>NC_069439.1:883095-906077 GCF_026875155.1 Cherax quadricarinatus | reverse complement strand
ACACTTGGTTTCACTAGCACAGTTGTACCAAAGTTACCTTTGTTTCACTAGAAGGCTGGTAAAATTTAAAACTTGGTTTCACTGGCAAGGCTGAACCAAAGTTTTTGTTTCCTAGCAAGGTTGGTAAAAAAGTTACACTTTTTTAAATAACGGGTTGGTACCAAGTTAACTTTGTTTCACTAGCACAGGTTGGTCCAAAGTTACACTTTTGTTTCCTAGCACGGGTTGGTCAAAGTTAACTTTGTTTCCCACGGTGGACAAAGTTACTTTTTTTACTAGCACAGGTTGGTACCAAACCCCCAACTTGTGTTTCACTAGCACAGCCAGGTATCAAAGCTACACTTGTGTTTCACTACCACAGGTTGGTACAAAATTTACAATTGTGTTTCACTAGCACAGGTTGGTACCAAAGTTACACTTGTGTTTCACTAGCACAGGCAGGTACCAAAGTTAAACTTGGGTTTCACTAGCACAGGCTGGTACAAAAGTTGCACTTGTGTTTCACTAGCACAGGCTGCTGCCAAAGTTACACTTCTGTTTCACTAGCACAGGCTGGTACCAACGTTAGACTTGTGTTTCACTAGCACAGGTTGGTACCAAAGTTACATTTGTGTTTCATTAGCACAGGTTGGTACCAAAGTTACACTTGTGTTTCACTAGCACAGGCAGGTACCAAAGTTGCACTTGCGTTTCACTAGCACAGGCTGGTACCAATGTTACACTTGTGTTTCACAAGCACAGATTGGTACCAAAGTTACACTTGTGTTTCACTAGCACAGGCTGGTACCAAAGTTACACTTGTGTTTCACTAGCACAGGTTGGTACCAAAGTTACACTTGCGTTTCACTAGCACAGGTTGGTACCAAAGTTACACTTGTGTTTCACTAGCACAGGCAGGTACCAAAGTTACACTTGTGTTTCACTAGCACAGGTTGGTACCAAAGTTACACTTGTGTTTCACTAGCACAGGCTGGTACCAAAGTTACACTTGTGTTTCACTAGCACAGGCAGGTACCAAAGTTACACTTGTGTTTCACTAGCACAGGCTGGTACCAAAGTTAACTTGTGTTTCACTAGCACAGGCTGGTACCAAAGTTACACTTGTGTTTCACTAGCACAGGCCGGTACCAAAGTTAGACTTGTGTTTCACTAGCACAGGTTGGTACAAAGTTACACTTGTGTTTCATTAGCACAGGTTGGTACCAAAGTTACACTTGTGTTTCACTAGCACAGGTTGTACCAAAGTTACACTTGTGTTTCACTAGCACATGTTGGTACCAAAGTTACAACTTGTGTTTCTAGCACAGGTTGGTACCAAAGTTAGACTTGTGTTTCACTAGCACAGGTTGGTACCAAAGTTACACTTGTGTTTCACTAGCACAGGCTGGTACCAAAGTTACACTTGTGTTTCACTAGCACAGGCTGGTACCAAAGTTAGACTTGTGTTTCACTAGCACAGGTTGGTACCAAAGTTATACTTTTGTTTCACTAGCACAGGTTGGTACCAAAGTTAGACTTGTGTTTCACTAGCACAGGTTGGTACCAAAGTTACACTTGTGTTTCACTAGCACAGGTTGGTACCAAAGTTACACTTGTGTTTCACTAGCACAGGCTGGTACCAAAGTTACACTTGTGTTTCACTAGCACAGGTTGGTACCAAAGATAGGCTTGTGTTTCCCGAGCAAAGGATGGTACCAAAGTTACACTTGTGTTTCACTAGCAGAGGCTGGTACCAAAGTTACACTTGTGTTTCACTAGCACAGGTTGGTATCAAAGTTACACTTGTGTTTCACTAGCACAGGTTGGTACCAAAGCTACACATGTGTTTCACTAGTACAGGTTGGTACCAAAGTTACACTTGTGTTTCACCTGCACAGGTTGGTACCAAAGTTACACTTGTGTTTCACAGGCACAGGTTGGTACCAAAGTTACACTTGCGTTTCAAAGCCGGTGGTCCCCAAAGTTAACTTGTGTTTCACCCCAAGGGGTCCAAAAGTTACATTGTGTTTCACTAAAACAGGGGGTTTCCAAAAGTTAATTTGGGGTTTTGCACTACACACTGTTCACACAGTGTATGAAGGTGACCTCTAATCACTGAAATGTCCTTAACAACACAGGTGTGTAGTAACAATCACAGACAAACAACATTTCAACACAGTGTGAGTTACAATCACAGAACAATAGCATAACAACACAGTAATGTGTAGTTACATACCGCCCCCCCCCCCCTCCCCAACACAGTGTGTATGTTACAACACAGACAACAACATAAGCACAGAGTGTGTAGTTACAATCACAGGACAAAACAACATACAAACACGTGTGTAGATTAACAATCACAGACAAACAACATACAAACACGTGTGTAGTTACAACCACGACAACAACATACAACACAGTGTGTAGTTACAACCACAGACAAACAAAATTACACACAGTGTGTGTAGTTACTATCACAGACAACCTATATGCAACTGAAGAGACTTAGTTAGCTAAGTTGAACAAATACTAATTTTATTCTACAATTATAATATATGAAAGTAACGCTCTTCCTCAGACAAAATTTTAACAATAAACGACATAAAACACCAATAAAGTACAGATGTATATTACACGATAATTTATTCTTGTATAAATTTTCCTTTAATGGAACTACCCATCATGTTGGTGAAAGGATTGAATGTATTATTTCCCAGGTGTGATTCTGCGACCCTTACCAGTTTAATAATTAAAATTCCAAAAATTTTCTGAAAATCTATGTGGATGTTGTAATGTTGACCATTATATTGTAAAATTAAGTCACTAGCTTGAGGAAGAATCACTATCTTCAAATAGTTGTTGAAGATTACTTGAAAGATGCTCTGACTCTTTGTCAAGATCTGTAAAAATCTGTTTCATTAAGGCCTGTTGAATATACCTGGTAAAATGTATGGTAGTTATTATTGTAGAATTAAGAGTAGACGGAGAGTCAGGAATCACAGATGAACATGGAGGCTTTAGCTTCACTGTAAACACTTGCGTAGACAGTGTGTACAGTAGCATATAGTGTGAATAAATTTAGATACAGTTGTGAAAAGGTTTTCGTTACATTTATGGATTTTTAATAGGCATATGATAGGATTCACATCCCTCAATGTGCAGAAGTTGCAAATATATGGAATAGGTGGTAGGTTACTGAAGCAGTTAAAGAGTTTTTACGAGGATAGTGAGGCCTCAGGTCAGGAGTATGTAGGAGGAGAGGGAGATTATTTTCCATTAAAAGTAGACCTTAGCAAGGATGATTGATTGTCACCACTGTTCATTATATTTTAGACGAGGTTGTGAGGAAGGTGAATGCTCAGGTCGTTGGCAAGAGGGTGTGGGATTGAGAGAGAATCTAAACACAAAGTGTTGGTTGTCACAGTTTTGCTTTTCGCTGCGGCGACCTGTGCTCTTTGGGAGATTCTAATAGAAGTTGCAGAGGTTGGTGAAAAGACTTTGGAAAGGTATGTAGAGAAGGAATTAGTATGTGACCACTGAAAGAGGTAAGGTAATGAGGATAACAAAAAAAAAATTATGTAATGAAAAATTGGATATCGATTGGAGGATGGGAGTATGGAAGAAGTGAATGTAAATCAAAATCATGGAAGTGGACTTGTCAGCTGATCGGTCCATGAAAAACGAGGTGATCATAGAATGATAAGGGGAAAAAGGTGAAGCCGAGCGCTGAGGAATTTGTGGAGACAAGAACATTATCTTATGGAAAGAAAGGGGGAAATTTGTAACGTATGATGAGTGTATTGGTACAGACGTCTTATATGACCATGACGCATGGGCAGTGAATGTTTCAACAAGGAGAAGCTGGAGGAGTGGAGATGTCGTGTCTGAGGAGAACGCGCGGTAAGAATGTAATGCAAAGATTCGTAGTGTCAAGATTAGAAGAAGGTGTAGGGTTTCTAAAAGTATTATCCAGGTGGCAGAGGAGGGGTTTAGTGAAGTAGTTTGAACTTAGAGAGGAAAGGAACAAAAATAGAATGAATTGGAGAGCATATAACTCTGTAGGTGGAAGGAAGACTATCATGGAGAAAGTCCTGACAAAAGGTCTGCGGATACCACCCGTCGCATTTCTCATACCCATTCCCATCATCTGCCTGGTTTACATGGAGAGTCTGTCCATTGGAAGAGAGTTCCGGGGGTAAACGCCCGCGGCCGGACTGTGACCAGGAGCCCCTCTGGTGGATCAGAGGGCTGATCAACCAGGCTGTTGCTGCTGGCTGCCACCGCTAAACCAACGTGACGAGCACATGCCCGGTGATCAGAAACTGACTTTTAGGTGCTTGTCCATTGCCAGCTTGAAAAGACTTGCCAGGTGTTGTTGGTAATCCCCTGATGTGTGCTGGGAGGCAGTTGAACAGTCTCGGGCCCCTGACACCTTATTGTATGGTCTCTTATAACGTGCTAGTGACACCCCTGTTTTTTCATTGGAGGGGATGGTGGCTGCCATCGTCTGCCCAAGTCTTTTGCTTTGTAGTGAGTGATTTTCGTGTGGCAAGTGCGGTTCGAGTCCTTCTAGGATTTTCCAGATGTATATATTCATGGTATCATCTCCCTCCTGCGTTCCAGGGAATACAGGTTTAGGAACCTCAAGCGGCTCCAATAATTGAGGTGTTTTATCTCCGTTAATGCGCGCGTGAAAGTTCTTGTACTTTTTCTAGGTCGGCAATTTCACTGCCATGTTAAGGTGCTGTTAGTGTGCAGCAGATTCCAGCCTAGATAGAAACGTGACCTGAAGAGTGTCATTCATGGGCTTGGCCTCCTGGTTTTGAAGGGGTTCTATTATAATTATCATTACCTGTTGTCCCCGGACTGAGAGTGAAGTGAAACAAATCTCGATCGGAATTCGTAGCAGGTCGATTCCTGCAGAACATCACGAGTGACGAGCATTAAAAGCTTTCTGTACAAGAGGGCTCGGGCTCAGGGCTGAGTAATCAGCTGTCAAACGTACGGGGTCACACGGGTGACTTAGCACAGAGGTGCTTTACTCACGGTCTGGGCTCAGACCTCACTGGACACACGGAACTTTTAAAAACACGCCGCTGTACATACGGTACAACATGGCTTTAATAGCAAATGATGCTTTTCTGTGCACAAAACTGGACACTAAGCATATACTATGGTAGTATACTATATGGTAGTTTAAAACAGATACATAATAAGTCCACGAGGACTGGGCCCCAAAGTTCTGACGCTGACAAGGTACAAAGGGAATGAATTTACATGTTACAAAAGTAATGGATCATGTAAATAAGTAAATTTACTTATGTGTTTATACTGGTTACTGTCATGAACAATTTAATAAAGTAATGAGCAATTCACACATCCACCACCGCGTCACATCTGTAACGAGTTAATCAGTGCAAATATTAATTTTGGGTTCAACACACACACCACACACACACACACACACACACACACACAGCGTGCATACACACACGGGCACACGCACTCACGATGTATGTGTATACACAAAAACACGCAAACAAGCACACAAGCACACATACACAACACACACACACACACCCCCCCCCCAACCCCACACACACACAACACACACATACACACACACCACACACCACACACACACACACACACAACACTTGTGTTTCACTAAACACAGGCATGGTAACAAAGTTACACTTGTGTTTCACTAGCACAGGCTGGTAACAAAGTTACACTTGTGTTTCACTAACACAGGATGGTACCAAAGTTACACTTGTGTTTCTCTCAGACAGGTGGTACCAAAGTTACACTTGTGTTTCAATAACACAGGTGCGTCCGTAGTTACACTTGTGTTTCACTACACAGGCTGGTACAAAGTGTACACTTGTGTTTCACTAGCACAGGCTGGTACCAAAGTTACACTTGTGTTTCACTAACACAGGCTGGTACCAAAGTTACACTTGTGTTTCACTAGCACAGGCTGGTACCAATGTTACACTTGTGTTTCACTAGCACAGGCTGGTACCAAAGTTACACTTGTGTTTCACTAGCACAGGCTGGTACAAAAGTTACACTTGTGTTTACTAACACAGGCTGGTAACCAAAGGTTACACTTGTGTTTCTCTAGCACAGGTGTAACAAAGTAACACTTGTGTTTCATAGCACAGGCTGGTTAACAAAGTTACACTTGTGTTTCACTAGATAGGCTCGGTACCAAGTTTCACATTGTGTTTCACTAACACAGGCTGGTGCCAAAGTTACACTTGTGATTCACTAACACAGGCTGGTACCAAAGTTACACTTGTGTTTCACTAGCACAGGCTGGTAACAAAGTTACACTTGTGTCTTCACTGCAAGGCTGGTAACCAAAGTTACACTCGTGTTTCACTAGCACAGGCTGGTAACAAAGTAACACTTGTGTTTCACTAGCACAGGCTGGTAACAAAGTTACACTTGTGTTTCACTAACACAGGCTGGTCCCAAAGTTACACTTGTGTTTCACTAGCACAGGCTGGTACGAAAGTTACACTTGTGTTTCACTAGCACAGGATGGTAACAATGTTACACTTGTGTTCACTAGCAGACAGGCTGTAACAAGTTACACTTGTGTTTCACTAGCACAGGTGGTTAACAATGTTACACTTGTGTTTCTCTAACACTGCTGGTACCAAAGTTACACTTGAGTTTTCACTAGCACAGGCTGGTACCAAAGTTACACTTGTGTTTCACTTGCACAGGCTGGTACCAAAGTTACACTTGTGTTTCACTAGCACAGGCTGTTAACAAACTTACACTTGTGTTTCACTAACACAGGCTGGTACCAAAGTTACACTTGTGTTTCACTAACACAGGCTGGTACCAAAGTTACACTTGTGTTTCACTAGCACAGGCTGGTACAAAGTTACACTTGTGTTTCACTAGCACAGGCTGGTAACATACGTTACTCTTGTGTTTTCCACTAGCATGCTGGTAACAAAGTTACACTTCTGTTTCACTTACACAGGCTGGTACACAAATGTTTACACTTGGGTTTCACTTGCAAAGGTGGAAGTACCAAAGTTACACTTGTGTTTCACTAGCACAGGCTCGGTAACCAAAGTCACACTTGTGTTTCATGTCACGGGCTGGTACAATGTTACAACTTGTGGTTTCACAAACACAGGTGGTACCAATGTTACACTTGTGTTTCACTAGCACAGCCGGCTGGATTACGCCTCTCGGACGGCGATTACTGCTACATCTATATAGGCTGTACTTGCCTCGTATGGGCTGCTATCCTGGCTGACTCGCGATGCTAGTAGCCTGCCTTATAGGCCCCTACCTGGCTGCCCCTGCTCGCCTTCTCCAACGAATAGCTGGCTGCACCCCTGCCCTAGCCACTGCCAAGCCCCTGCCCTCCTGCTGCTAGGTTTTCCTCGTTACCAAAGTACCCATTGTTGTTTCACTAGCACAGGCTGGTAACAAAGTTACACTTGTGTTTCACTAGCACAGGCTGGTAACAAAGTTACACTTGTGTTTCACTAGCACAGGCTGGTAACAAATTTACACTTGTGTTTCACTGACACAGGCTGGTACCAAAGTTACACTTGTGTTTCACTAACACAGGCTGATACCAAGCTTATCACTTGTGTTTCAATAGCACAGGCTGGTACCAAGTTACACTTGTGTTCACTAGCACAGGTCTGGTACCAAAGTTACACTTGTGTTTTCCACTAACACAGGTGGTACCAAAGTTAAACTTGTGTTCACCTAACACAGGCTGGTACCAAAGATACACTTGTGTTTCACTAGCACAGGCTGGTACCAAAGTTACACTTGTGTTTCACTAGCACAGGCTGGTACCAAAGTTACACTTGTGTTTCACTAGCACAGGCTGGTACCAAAGTTACACTTGTGTTTCACTAACACAGGCTGGTACCAAAGTTACACTTGTGTTTCACTAACACAGGCTGTACCAAAGGTTACACTTGGTGTTTCCAAACACAGGCTGTACAAAAGTTACACTTGTGTTTCACTAGCACAGGCTGGTACCAAAGTTACACTTGTGTTTCACTAGCACAGGCTGGTACCAAAGTTACACTTGTGTTTCACTAGCACAGGCTGGTACAAAGTTAACTTGTGTTTCCTAACACAGGCTCAGGGATACCAAAGTTACACTAGTGTTTCACTAGCCACAGGCTGGTACCAAGTTACACTTGTTGTTTCCACTAACTCTGGCTGGTTCCAAAGTTACACTTGTGTTTCACTAGCACAGGGACTGGTACCAAAGTTACATTGTGTTTCACTAGCATCAGGCTGGCTACCAACAGTTAACACTTGTTGTTTTCACAGCACAGGCTGGTAACAAAGTTACACTTGTGTTTCACTAACACAGGCTGGTACCAAAGTTACACTTGTGTTTCACTAGCACAGGCTGGTAACAAAGTTACACTTGTGTTTCACTAGCACAGGCTGGTAACAAAGTTACACTTGTGTTTCACTAGCACAGGTGTAAACAAAATTTACACTGTGTTACACTGACACAGGCTGGTACCAAAGTTACTTGTGTTTCACTAACACAGGCTCGGTACCAAAGTTACACGTGTGTTTCACTAGCTCAGGCCTGGTAACAAAGTTACACTTGTGTTTCACTAACACAGGCTGGTACCAAAGTTACACTTGTGTTTCACTAGCACAGGCTGGTACCAAAGTTACACTTGTGTTTCACTAGCACAGGCTGGTACCAAAGTTACACTTGTGTTTCACTAGCACAGGCTGTTAACCCAAAACTTACACTTGTGTTTCACTAACAAAGGCGGTACAAAGTCTAACTTGTGTTGCACTAACACAGGCTGGTTACAAAGTTAACTTGTGTTTCACTAGCACAGGCTGGTACCATAGTTACACTTGTGTTTCACTACGACACAGGCTGGTAACAAAAAGTGACACTTGTGTTTCACTAGCCAGTGGTAACAAAGTATACACTTCTGTTTTCACTAACACAGGTGGTACCAAAGTTACACTTGTGTTGCACACTAGCACAGGCTGGTACCAAAGTTACACTTGTGTTTCACCTAGCACAGGTGGTAACAAAGTTACACTTGTGTTTCACTATCACAGGCTGGTAACAAAGTTACACTTGTGTTTCACTAACACAGGCTGGTACCAAAAGTTAACACTTTGTTTCACTAGCTCAGGCTGGGTACCAAAGTTTACACTTGTGTTTCACTAGCACAGGCTGGTATCAAAGTTACACTTGTGTTTCTTCTAGCACAGGCTGGTAACAAAGTTACATTGTGTTTCACGCTAGCACTGGCTCGGTACACAAATATTACACTAGTGTTTCACAGACACAGGTGGTACCAAAGTTACACTTGTGTTTCACTAACACAGGCTGGTACCAAAGTTACACTTGTGTTTCACTAGCACAGGCTGGTACAAAGTTACACGTTGTGTTTCACTAGCACAGGCTGGTACAAAGTTACGCTTGTGTTTCCTAACAACAGGGCTTGTACCAAAGTTACACATTGTGTTTCACTAACACAGGCTGTACCAAAGATACACTTGTGTTATCACTAGCCACAGTGCTGGTACCCAAAGTTTACATTGTGTTTCACCTAGCACAGGCTGGTACCAAGTTAACACTTGTTGTTTCACTAGAACAGGCTTGGTACCAAGTATTACACTTGTGTTTCAATGAAACAGGCTGGTACCAAAGTTACACTTGTGTTTCACTAACACAGGCTGGTACCAAAGTTACACTTGTGTTTCACAAACACAGGCTGGTACCTAGTTACACTTGTGTTTCACTAGACAGGGCTCGGTACAAAGTTACACTTTGTTTCATAGCACAGGCTGGTACCAAAGTTTACTTGTGTTTCACTAGCACAGGGCTGGTACCAATAGTTACACTTGTGTTCACTAACACAGGCTGGTACCAAAGTTTTCACTTGTGTTTCCACAGCACAGGCTGGTACAAAGTACACTTGTGTTTCCATTAAACACAGGATGGTACAAAAGTTACACTTGTGTTTTCACTAGCACAGGTCTGGTACCTAAAGTTACAAATTGTGTTTCACTTAGCACAGGCTGGTACCCCAAGTTAACTTGTGTTTCAATAGAACAAGGCTGGTTAACAAAGTTACACTGGTGTTTCACTAACACAGGTGGTACCAAAGTTTACACTTGTGTTTCATAGCACAGGCTGGTAACAAGTTTACACTTGTGTTTCACTAGCACAGGCTGTAAACAAAGTTACACTTGTAGTTTCACTAGCTCAGGGCTGGGTAACAAATGTTACACTGGTTTCACTGTAAACAGGCTAGGTACCAAAGTTACACTTGTGTTTCATAACTCAGGTGGTACAAGTTACCCACCTCCCCACTTGTGTTTTCATAGCACAGGTGGTACCACAAGTTACACTTGTGTTTCACTAGCACAGGCTGGTACCAAAGTTACTCTGGGTTTCACTAACACAGGCTGGATACCAAAGTTTACACTTGTGTTTCACTAACACAGGCTGGGTACCCAAAGATTACACTTGTGTTTCTCTAGCACAGTCTGGTACCAAAAGTTACATTGTGTTTCACTAGCACAGGCTGGTGTATCCTTTTTTTTTTTTTTTTTTACATTTTTTTGTTTTTTTTTTTCCCCCCCCCCCCCCCCCCCCCCCTTTTTTTTTTTTTTTTTTTTTTTTTTTAAACCCCCCAAAAGTTAACTTGTGTTTCACTAGCACAGCTGGGGTACCAAAGTTACAATTGTGTTTCATACACCAGGCTAGGTACCAAAGGTAAACTTGGTGGTTCACAAACACAGGCTGTGTACCAAATGTTTACACTTGTTGTTTCACTTGAACAGGCTGGTACCAAAGTTTACACTTGTGTTTTCACTAGCACTCGGCTAGGTTCCAAAGTTACTTTTGTTATCACTGCAACAGGCTGGTACCAAGTATAACACTTGTGTTTTCACTACACAGGCTGGTACCAAAGTTTACACTTGTGTTTCACTAGCACAGGCTTGCGTAAACCAAAGTTACACTTGTGTTTCACTAAACAACAGGCTGGTACCAGGGTACCACTTGTGTTTCACTAGCACAGACTGGTACCAAAGTTACACTTGTGTTTCACTAGCACAGGCTGGTACCAAAGTTACACTTGTGTTTCACTAGCACAGGCTGGTAACAAAGTTGCACTTGTGTTTCACTAACACAGGCTGGTACCAAAGTTACACTTGTGTTTCACTAGCACAGGCTGGTAACAAAGTTACACTTGTGTTTCACTAGCACAGGCTGGTAACAAAGTTACACTTGTGTTTCACTAGCACAGGCTGGTACCAAAGTTACACTTGTGTTTCACTAGCACAGGCTGGTAACAAAGTTACACTTGTGTTTCACTAGCACAGGCTGGTAACAAAGTTACACTGTATTTCACTAGCACAGGCTGGTAAACAAAGTTAACTTATGTTTCACTAGACAGGCTGGTAACAAAGTTACACTTGTGTTTCACTAGCACAGGCTGGTAACAAAGTCACACTTGTGTTTCACTATCACAGGCTGGTAACAAAGTTTACATTGTGTTTCACTAAACAAGGCTGGTATGCCAAAGTTACATTGTGTTTCACTAGCACGGGCTCGGTACCAAAGTTACACTTGTGTTTCACTTGCACAGGCTGGAACAAAGTTACCACTTGTGTTTCACTAGCACAGGCTGGTAACAAAGTTACACTTGTGTTTCACTAGCACAGGCTGGTAACAAAGTAACACTTGTGTTTCACTAACACAGGCTGGTACCAAAGTTACACTTGTGTTTCACTAGCACAGGATGCTGGGTACCAATGTTACACTTGTGTTTCACAAGCACAGCTGGTACCAAAGTTATACTTGTGTTTCACTAGCCAGGGCTGGTACCAAAGTTACACTAGTGGTTTCACTACACAGGTGGTACCAAAGTCTACACTTGTGTTTCACTAGACACAGGCTGGTACAAAGTGACACTTGTGTTTCACTAACACAGGCTGGAGTTTACCCAAAAAAAAAAAAATAAAAGTTTACACATGTGTTTCACTAGCACAGGCTAAGGCTACCCAAAGATACACTTGTGTTTCACTAGCAACAGGCCTAGGTACCAAAGTTACACTTGTGTTTCACTAGCACAGGCTGTTAACAAAGTTACACTTGTTTCACTAACACAGGCCTGGTTAACCAAAGTTACCACTAGTTGTTTCACTAGCAACGGCTGGTAACAAAAGTTTCACTTGTGTTTTAACTTGCACAGGCTGGTAACAAAGTTACACTTATGTTTCACTAGCACGGATGGTTACCAAAGGTTACACTTGTGTTTCAACTAACACAGGGTGGTTGCCAGGTTTGGTTACATCTTGTGTTTCACTAACTACCGGCTGGTACCAAAGTTACACTTGTGTTACACTAGCACAGGCTGGGATACAAAGTACACTTTTGTTTCACTAGCACAGGCTGGTAACAAAGTTACACTTGTGTTTCATTGCACAGGCTGGTAACAATGTTACAATTGTGTTTCACTAACACAGTTGGTACCAAAGTTCACTTTTTGTTTTCACTAGCACAGGATGGTACAAAGTGACACGTGTGTTTCACTGTAGCACAGGCTGGTAACAATCTAAGTTACCACTTGTGTTTCATAGCACAGGCTGGTACAAAAGTTACCACTTGTGTTTCACTAACACAGGCTCCCCCGGTACCAAAGTTACACTTGGTTTCACTAAGACAGGGATGTGTACCAAAGTTTACACCAACTTGTTGTTTCACTAGCACAGGCTGGTACCAAGTTACACTTCTGTGTTTCACTAGCAACAGCCTCGGTAACAAAGTTACACTTGTTTGTTTCTATAGCACAGGCTGGTAACAAAGTTACACTGATTGTGTTCACAGCACAGGCTGGTACTCATAGTTACACTTGTGTTTCACTAGCCAGGTGTACAAAGTTACACTTGTGTTTCCACTAGCTCAGGCTGGTAAAACAAAGTTACACTTGTGTTTCACTAGCACAGGACTGGGGTACCAAAGTTACACGTGGGTTCAACTATTAACAGGGCTGGTAACAGAGTTAACTTGTAGTGTCTCTAGCACAGGCTGGTAACAAAGTTACACTTGTGTTTCACTAGCACAGGCTGGTAACAAAGTTACACTTGTGTTTCACTAACACAGGCTGGTACAAAAAGTTACACTTGTGTTTCACTAGCACAGGCTGGTACCAAAGTTACACTTGTGTTTCACTAGCACAGGCTGGTAACAAGAATGTTACACTTGTGTTTCACTAGCTCAGGCTTGGTAACAAAGTTTTACACTTGTGTTTCACTACACAGGATGGTACCCAAAGTTACACTTGTGTTTCTCTAGCCACAGGCTGGTACCTCAAAAGTTACACTTGTGTTTCACTAACACAGGCTGGTACCAAAGTTACACTTGTGTTTCACTAACACAGGCTGGTACCAAAGTTACACTTGTGTTTCACTAGCACAGGCTGGTACCAAAGTTACACTTGTGTTTCACTAACAGAGGCTGGTACCAAAGTTACACTTGTGTTTCACTAGCACAGGCTGGTACCAATGTTACACTTGTGTTTCACTAGCACAGGCTGGTACCAAAGTTACACTTGTGTTTCACTAGCACAGGCTGGTACCAAAGTTACAGTTGTGTTTCACTAAACAGGCTGGTACAAGTTACACTTGTGTTTCACTAGCACAGGCTGGTAACAAAGTAACACTTGTGTTTCACTAGCACAGGCTGGTAACAAAGTTACACTTGTGTTTCACTAGCACAGGCTGGTACCAAAGTTACACTTGTGTTTCACTAACACAGGCTGGTGCCAAAGTTACACTTGTGATAACTCTAACACAGGCTGGTACCAAAGTTACACTTGTGTTTCACTAGCACAGGCTGGTAACAAAGTTACACTTGTGTTTCACTAGCACAGGCTGGTAACAAAGTTACACTCGTGTTTCACTAGCACAGGCTGGTAACAAAGTAACACTTGTGTTTCACTAAGCACAGGATGTAACAAAGTTACACTTGGTATCACTAACACAGGCTGGTCCACTAAGTTACACTTGTGTTTCACTAGCACAGGCTGGTACTCGAAAGTTATACTTGTGTTTCACTGGCACAGGATGGGTAACAAAGTTAAAATTGTCTGTTTCACTAGCTCAGGCTTGGTAAAAGTTACACATGTGTTTCACTAGCACAGGCTGTAAACAAAAGTTACACTTGTGTTTCACTAGCACAGGTGGTAACAAAGTTACACTTTGTTTCACTAACACGGCTTGTTACCTAAAATTACACTTGTGTTTCACTAGCACGGTGGGATACCAAGTTACATTGTGTTTACACTTGCACAGGCTGGTCCAAAGTTACACTTGTGTTTCACTAAGCACAGGATGGTAACAAACTTTCACTTGTGTTTCACTAAAACAGGCTGGTACCAAGTTACACTTGTGTTTCACTAACAAGGGCTGGTACAAAGTTACACTTGTGTTTCACTAGCACAGGCTGGTACAATGTTACACCTTGTGTTACACTAGCACAGGCTGGTAACAAAAGTTTACACTTGTGTTTCACTAGCACAGGATGGTAACGAGGTTACACTTCTGTTTCAGACACAGGCTGGTACCAAAGTTACACTTGTGTTTCACTTGCACAGGCTAGGGGTTACCAAAGTTACACTTGTGTTTTCACTAGTAAACAGGTGGGTAACAAAGTTTCACTTGTGTTTCACTAGCACAGGGTTGGTACCAAAGTTACAATTTGTGTTTCACTAACACAGGCTTGGTCACAAAAGTTACACTTGTGTTTCACTAGCACAGGCTGGTCCCCCCCCCAAAGTTACACTTGTGTTTCCTAGCCACAGGCTGGTACCAAAGTTACCACTTGTGTTTCACTAGCACTGGCTGAGTTAAAACAAAGTTACACTTGTGTTTCACCTAAAAACAGGCTGGTACCAAAGTTACACTTGTGTTTCACTAGCACAGGCTGGGTAACCGAACTAATGTTACACTTGTGTTTCACTAGCACAGGCTGGTAACAAAGTTACACTTGTGTTCTCTAGCAAGGCTCACGGTACCTAAGTTACACTAGTGTTTTTCACTAGCACAGGATAGTAACAAAGTTACACTTGTGTTTCACTACCACAGGATGAGTAACAAGTTTACACTTGTGTTTCATAGCACAGGCTGGTAACAAAGTCTTACACGTGTGTTTCACTATTAACAGGCGGTAACAAAGTTACACTTGGTGTTTCACTAGCACAGGCTGGTAAACATAGTTACACTTGTGTTTCACTAGCACAGGCTGGTTACAAAGTTACATTGTGTTTCACTAACACAGGCTCCGGTACCAAAGTTACACTTGTGTTTCTCTTGCACAGGCTGGTACCAAGTTAACTTGTGTTTCACTAACACAGCTGGTAACAAATGTTACACTTGTGTTGCACTAGCCAGGTGGTAACAATCGTATACACTTGTGTTCCTAGCACAGGCTGGTAACAACGTTACACTTAGTGTTTCACTAACACAGGATGGTACAAAGTTACACTTGTGTTTATCTAGCACAGGCTGGTACCAAAGTTCCACTTTGTGTTTCACTACCACAGGCTGTACCAAAGTTACACTTGTGTTTCATTAACACGGCTGGTTCCAGTTACACTTTGGTTCCGCACAAGTACCATGGTGTACAAACTATAGCACAAGTACCATGGTGTAACAACTTTAGCACAAGTACCATGGTTACAACTCTTTTTATAGCCACAGTACCATGGTGACAAACTCTAGCAGAAGTATCGTGATGTACAACTCACTTCCACAAGTGCCATGATGTACAACTCACTAGGACAAATACCATGATGTACCACTCACTAGCACAAGTGCCATGGTGTACAAACCCTCTAGCACAAGTTACCATGGTGTAACAAGTCTAGCACAAGTACCGTGGTGTACAACTCACTAACACAAGTACCATAATGTACAACTCACTGGCACAAGTACTAAGATGTACAACTCACTAGCACAAGTACCATGATGTACATCTCACTTGCACAAGTGCCATGATGTACAAGTCACTAGCACAAGTACCGTGGTGTACAACTCTAGCACAAGTGCCATGATACACAAATAACCCGCACATAAAAGAGAGAAGCTTACGACGACGTTTTTGGTCCGACTTGGGACCATTGGGACAAAAGTCAGTTCGCGACCGAAACGTCGTCGTAAGCTTCTCTCTTTTATGTGCGGGTTATTTGTGTATCGTTCCAGTCACGGTATTGTGCCTTTTTGTTATTTAAGTGCCATGATGTACAACTCACTAGCAAAAGTACCATGATGCACAACTTACTAGCACAAGTACCCATGATGGAACAACTCACTACACAAGTGCTATAATGTACAACTCACTAGCACAAGTGCCATAATGTTCAACTCACTAGCACAAGTACCATGATGCACAACTCACTAGGACAAGTACCATGATGTACAACTCACTACCACAAGTGCTATAATGTACAACTCACTAGCTCAAGTGCTATAATGTACAACTCACTAGCAAAAGTACCATGATGCACAACTTACTAGCACAAGTAACCATGATGTACAATCACTACCACAAGTGCTATAATGTACAACTCACTTTGACAAATACCATGATGTACCACTCACTAGCACAAGTGCCATTGTGTACAACTCACTAGCACAAGTGCCATTGTGTACAACTCACTAGCACAAGTACCATGATGTACAACTCTAGCACAATGTGAAGGCTTACTCAGCTCTGTAATAACTTCAGACAGTATTACCAAAGCTGGCTCCTCCTCAGGAAAATTAATGAATAGAAAACGAAATAATAATTAACAAAGATAAACACACTATTATTTATTAAAGCAACAACATAAAACCAAATAAAAATGAAGTGTATATCCTATTTGAAGAAAATTAAAAATGAAATGAATAAAATAACATTTGAACTCAACGCTAATGTATATATTGGGGTGTCTGGTGTTGGTGACACTTCGTGTTGTTGAAATCTTAGCCGTTGCTGATGTGTGGGGGGGGGGGGGGTCGCAGGTGTTGGTGACCACCATCGGCTAGTTCTTCACAGTATCGCCGTGAGTATTCTATCCCGATGACAGGAAAGCTGCAATGATGTGGGGTTACGTCCTGCAATTTCATACAGGTGCACAGGTAATTAGATCCAAAATGGGGAAGTCTCAGGACGTTAGTCCTTCTCCATCCGTTCTCCTCGTTGATTGACAGGTGACCCTCTCTGTCATCCAAGCTGAAAAGATAGACAGGTGTACAACTCACTAGCACAAGTGCTATAATGTACAACTCACTAGCACAAGTACCATGATACACAGCTCACTAGCACAAGTACCATGATGTACAACTCACTTGCACAAGTACCATGATGTACAACTTACTAGCACAAGTACCATGATGTACAGTGAGCACAAGTTACCGAGCGTGTGAACAACTCACTAGCACAAGTACTATGATGTACAACTCACTAGCACAAGTACCATGATGTACAACTCACTAGCACAAGTACCATGGTGTACAACTCACTAGCACAAGTACCGCGATGTACAACTCACTAGCACAAGTACCATGATGTGAAAACTCACTGCAAAATGTGCCATGATGTAAATCACTAGCACAAGTGTCTAAGGTACAAAACTCACTAGCACAAGTACCATGATGTACAACTTACTAGCACAAGTACCATGATGTACAAACTCATAGCAAAGTGCTAATGTACAATCACTAGACAAGTACCATGATGTACACTCACTAGCACAAGTACCATGAGTTAATGGACACTCACTAGGACAAGTCCATGATGTACAAACTCCTAGCACAAGTGCCATGATGAACAAACTCATTGGACAAGTGTCATGATGTTTAACTCACTAGGACAAAGTAGTACCATGATGTACAACTCACTAGCACAAGTGTCATGGTGCACAACTCTAGGCCCAAGCACTATGGTGTACAACTCACTAGACAAGTGCCATGGTGTAAACAGTAAGGCCCAAAACAGTACCCTGGTGTACTACTCACTAGCACAAGTACCATAATGTGCTACTGACTAATACAAGTACCATGGTGTACTACTGAGTATTACAAGTACCATGGTGTACTACTAACTAGTGCAAGTACAATGGTGTACAAGTCACTAGCACAAGTACCATGGTGTACTACTGCTAGTGCAAGTACCATAATGTGCTACTGACTAATACAAGTACCATGGTGTACTACTGAGTATTACAAGTACCATGGTGTACTACTAACTAGTGCAAGTACCGTGGTGTACAAGTCACTAGCACAAGTACCATGGTGTACTCCTTACTATTGCAAGTACCATGATGTACTACTGAGTAGTACAAGTACCAGTGTGCACAAGTCACTAGCACACTACACACTGTTCACACAGTGTATGAAGGTGACCTCTAATCACTGAAATGTCCTTAACAACACAGGTGTGTAGTAACAATCACAGACAAACAACATTTCAACACAGTGTGAGTTACAATCACAGAACAATAGCATAACAACACAGTAATGTGTAGTTACATACCGCCCCCCCCCCCCTCCCCAACACAGTGTGTATGTTACAACACAGACAACAACATAAGCACAGAGTGTGTAGTTACAATCACAGGACAAAACAACATACAAACACGTGTGTAGATTAACAATCACAGACAAACAACATACAAACACGTGTGTAGTTACAACCACGACAACAACATACAACACAGTGTGTAGTTACAACCACAGACAAACAAAATTACACACAGTGTGTGTAGTTACTATCACAGACAACCTATATGCAACTGAAGAGACTTAGTTAGCTAAGTTGAACAAATACTAATTTTATTCTACAATTATAATATATGAAAGTAACGCTCTTCCTCAGACAAAATTTTAACAATAAACGACATAAAACACCAATAAAGTACAGATGTATATTACACGATAATTTATTCTTGTATAAATTTTCCTTTAATGGAACTACCCATCATGTTGGTGAAAGGATTGAATGTATTATTTCCCAGGTGTGATTCTGCGACCCTTACCAGTTTAATAATTAAAATTCCAAAAATTTTCTGAAAATCTATGTGGATGTTGTAATGTTGACCATTATATTGTAAAATTAAGTCACTAGCTTGAGGAAGAATCACTATCTTCAAATAGTTGTTGAAGATTACTTGAAAGATGCTCTGACTCTTTGTCAAGATCTGTAAAAATCTGTTTCATTAAGGCCTGTTGAATATACCTGGTAAAATGTATGGTAGTTATTATTGTAGAATTAAGAGTAGACGGAGAGTCAGGAATCACAGATGAACATGGAGGCTTTAGCTTCACTGTAAACACTTGCGTAGACAGTGTGTACAGTAGCATATAGTGTGAATAAATTTAGATACAGTTGTGAAAAGGTTTTCGTTACATTTATGGATTTTTAATAGGCATATGATAGGATTCACATCCCTCAATGTGCAGAAGTTGCAAATATATGGAATAGGTGGTAGGTTACTGAAGCAGTTAAAGAGTTTTTACGAGGATAGTGAGGCCTCAGGTCAGGAGTATGTAGGAGGAGAGGGAGATTATTTTCCATTAAAAGTAGACCTTAGCAAGGATGATTGATTGTCACCACTGTTCATTATATTTTAGACGAGGTTGTGAGGAAGGTGAATGCTCAGGTCGTTGGCAAGAGGGTGTGGGATTGAGAGAGAATCTAAACACAAAGTGTTGGTTGTCACAGTTTTGCTTTTCGCTGCGGCGACCTGTGCTCTTTGGGAGATTCTAATAGAAGTTGCAGAGGTTGGTGAAAAGACTTTGGAAAGGTATGTAGAGAAGGAATTAGTATGTGACCACTGAAAGAGGTAAGGTAATGAGGATAACAAAAAAAAAATTATGTAATGAAAAATTGGATATCGATTGGAGGATGGGAGTATGGAAGAAGTGAATGTAAATCAAAATCATGGAAGTGGACTTGTCAGCTGATCGGTCCATGAAAAACGAGGTGATCATAGAATGATAAGGGGAAAAAGGTGAAGCCGAGCGCTGAGGAATTTGTGGAGACAAGAACATTATCTTATGGAAAGAAAGGGGGAAATTTGTAACGTATGATGAGTGTATTGGTACAGACGTCTTATATGACCATGAAGCATGGGCAGTGAATGTTACAACAAGGAGAAGGCTGGAGGCAGTGGAGATGTCGTGTCTGAGAGAACGAGCGGTAAGAATGTAATGCAAAGAATTCGTAGTGTCAAGATTAGAAGAAGGTGTAGGGTTTCTAAAAGTATTATCCAGATGGCAGAGGAGGGGTTATTGAAGTAGTTTGGAACTTTAGAGAGGAAGGAACAAAATAGAATGAATTGGAGAGCATATAAATCTGTAGTGGAAGGAAGACTATCATGGAGAAAGTCCTGACAAAGTCTACGGATACCACCCGTCGCATTTCACTACCCCATTCCCATCCTCTGCATGGTTTACCTGGAGAGTTTACCTGGAGAGAGTTCCGGGGGTCAACGCCCCCGCGGCCCGGTCTGTGACCAGGCCTCCTGGTGGATCAGAGCCTGATCAACCAGGCTGTTGCTGCTGGCTGCACGCAAACCAACGTACGAGCCACAGCCCGGCTGATCAGGAACTGACTTTAGGTGCTTGTCCAGTGCCAGCTTGAAGACTGCCAGGGGTCTGTTGGTAATCCCCTTATGGTGCTGGGAGGCAGTTTTAACAGTCTCGGGCCCCTGACACTTATTGTATGGTCTCTTAAAAGTGCTAGTGACACCCCTGCTTTTTTATTGGGGGGATGGTGCATCGTCTGCCAAGTCTTTTGCTTTCGTAGTGAGTGATTTTCGTGTGCAAGTTCGGGACTAGTCCCTCTAGGATTTTCCAGATGTATATAATCATGTATCTCTCCCTCCTGCGTTCCCCGGGAATACAGGTTTTTGGAACCTCAAGCGCTCCCAATAAATTTAGGTGTTTTATCTCCGTTTGCGCGCCGTGAAAGTTCTCTGTACATTTTCTAGGGCGGCAATTTTCACCTGCCTTGTAAGGTGCTGTTAGTGTGCAGCAGTTTTCCAGCCTAGATAGAACAAGTGACCTGAAGATGTCATCATGGGGTTGGCCTCCCTGGTTTTGAAGGTTCTCATTATCATTATCATTACCTGTGTCCCCGGTCTGGAGGTGAAGTGAAACCCAAAACTCGATGGGAATCGTAGCAGGTACGATTCTGCCAGAACATCACGAGTGACGAGCATAAAAGCTTTCTGTACAAGAGGGCTCGGGCTCAGGGCTGAGTAATCAGCTGTCAAACGTACGGGTCACACGGGTGACTTAGCACAGAGGTGCTTACTCAGGTCTGGCTCAGACCTCACTGGACACACGGAAACTTTAAAAACACACCGCTGTACATACGGTACAACATGGCTTAACTAGCAAATGATGCTTTTCTGTGCACAAAACTGACACTAAGACATATACTATGGTAGTATACTATATGGTAGTTAAAACAGGAACATAATAAGTCCAGGGACTGGGCCACAAAGTTCTGACAGCTGAACAAGGTACAAAGGTAATGAATTTACATGTTACAAAAGTAATGAATCATGTAAATAAGTAAATTTACTTACTGATGTTTATACGTGGTTACAGTCATGAACAAATTATAAAGTAATGAGCAATTCACACATCCACACCGGTCACATCTGTAAGAGTTATCAGTGCAAATATTAATTTTTGGGTCACACACACACACACACACACACACACACACACACACACACACGAGCGTGCATACACACACGAGCACACGCACTCACGCATGTATGAGTATACACAAAAACACGCAAACAAGCACACAAGCACACAACACACACACACACACACACACACACACACACACACACAACACACACACACACACAACACACACAACACACAACACACACACACACACACACACACACACACACACACACACACACACACACACACACACACACACACACACACACACAAGGAGACATCCCCAGACACAATAGCACTCACAGAAACAAAACTCACCAGAGTAATAACAGTTGCAATCTTTCCATCCGGATATCCTCAGGAAAGACAGAGGGAGGAGAAGGGGAGGAGGAGTTGCACTGCTCATTAAAAACCAGTGGGGTTTTGAGAAAATGGAAGGAATGGATGGCATGGGAGAAAGGGACTACTTAGTAGGAACAATCCAGACTGAGGGACATAAGGTGATAATTGCAGTAATGTACAACCCACCACAGAACTGCAGGAGGCCAAGAGAAGAATACGATGAGAGCAACGGAGCAATGGTCGACACACTAGCCGAGGTGGCCAGAAGAGCACACATGAGGGGAACAAAGTTACTAGATATGGGTGATTTCAATCACAAGGAGATTGACTGGGACTGGAAAACCTCATGCATCAACATGTTAGAGACACTACCAGAGAGAGAGGAGAGGATGAACCAGCAAGACTGGACCTTGTATTCACCTTGAGTAGTTTGGACATCGAGGATATAATATATGAAAGGCCCCTAGGAGCTAGTGATCATGTGGTTCTGTGCTTCGACTACATAGTTGAGCTTCAAGTGGGGAGAGTAGCAGGAATAGGATGGGATAAACCAAACTACAAAAAGGGGAACTACTCAGGCATGAGGAACTTCCTGCAAGACATTCAGTGGGAGAGGGAACTGACAGGAAAACCAGTACAAGAAATGATGGACTATGTGACAACAAAATGCAAGGAGGCAGAGGAGAGGTTTGTTCCCAAGGGAAACAGAAATAATGGGAAGAAGAGAACGAGTCCTTGGTTCACCCAAAGGTGTAGGGAGGCAAAAACTATGTGTACTAGAGTATGGAAAAGGTACAGAAGACAGAGAACTCAGGAAAATAAAGAGATTAGCCTAAGAGCCAGAAACAAATATGCACAGATAAGAAGGGAGGCTCAGCGACAATATGAAAATGACATAGCATCGAAAG
>NC_069439.1:855819-882595 GCF_026875155.1 Cherax quadricarinatus | reverse complement strand
TAAATATAATTATATATAATTTTATTTATTATTATATATATATATATATATATATATAAATCTTAGTGTTTTATAACCATGTATAATAGTAGTGAGAGGAATTTTTTTAAATCTCAGTTTACAAGTACTGTGAAGGCTTACTCAGCTCTGTAATAACTTCAGACAGTATTACCAAAGCTGGCTCCTCCTCAGGAAAATTAATGAATAGAAAACGAAATAATAATTAACAAAGATAAACACTATTATTTATTAAAGCAAACATAAAACAATAAAACATGACAGGTATATCCTATTTGAAAGAAAAATGAAAAATGAAATGAATAAAATAACATTTGAACTCAACGCTAATATATATATTGGGGTGTCTGGTGTTGGTGACACTTCATGTTGCTGAAATCTTAGCCGTTGCTTGTTTGTGTGGGGGGGGGGTCGCAGGTGTTGGTGACCACCACCGGCTAGTTCTTCACAGAGTATCGCCGTGAGTATTCTATCCCGATGACAGGAAAGCAGGTTCTTTACCGCTGCAATGATGTGGGGTTACGTCCTGCAATTTCATATAGGTGCACAGGTAATTAAATCCAAAATGGGGAAGTCTCTAGACGTTAGTCCTTCTCGATCAGTTCTGCTCGTTGATTGGTAGGTGACCCTCTCTGTCATTCAAGCTGGAAAGATAGACAGGTTACCCACTGCTTGAGAAATCACTCTCTATGGTAAGTACAATACCTAAAAGATGTGGTGATTATTACAACAGTCAACCTAGAGCAAGGCTGAAAAGACTAAGTTTATTATTGGTCAAAAGCGAAGCTTTCAACCAATAAATCCACTAGAATACAAGGCAGGCATGTACTTACAGTAGTGCTGGGAACTGTGAGTCTAGTGATTACTGTTTGGAACAGAGCCCCACACGTCACCTTTTGGGGAGGGGGAGAGGGAGGGGAAGGGATAGTGGGAGCTAGACTGACCCTACATTAACAAGCAGCCGGCAGTCAAACTATCACTTTAGGGGTGGGGGAAAAAAGGCGGGAATAGCTGGAGCTTGACTTAGCCTACCTTAACAAGTAGCCGGCAAGCAAACTATCACTTTCGGGGAGGGGGAAAAAAGGCGGGAATAGCGGGAAACCCTTGACTTACCCTCCCTTAAAACCTTCCCCGGCAAAAAAAAGTTTTTTACTAAAACCCCTCGTACTTTTTAATTGAATTTTTCCCCCTCACCCCCCCCCCATCCCAAGACTTATATTCAAGGATTAAAAGAAGAATGGGCCCGGGGAAAAAAATTTCAAATTATGGAAGTCGGAAAGAAAGAAATCTTTACGTACGATTTAAACCCAGTAGAAAAAAAAAATTTGGATAAAAACCTTTGGTTTACCCCTTTAGGAACTTAAAACCCGGAGTCCCAAATTGTCCACCTCAAGAGGGGGAACTTTTGGGTTTCCCCTTAAAATTTTTGGTTATAAAAAGGTTTTGGGGTCAGTTTAAATGAATTTTTTCCCCAGCAAAAAATTTAATTTGGGAGATTCCCCCACCCCGGGCCCAAAAACTTTCCCTTTTCTTGGGGGAGTATCTCGTTTCCGGGAAAGGGTTTTCCAGCTTGGGGAAGCATCCCGGGGAAAAGGGAGAACCCACGGGTATTGAAGAAAACACCGCACCTAAGCCATATTGGGGGCATCAGTTCTCAAACAAAATGTTTAAATTAATATCGGAATTTAAGTATAGGGTCTTTCAAAAAAGTTTATTTTTAAATCTCATTAAACTTTTCCCGACTCGTCAAAAATTTTCAAGGGGTTTCCCCTTCCAGACTTTTTAAGGAAGTGGGATGGGGATTCCCTGAAAGATCAGTAAGGTTGGGGATAAACCGTGCATAAAAATTTACAAAACCCAAGAAAGCTAGCATGAGCTTTTTGGTTTTGGGGAAATTTAAAAAATTTAATAAAGCTTTGATCTTATGGGGAGAGGCTGGGGAGAGTTTTTAAAAATTTATAGCCAAGAAAACTAACCTTTTTTATACCCAAGGAAGCATTTTTTTGGGGTTTGTCAGTGGGGCCTTGTGAGCGAAAACCTACGAAAAATGTTTTAATTGTTTGGAAAAGGTTCCCCCAATGTGGATGTATAAAGTAAATGTTATAAAAATAAATGAAACGTTTGGCATTTCCCAAAAACCCCTTTCTCACCCGTCTCACGTGGGTAGCAAAAGGATTCCCAAAACCGAAGGGCTTTAGTTCTATATTGCATCAGCCCTTGGTGTGTGGGAAAAAAGGGGTTTGTACTCCCTTAGAAAAGGATCAAACCCTTAATTTGGGATGATACCCTGCGAAATTATAAAACTTGAAAAGAAGGAGGCCTCTAAGTCAATAGCAAGCCCAAATAAAATTTTATCCTCCTTCTTAAAAATGACTACTGGTAAACCCAATATGAAGATACTAAAGGTTTTAAAGGATTTTTCGTTTTAATAATTTGTCTCCCTTGGGTTTTAAAATGCCCCAAAGGTAAACTGGAACGGGGTTTAAAATATTTTTTTGGGGGATGGGATTGCCCGTCACAAAACCCAACTTATGGACTCCCCTTTTGGAGGAAACCCCTGGAATTCATAAACATCAAAAGTTATAACATCAAAGTATTTTCATTTTTCCTCTTAGGGTTCATCCAAAAAATTATTAATATTAATGGGGTTGCGCCCGAGTGGAAAAAGTCACCAATTCTATTAGTTTTTATCAAAAGTCTGAGTTAGAGGGTAAATTTATCACCCTTACATTTTTAGTTGTTTATAAAGTTGAGGGGGAAAAAATAATTTCAAAGTTTTTAAGGGCAGTTAACCAAATTTCTGGGTAATTTTTCAAAAGGGAAAGTTGATATAAAAAAGTTTAAGGTTTCCCCCTTGACTTTAGAGGTAGTAAATTTTTTCCCCCACTTTTTAAATTACTTTATGGGGGCCCTTTTCCCGGGTACTAAAAATTTTTTTTTGACTTGATGGGCAAAAGTACCAAAAATTTCATCCCTATGTTAAAATTTCCTTGTTTTTTGGAAACAAAATGGGTTTTTTTTTACTGGTCCTTGAAAAAGCTTTTTTTTTTCAAAAATATGTCGAGGTTCCTCAATTTTGGGAATTAAAGGGTAAAGGAAAAAAAAAACTGGAAAGAAGACTAAACCTCAGATTTACCTCCTCATTAGCCCATAAGTCATAAAGGAGGGTCAGGGGAAACCCGGGCCTGTTACCATGGGAAAAATTTCAAAGGTAAAAACCCCCAAAAGACCCCTGGGAATTTTCCCCCATGGCAAACAAAGCACAGGGTGGAAACCCCGATGCACTCCTTGGGTTTTAAAGGGGAAAAGTTTCCCTTTAAATTAAATGGGATTGAAAATAATGTGGGCTCATTCCTCTCATTCCCTGCGGGGATGATAGGGTTGGTAAAGAGGGGTTCACACCTAAAAGTTGGTGGAGATTTTTGAAATTTTTAAGTCGGGATGTGAATTTTTGGCCCCACGGCCAGCCCAAAATTTTCTCTAGGGATGCCACTCGGGGAAAAGATGGAAAAAAGGGGTTTCACCCCTCTTAGTAGTTTTGTTTTTAAAGGGGAAAACGGTTCAGGGAAACTCGAAGCAAAAACCCAACAAAATTTTAAATTTAAATATCTATGTCCCCCGTTTGAAAGGGGAAAGAAAAACCCCCCAAACGTTTTTTCAAAAAGCTCCCTTTAAAAAAGGTACCGTAAAGACGGGCTTTTTTTTAAACCATAGGTACTCCCCTTTTGTACTGGGAGGATGACGTTAGCAAACTTTACACGATCTACAATGGGTAGTGACTTTCTGAGGAAAATTTTTTGGCCAAAAAAAAAGGTTTTCCCCTTTAATTTTTTTTTAAGGTTTTCCGTTGCGAAAATTTTCCGGCCCTGGCAGGTCATAGCCATTTTAAAACAGTCTCTCGTTTTGACTTGGAAAAAACAAAGAGGGAAATTTAGTTGAATTTAATTTGAATACTGACTTGAAAAATACCTTTTATATATTCAAATTTATAGGGAAAATTTTTTTCTTTGGGAAATAACTTGATTTTTTTTTTCGCATTATGGCAATTCTGAAGAAAAGGGCAATTACTTTTTTAATTGACAAAGGAGTCCTTGGGAATTCAAAAGGGTTTTAAAAGTCGGGGAAAAAATAAAAATTTGTGGACAGTAGGGGAAAACCGGGGTTTTTGGTCTGAGCCCTAGTCAAACTTTTAAAGGTATCGGGGGTGAAAATTTCACTTTCATTTTCCCAAGTAAAAGGGTTGATCCTATTTCCCCTTCCTTTTCGGAGATTACCCTCAGGGTTTTTTTAACCCCACATGAAAAAGGGGGGGGGGGGGAACATGCCATCTGAATTTTCGAGGGCTTCTCTACTTACGGGAAAGAGGATTTGAAACATTATGCCCATTTTTGGGTTGAAAAAAGGTAAACCCTCAAAAAGGAAAAGAAGGGCACCTTTTAATTACCTTTGTACGGAGCAAGAAGTAAAGGGGAGCTAGTGGGCTTCAGCCCAAAACCTGTGAACCATTTGCCCAAATTTGTAAAAAACGGAGGGTGGGAAAATTTGCCCCGTAGGGCCCAAAGTAGCCCTAAAAGAAAAGCAGAGGAAGAGTTTTTTTAAAGGTGGGGAACACCCTTAAACGGGAAAGAATACATGTGCATCCAGTGCCCTCGTAAAAGGGGTAGAAAATTTAAATTCCTTTAACTTTTCCCTAAACAGAAGGGTGTTTTGGTCTTTTACAGTCTTTAAAAAAATTTTCCCAAACTTTTTGGACCTTCTTTAAAAGGGAAAAAATCTGGACGTTTATGTCCCTTAACACCCCCAAAAAATTGACAAAACGGGAAAAAAAGAAGCCCTTTTTTAAATTTTCCCCTTAGGGGCTTCGTTTTTAAAGGGTTTCTAAATAAAACCCTTCCCCTTAGGGTTTGACCCCTTTGGGTCTTTATGGGAATTTGGTGGGGCCAAAACATACAGGCGCAGCCTCAGAAACTTCCTCATTTTAATTTCAGTTATTTTTCTCTGTTGAATGTTGGAATCTGATGGGGAAGAGCTGTAGGAAGGGTCAGCAACCATGAAGTCTCTAAGAGTTTTATAACGGGCGATCAATTCCTGAACTCTCAAACCAAAAGCCCGAAGGGGTTTTTTTTTTATATGTTTTAAGGTTTTGCCTTCTTCATTTTGTTATAATTGCATATGAATCCTGGACAAAGTTGAAATAGTTTTCCCAAAGTGTACCGAAAAAAAATTTCCCTCCCCTGGTCGCCCTGTGTGCGGGCCTTTTCACAGGGGGTAGCGGTTTTTTAAAACCCTGATAATTTTAAGAATTATGTCTTCCCCCTCTGTGAAGGGGGGGAAAAATTTAAGTTTGGTTTGTTACTAGCTGAACCGGTTGTTCCATTCCCCCCTTCAAAAATTGGTGTTTGGGGAAAGTTATCTTTTTTTTTTAATTAAAGGGCGAGCTTGTTCGATCGCAAACCTTTGCTCTTTCCTAGTTCTCTTAATTTAACTTTTTTCTTAAACGAACTTTTAGCTTTTCCTCCCACGATAAAGTCTACACGCTCCTTTTTGCTTCTTTCTCTTTTTCTAAAACTGTCTTTTTTTTGGATTCTCTTAAATTCTCTCTCTCCCCTTTTTTCTCTTCTCTTTCTTTTTTCTAAACTGTCTTTTTTCCTCTTCAGTTCTCTCTTTTTCCCAAGTTTACCCACTAATGAAAGATTCAAAAATTTTTCCCCCTGTTTTTCCCTAACTTCCCCTTCCCAGGTTCATCCAAAACTGGTATTCCTCCATGTTTTGCAAAAATAACTTAAACTATCGGGGGAAATGAAAGGGGTATTAAAAAAAAGGGGGTTTCCCAAACCCTGTCTGCCAAATTTGTAAAAAAACCCAAAGGGGGCCCTCGATCCCTGTTTTCCTTAAAAACAATATGTATTAAAAAAAACGAAGGGTTCTAGGGCCGGCTCCAAAGAAAACATAAGTAGAATGGGGCCCCTTGCCCATCCAATTTTCCCCAAGAAATCAAGAGTGTCCTATGACATTTCCCCTTGATGTAATAAAGGCTCAATGAAAAAATTGTAAAGGGAAAAAATTTTGGGTCCCAATTTCTAATCCCCCAAAATGTTTAAAGGTCACAAAAAAGGGGGCAAAATTTAAATATTATACCCTGCCTGCCCTGATTTTCCAATAAATTGAGCTATAACAATCACAAAATTTTTAGTCCCTGTACTGTAGCAAACATGGGAGAATGATTACTCTGGCGGGTGGTAACCGTCTTTGGTATGCAGCGTTAAAGTTCCAAGGGAAAGTTCGAGATGGGAAATGAATCTTGATTCTTTTTCGGGTTGAAATCCTGGCAGGGTCCCCCACTTGTGAAGGTTATCAGCTCTGTAAAAACTTAAGAGTATTCCAAAGTTTGGCTCCTCCTCAGGAAATTAATGAAGGAAAACGAAAAAAAAATTTAAACAAAGATAAAACAATTATTTATTAAAGAAATATAAAACAAAAAAAATGACAGGTACACCCTATTTGAAAAAAAAAAAATGAAAAATAAAAAGAAAAAAAATAACATTTAAACCCTAAAACGCAAAAAATATATTGGGGTGTCTGGTTTTTGGTGACATTTTTGTGTTGCTGAAATTTTAGCCGTTGCTTGTGGGGGGGGGGGGTTTTGGGGCGGGGTTTTGGTTTGGTGACCACCCCCGGTTGTTTTTTCACGAGAAACCCCCGTTTTTTATTCCATCCTGTTGACGGGGAAAGCAGGTTCTTTAGGGCTGCAATGATGGGGGGTTTTTATGTCCTGAAATTTTCATACAGGTGAAAGGTAATTAAACCCAAAAAAGGGGAATTCTTAGCCGTTAGTTTTCCTTATTTTTCTGCTCGATATTGGCAGGGGGGGACCCTTCTGTCATTCAACCCGGGGGAAAAGATAGAAAAGGTTACCCCGGTTTAAGAAAACCTCTCAATCCCAAAAAGATGTGGGGGTTATTAAAAAGGCCCCTAGGAAAAGGGTTTTTGGAAAAAGGAAAGGGGGTTTATTGGGGGTTTTCAAAAGGGGGGAAAGGGCTTTCCCCAATAACAAAAACCGAAATCCCAAAAAGGGCAGGCCCCCTGTACTTCCAGTCGTGGGGGGAGCTGTGGAGTTTTTTTTAGTGATTACTGTTTGGACCAGACCCCCACAGGGTCCCCTTTTGGGGGGGGAAAAAGAGGGGGGGAAGGGTTTGGGGAGCTAGACCCCCTACTTTAAAACAAGCAGCCGCATAAACTTCACTTTAGGGGGGGGGAAAAAAAGGCGGAAATAGCGGGAGCTTGACTTCCCCTCCCTTAAAACAATTAGCCAGCAAGCAAAGTATAAACTTTCGGGGGGGGGGAAAAAGGGGGAAAATAGGGGGGAGTTTGTTCCCCTCCCTTAAAAGTCCCCGGCAATAAAACCGGGTTGTTACTATATACTCCCCGCTACCCCTTATCAAAAAACCCTTTTCCTAAAACAATCCCAAGAGGTTTTGATCTCTTCATTACCTCGGGCTGTTTTTTTGTTCCTTTCCAAAGGAAAGTATAAGTATGTGCGTAAATTTCTTACCATATATACTTACGAAAACCAAAAAATACCCGGGGGGGTAAAACCCCCGGGGTTAGGAGTGCTTTCTGGAATTTTATAAACTCGGGGCCCTCGGGTTCTATCCCCCCCCGGGTATGGTTTTTTTTGTAATGGGGTCATTTTGTTTTTCGCGAAAAATATTTTTTGTTTATAAGCTATGTTGGGTTTGGCTTCATCCTCGCCTGGGGGAAAAAGAGAGGCCGCTTCTACATTTTTCTCTTTGGGGGGCCCCCCCTGGTGAGGAAACAAAAGCATTGCCCAAGAGGGGCGGACAATAAACCCGGGCCCGCATAAATATGTTGCTTGAGCTGGTTGGGGAAAACTTTAAGCAGGCCAGGGATGAACTTTCCCCCTGCCAAGCATTATAAAGGGACTTTAGGCCCCCCCAATGAAGAGCTTTTTTGGGTGTGGAACTAAATGAATGTAAGGGTCTTGGGGAAAAGGTTCATGAAAAGCGACTTCTTCTTAACATGTCGACAAATTTCAAGAAAGGAGGATGAGTTTTCAATTGGGCAGTGGAAGTATGCTTGATAATGTGTCAAAGTATTTATTTGGGGTGAAGGAAAGGGAAATTTTTACCTTTTAAAGGAAAACAGCATACAGCCCAAAGGGGTGTTCAGGGGTTAAAGGGACGTAATGGGCCCGGAGAAAGGGAAAAGGGGAGGGGGGCCCTTTTTAGAGGGGATGCCGGAAGGATCCTTCACACTGAAAAGACCCTGAGGGGGCCCCGATCCCATCATATTTTTTTTTTTTAACTTTGCATACCCATAAAAACACGGGTTTTTTTGTCACTATGCGGGGCAAAGGAAACGTGGTTTTTTGGGATTTATGAGCCATGGGGGGCACAATCCCCCAGGAGACGGGGCCCCTGGGCGTAGGAGGGACGCTTTTGGGGTTTACCCCATTAAAAGCCGCGGCCGTTATGAGGGGTTTAAGGGGAAAGGGGGGTAAGGCCTATGGAGTGAGGGGGTCGACAGGCAGAGGGGGTTTTGGAGACGGGGTGCTACATACCGGGAAAAACGGGGGGGGGGGAAATTATCGCTTTTAAGACAGCCCCGTTAGGTATCCCAATTCAGCTCGGAAAGGATTTGGAGGCGTCTGAAGGATTTTTTTGGAAGGGGTGGGAGCATGGTGTGGAAAGTGATTTTAGGTAGGTGCTTTCAAGGTGTGGAAACAAAAGCGGGAAAGGAAGACTTGGTGGGGTTCGAAAGGAGAGAAAATGTGGTGGTGGGGTCCCAAGAAGAAGGGGTTTTGCAAAAATATGGGTAGAGGGTAGCCCCCCCGCAAAGATCAGGGGGGGACCCAGACATGGACAAGCCCTCACCAGCGAAAGAGGCCTGGGAAAAGTTTTGGGAAGTTGGGGTAAAAACGGAAAGTCCGGGGGAGGGGGAGGCAAGGGGAAGCTCAGCGGGAAGGGACAGGGGGGGGTTGGGGAGGGCAGGAACGAGGGATTTTAGAGAAGGACCGGCCGATAAAAGGGGGAAACCAAGTAACCCCTCAGGGGGCACGGGGGTTTAAAGCCCCCAAATTTGAAAATTCAGTTGGTAATTTTTCAATGAAAACCCGGTTTTAAAAAACCGAGGTAAAAGGGGGGAGGGTTAGAGTGGGTTTTTGGGGATTTAGTATTGATGTCGTTTTTTTGGGGAACCCAAACCCCATGGGTTAAGGATGTGAGTTGTTGTTAAAAGGTTTAAAAGGTTTTTTTCATTAAAGTTTTTGAGGTTAAAAGGGAGGTGGGGCTGTGGCGGAAAAGGAGACCATTCCTTTTGGTATCCGGGTTTGGGAGGGGGGGGGGAGGGGGGTTTTGGGTTGGTTTGGGTTTGGGGGGCCAAAGGGGGGTTTGGGTTTTATAGGTGTGTACATCCCAAAACAACTAGAAAACGTGGGGTGAAGGGGGAAATTTTGTACGCGAGGGTTCTGGAAAATATAAATTGAAGGTTTACCTTTCCTTTTTTTCGGTGATTGGTGGGGATTGGAATTTTGTCATTAGGAAGGTTGATGGGTTCCGAGGGGGGGGGGTTTTGTTTTGGGGGTTTTTGCGGGATGTTTTGGGGAGGGTGGTTTGGGTGGTAGATGGGGTGGGGAATAGGGGATATGGGTGGAGCACATTTTATTGGGAGGGGATATGAGGGACGGTTTTTGATAGGATTTATGTTAGGGAGGGCCCCTAGGTGTGGGGGAGGGGATGGGGACTACCCATTTTGGGTTTTTTCTGATAAACGGTGTTATAGGATTTGAGGGTAAAAGGATAGTAGAGTTTAAAGCAGGGGGACGGAAATTAAATGTGAGGCTTTCTTAGGGATAGGGGGACCTACAGGTTTTTTAAAATTTGGGGGAAATCCTTTTTGGGGGAAAAAGGAAAATGGGAAAAGGATTTGTGGATTCGGGGAAATGGGGCTAAAGTTTGGGAAAACGCGAAAATTTTTTTAAAAATTTGGGTAAGGGGATGGGCGGGGTGGAGCTAGGTCTACAAAATTAATTTTTTAGGGCCGTTTAATTTACTGTTATGAGAGGGGAAAAAGGGGGGGGCGGGGTGAGGGAAAATGGAACGTTTTCGAAATAGGGGGCGGGAAATTTACAATGAAAAAATTTGAGGCAATTTTTGAGTTTTTGGGCGGGGTTTGGGGGTGTTTTTAAAGGGGGGTAGGCCCCTCGGGGGTTTTTTATTAAGGAGGTTTAAGAACGGCAGGCGGGAAACCCCTTGGGTATATTGGGCAGATACAGGGGGGGGGGGGCTATTTAGGAGGGTCAAGGGGCCCATCCACCCCGGAAAAAATATTTTTGTAGCAGATTTTTGGGTTTTGGGAGAAGTAGAGGGGGGGTTGGGCCGGGGGGGGGGGTGGGGGGGGGGAGGGGGCGTTTTGGGGATAAGGGTTTAAAAGGGGGATTAAATGGGGGGGACAGGACCGACTCGGGGGGTAAAATATTTGGTAAGGAGGTGGGGGGGGGGAGGCAGTTTTTTGGGATTTGCCCGGGGGGAAAACCCCCGCAAGACGGGGTAACCCAAACGAAATTTTTTTGGTGTCATTGGGGGTGGGACGGCATTGTCCCGGTGGGGGTTTGAAATTTTATGTTAAAATAAGGGGGGATGGGGGAAAAAGCAAAGAACGGGTTTCACGGTTTTTTTTTGCCCAAAAAGGGAAGGGAAAGCCCAAATTTTGGGAAAGATTACCGTGGCGAAATTTCGTTTAAAGTTCGGATTACAAGATTTTTGCTAAAAGGTTTTTTGGGCCCAAAAGGGAAAGAGGAAAGTGTTGGGGTTTTGTGTTTCCCTAGAGGGCAGTTTTGGGGAAATTTCCCGGGGGGAAGGATGAGGGATGGGGCCCTGGTTTGGGTTAGGGATTTTTTTAAAAAGATGTAAGGAGGGGGGGAAAAAAGGTTTTTAATTTGGGGGAAAAGGGTTGATTTCGTGGCAGGGGGATTTTTAGGGGGTTTTTTAAAAGGGGGTTGGGGTTTTGGGGGGGGGGGGTAGTGGGGTGGGTGAAAAACTCTGTATGTGAGGCAGGGTGAGGGTACAGGTCAATGGGGGGTTGGGTGAAAGTGTACCCAAAGGGAGGGGGTTTGGGGGCAGGGCTGTTCCCATGCAAAGCCCCTCTTTTTCGTTTTTTGTTCAGAAACCTTTTTATGAGGCCGGGGAGAGGGTGGGTGGGGCAAAACCCGGAGAAGGAAAAGGGGGGGGCAAAGGGGCATCGTTGGGAAAGTGGATTTTAAACTGTTTTGCAAAGGGGTAAGGGGGGTTAAGGAGGGTGGGTAGAGTGATTCAATGGGTTGGTAGAAAACCGGAAAGAGGGGTAATACGGGAAACAAAGGTTTCTAGAGGTTTGGGGGTTGGATAGGGGGGGCGGGGGGGTGGGGTTTTGGATGGGCAGTGGTTGACAGAATCCGGGGGATTGGGGGGGTATATGGCCCGGAAAATGCAGGTTTTCAGAAGGGTTTAAAATTTACAGTCTGTACGGGTAAGTTTTTAGTAGCTAGGGGGTTTTTTAAATGCGAGGGACTTGGGTTTTTAAAAGAAGGGTTTGTTTGGGGGTTAAAAACCTTGTTATTTGAAGGTAAGGGGAGTGGAGAGGTTTTTTTTCCCGAAAAGGTACGAGATATTTTTGGGAAAGGGAGGGGGAGGGGGCTGAAGTTTGTGGGGGATTTGGGAAAAGGGGATGGTTAAATAAAGGGGGGTAGTTATGACGGATGTTCGAAAAGGGGGTTTTTTTGGGTTTGGGTTTTCCTTTAGGATTTGGGGTAAAGGTGTATAAATCAAAGGGGGGGTATATGAGGGAAGGGGGGGTGAGGGGCGCAAAGTAGGGAAAAGTTATGGGGGGAGGCACGGGAAAAGGTGGAAATGGGAAAGGGAAATTTAGGGTTTTTTGAAGAAAATTTTTGAGAAATTTTTTTTGGCAGTGCCCCCAGGGGATAAACAAAAAAAAAAAAAGGGGGGGGAGGGAGTGAAAGGGGCAGGGGGAAATTTTGCAAGGGGTGCCGTGTATCCAACGTATGATTGGGGTTTTTTTGGGGAAAAAATTTTTTGTAAACCCTTTGGTAAGGTAGGTAAAAGAATTAGTGTATGTTTTCTGGGATTTGGCTTCCAAGGGGTTTTTTTAAGTTAATGGGGGGTTTTTGGGGAAAAGGCTTTTTTTCAGTTTTGTGGGGGATATTTAAAGGGTTTCATGTGGCTTTTTTGTCCTCCTTTTGGGGGGGTTTAGATCAGGATGGGTGGGGGTTTTCAGGGCGTTGGGGGGGGGGGTCGGGGTTTTCCGTTTTAAGGGCCTTTAAATACTAATGTAAAGGGGGGTTTCCAAAGGGGTTTGGAAGGGCAAAAATGGGATTCATGTTTGGATTATTTTTGGAATTTTAAGGGGAAAGGGTTTTAAGGGGGGATTTTCGAGGATAAAAGCGTTGGCGCCCAGAATTTTATAGAAAAAGTGTAGGAAATATGGTGGGTTTTTTGGGGGGGTCCTGGGGAAAAAATTTTCCCCCAAGGTTATAGGGACCTCACTGTTTGGGTTTCCCTTTTTCGGGGGCCCCCGGGTTTGGGCAAAGGGGTGGTCTCCTTATGGGGGGGTGTTAAAGGGGGGGGGTTTTTTTTGGGGGTTTTTTGGGGTTAAGAAATTTTTTGTAAGAGGAAAGGGGTGAAATTAGGGATGGATGGTACGCCAATTTTTCACGAGAATGTTTGCATAGTAAGATATAAGTGTGATTTCCCGGGTTACCTTTCTAAGCCTGTGGTTATGTTACGGTTTTAAAATTTTTTCCTTTTAGCCAGGAAAACCCAGCCCCTTTGGATCCCCGTTTTTTGTAATTAGATTGGGGAAATTGGGGTTTAAAAAAAAATTTTCGAGGGTAGGTTTCAGTTCTTTTGGGGCTGGCCAAAATTTCACGCCTTTTCCTTTTTTACTCCTCTTTCTTATGTTTAACTTTTTTTTGTCTGATGAAGGTTTATGGAAAAAAAAATTTGTTATGTATAAGTTTTGGGTTATTTCCATGTTTTTTTTGGGGGGTTTTAACCCAAAAAAGTCTTGTGGCAAATTTTTTTGGTTTAAAAACATATTGGGGGGTTTTAAAAAAATAAAGGGGTTTGGGTTTTTTAAAACCCCTTTAAAAGTGCCGGGGGTTTGTTATTAAAAAATTGTTTTTTGGGGGTTTTTTATTTTTGTAATTTAAAGTATTTTGTTTGTTTTCTGTAACAAACATTATTGTTGAGAGGGGTTAAAAATATTAATAATTGTAAAATACTGTTTTTTCCCATGGGTTATTGTGGGATAAAGGAAACCCTACGTTCCCCTTCCCAATTCCTATTGGGTTTGGGTCTAATGTTAACCCAAACCCCAAAACTCTGTAACCCCGTCAAGCGGGGATGTTAGGGGTTTTTCTTGTTTTTTTTTGTTGTTATGGTTTGCTTTTGGGTTAAAAGGGTTTTTTTTAAAATTTTTCTGAGATGATATGTGTATTTCATATATTGTGGGTTAAAGGTGGGTTTTGGGTTTTGTCATGTGTGAAAAAAATTTAAAATTTGTAATTTGTGATGTTGTACAAATTTTTATTTTTTTTTTGTAGTAAAAGGGAAAGCCAGGTATTTTATTTTATAATTTTTAAACTTGTGAATTTATTTTGGGGTGTTTCTTTTGGGTACAATGGGGTTGGCGGAACTAAAATGATGTCTTTCTTTAGTGAGGTTTTTTTTGCGTGTATTGTTTTTCTATAACAAGATTTATATACTTTTTCCCGCCAGGAAAAAACCTGGTACAAGTAGCCAAAGAATGTTTTGTAAACCTGTACTTTATTATGCACCCTTTTTACTTTTGTAAGGTTTCTAAAAAAAAAACAAAAAAAAAAAAAAAACTATTTTGGAGTCAAGACTCTGTTAACTCCCCCTTTTTTTAACAGGTTTGCTTTTAAATAAAATTTTATATCATGTCATTATAAATTTTCCAGGCCCTTTTTATATGTATAATGCTTTATTTTTATTTCCCAATATGTAAGAATATTTGCAATATTTTTCCGGGCAGTTCTGTGAAATTAAAAAATTTTGTAGAGAAGTTTAATTTGAGTAAGGGGGGAAAGAGGCACGAAAACCCTGAGGGGGGAGAAGAGGGAAATAGTGGGAAAGGTGGGAACCCGGGGGTAATAGAACAAATAGTGGTGATGGAAAGTAGGGAGAGTAGTTTTGCCACCAAACAACTTTGCCTACTTTCCACCACCATTTCTTCTGCTACTACCTCCACTACACTACATACGACTTCCTCTTCTCCCTCTCTTCTTGCAGCACCTTCTGACGATGTTCTATATACTGGCTTCCTTACTCTTTTCTTTGCCTTTTTGTTCATTATGGACGAAAATGATCCCTAAGTTGACAATTCACTTTATATTATCATTGCTTTGGTTGATATTTTTCTCTGGCAAGCAAGGAACCATGATGAATGTAAGGGAAGCATCTGTCGTAGCAATCTTCCTTGTCATAACTGTGTTTCCTGCTGCCCGTTATTGTATGTACTATATTGCGATTACATGTTTCCTCTTGCCTGGAGCACTGATGTGTTTATCAACTGTTACTCTGTACTCCTCTGTACGTGTTAATGACGAAGAAATTGTACTACAAATGATACAACAAGATTAAACAAAAGATTTTCATACTGTTGGTGAATTCCCCACTGACTGGTGTTAAGGGATTTGGTTAAATCCATGACATTGTCAATCGCAGGCTACTTTTAACATAGCAGTATGACAATCACAGGCTACTTCTAACATAGCAGTATGACAGTCACAAGCTACTTCTAACATAGCAGTATGACAATCACAGGCTACTTTTAACACAGCAATTTGACAATCACAGGCTACTTCTAACATAGCAGTATGACAATCACAGGCTATTATAAATAGCAGTATGACAATCTCAGGCTACTTCTAAATAGCAGTTATGACTATTCACAGGCTACTTCTAACATAGCACTCTGACAATCAACAAGGATACCCCTACTTCTACATAGCAGTATTATGGACATCACAGGCTACTTCTAACGTAGCAGTATGACAATCACAGGCTACTTCTAACATAGTATGCCATCACAGGCTACTTCTAACTTAGAAATATGACAATCACAGGCTACTTCTATCATAGCTGTAGACAATCACAGGGCTACTTCTAACATAGCAGTATGAACAATTAAAGGATACTTCTACATAGCAGAATGGACACTTCACATTACATTGTTGTCAATCAGTGACCAGGAGCTACTTCTAAATAGTATGGACAATAACCTTATGTTGTGGTCACGTCCCAGGCTACTTCAAACATAGCAGTATTATATCAATCTCATAACATTGTCAATCACAGGATACTTCTAATAGCAGTATGCAATACATTACATTGTTGTCATCACAGGTTACTTATAATATAGAATACGACAATCACAGGCTAATTCTAACATAGCAGTTGAATCCGGCTACTTCTAACATAGCAATATGACAAACAGGTTATTCTAACATAGCAGTATGGCAATCACAGGCTACCTCAATTATAGCAGGCATGACAATGACGGCTTCTTCTAACATTGCACTATAAAACAAATCGCAGGCAGGTTACGTCTTTCATAGCACTATGCGACAATACTGGCTACTTCTAACATTTGCGTTATGACTATCACAGCTACTTCTAACTTAGGTTCTGATAAAATCCACAGGTTACCTCTAACATATCAGTTATGACAATCACAGGCTACTCTAACATAGCAGTATGACAATCACGGGCTACTCCTAGATAGCAGTTGTTTGACAATCACCAGGTTACTTCAAACATAGCAAAATGACAATCACATGCTACTTTAACCTAGCAGTAGGACAATCAGAGGCTACTTCTAACATGCAGTATGACAATCACAGGGTACTTCTAACATAGCAATATGACAGTCAAAGGGCTAACTTCTTACATTGCTGTATGGGACACACAACATTGTTATCAATCACAGGCTACTTTCTAACATTTGGCTTGACAATCACATTATATTGTTATCAATCACAGGCTACTATAAACAAGCATTTTGACAATCACATTACATTTTTGCCAATCCACAGGCTTCCTTTTAACCATAGCAGTATAACAATTCACCGGTTACTTCTAACATAGCAGTATGACAATCACAGGCTACTTTAACTTAGAAGAATGACAATCACAGGCTACTTTTACATAGCAGTATGACAATCACAGGGCTACTTCTAACATAGTATGACAATCACAGGTTACTTCCAACATAGCAGTATGATAATCCACGTACTTCTAACATAGCAGTATGGACACTCCCAGGGGCTCCTTTTAACTTAGCAGGATATTGATAAACGCAGCTCCTTAAATATAGCAGCAAGACTATCACCAGGCTATTCTAACATAGCAGTATGAAAATCACAGGCTACTTTAACATAGCCGTATAACAATCACAGGTTACTTCTAAACATAACATATATGACACTACAGGTACTTCTAACATAAGCATTTTTGACATCACAGCTTCTTCTAAAATAGCAAAATGACAATCCCAGACTACTTCTAACATAGCAATATGACAATCATAGGCTACTTCTAACATCAGTATTGACAATCACCATTACATTGTTGTCACGAGGCTACTTCTAACTTAGCAGTATATTGACAATCACATAACATTCGTTGTCAATCACAGGCTATTTAACATAGTAGTTATGACAATCACCATTACATTTGTTATCAACCACAGGCTATACTGTTAAGATAGTTTAATACCAACCACAGGGACTACTTCTAACATCGCAGTATGAAAATCACATTTGCCATTGTTATACAATCACAGGACTACCTTTTAAGATAGTATTAATGACAATCACAGGCTACTTTCTAACATTAGTATGACAATTACAGGCTATTTCTAACGTAGCTAAGATTTATGTCAATCACATGCTACTTCTAACATAGAAGTATGACAATCACAGTACTTCTAACTTAGAAGTATGACAATAAAAGGCTACTTCTAAATAGAAGTATGACAATCACAGCCTACTTTTACATAGCAGTATCATTATCACAGGGCTACTTCTAAAATAGCAGTATGACAATCACAAGCTATTTCTAAACATGTATGACAATAACAGGCTACTTCTAACCTAGAAATTATGACAATCTCAGGAAGGCTATTTCTAACATAGCAGTCCTTAAAGCAGGTTATGTTATTGTGTATGCTGATTGACCGCAGTCACAGGCCTACCTTACTTCTAGCATCAGTACTTTACTAGCTACATAGCAATATTGACAAATTTAAAAGGCTCTATACTTCTACATTAGCTTCTTGGTATAGACAATCAACAGGGGTGGGTACTTTTTTAAAACAGCAATTAAGCAATTTGAACTATACAGTATACCCTTCTAACATAGCAGTATGACAATCACCAAACAGGCTCTATTTTAAATAGCAGATGACAATCACAGGCTGGCTACTTCTAACATACCAAGTTGATATATGACAATCACTAGGCTATACTTATACATTGCACTATCACTATGACAATCACAGCTACTTCTAACCATAGCAGTATGACCATTCACAGGGCTACTTCTAACGTTAGGAGTTTTGTTATGACAAATCACAGGCTACTTCTAACATTGTTATGCCAATCCACAGGTACTTCCTAAAACATAGAAAATTTGGACAATCCAGGCTTACTTCTAACCTAGCAGTTATGACAATCACAGGCTACTTTCCTAACATAGCACAGAGTATATGACAATTACAGGCTTACTTCTAAAATTGCAATATGACACTCACATTACATTGTCAATCACAGGTACTTCTAACATTTTTTTTTTTACGGTATGACAATTACATTATGTGTTCGTCAGTCACAGGGCACTTCAAACATAGCAGTAATATCAATCACATAACATTGCAATCACAGGATACTTCTAACATAGCAGTATATGACAATCACATTACATTGTTTGTCAATCACAAGGTTACTTATTATATAGTTTCGACAATCACAGGCTACTTCTAAATAGCAGTATGAAAATCACAGGCTACTTCTATACATAGCAATATGCAATCCAGGTTACTTCTAACATTGAGTTTGACAGTCACAGGCTACCTCTAATTATAGCAGCATGACAATGACGGCTACTTTCTAACATCGCAGTCAACAATCGCAGGTTATTCATACATAGCACTCTATGACAAATCACAGTCTACTTCTAACATTTGCAGTATGACAATCACAAGCTCCTTCTAAACTTAGTATGATATCACAGGTTACCTTAACATAGCGTATGACAATCACAGGATACTTCTAACATAGCCGTATGACAATCACAGGCTACTCCTAAGATAGCAGTATGACAATTCACAGGTTAATTCAAACTTAGCAATATGACAATCACAGGATACTTCTACATAGCAGTAGGACAATAGAGGCTACTTCTAAACATGGCCAGTATGACAATCACAGGTTACTTCTAACATAGCAATATGGACAGTCAAAGGCTACTTTAAACATTGCAGTAATGACACACTACCATTGTTCTCAATCACAGGCTATTATAAATGCTAGACAATCACATTATATTGTTATCAAATCACAGGCTACCTCTAACACAGCAGTTTGACAATCCCATACATTTTTGCCATCACAGGCTACCTGGTAACCTAGAGTATAACAATCACAGGTTACTTCTAACCATAGCAGTATGACAATCAACAGTCTACATTTAACATAGAAGTTTGGACCAATCACAGGCTACTGCTTACATAGCAGTATGACAATCCAGGCTACTTTAACATAGTAGTATGCCAATCACAGGTTAACTTCCAAATAGCTGTATTGATAATCACACGCCACTTCTAACATAGCAGTATGACACTCACAGGTACTTTTAACATCGCAGCTATGATAATCGCAGCCTACTTCTAATATGCAGCACAAGACAATCACAGGCTATTTCTAACATAGCAGTATGAAAATCAGGCTACTTCTAACATAGCAGTATAACAATCACAGTTACTTTAACATAACCAATATGACCACTCAAGGCTACTTCTAACATAGCATTATGACATTCACAGGCTTATTCTAAATAAGCAACATGACAATCAAAGACTACTTCTAACATAGCAATATGTCAATCTAGGGTACTTCTAAATTTCAGTATGACAATCAATTTATTTTTTGTCCACAGGCTACTTCTAACATAGTCAGTAAGACAATCACATAACATTGTTGTCAATCAACAGGCTACATTCTAACTTAGTGACAGTTGACAATCACATTACATTGTTGCCAATCACGGGGCTACTTCTATACATAGCATATGACAATCACATTACATTGTTAATCAACCACAGGTACTTTTTTAAGATGTTATACAACCACAGGCTACTTCTAACATAGCAGTATGAAAATACATTGCATTGTTATCAGACACAGACTACTTTAAGTTTGTATGACAATACAGGCTACTTCTAACATAGTATGCACTTACAGGCTATTTCTACTGTGCAATATGTCATCACATGAAACTACTTCTAAACATTGAAGTATAGACAATCCAGGCTACTTCTAACTTAAGAAGTACGACAATCACAGGCTATCTTCTAACATAGAAGTATGACAATCCAGGCCTTCTTCTTACATAGCAGTATCATTTCAACAGGCTACTTCTAAAATAGCTGTATGACAATCACAAGCTTTTCTTTCTAACATTAGTATGACAAAATAACAGGCTACGACCTCCTACTTCTAACATCCAGAAATTATGACAATCACAGGGATTTTATAACATGCAGTATTTTTTTATTTATTGACCAGTCACAGGCTTATACTTCCTAGCCATTAGCAATATATGATATGACAATATTATTAAAGGCTACTTCTAAACTTAGCTGTTATGACCATCACAGGGCTACTTCCTAACACGCCGGTTTTTTATTTTTATGGCATCCACAGGGGTTTACTTATAACATAGCAGTTAAGTATTCATAATCACAGGCTGCTTCTAGTATATAGCTGTATGACAATCACGGGCTTTTCTAAACATAATATGACAATCAATCACACGCTACTACTAACATAGAAATTATGACAATCACAGGCTAATTTCTAAAATAGCAGTTGACAATCCTGGTTGGTTTACTTCAAACATAGAAATATGACAATCACAGGCTTATTCTACCATAGCAGTATATGGACAATCACAGGTTTACTTCTAACCCACCAGCAAGTATGACAGTCAAGGCTACTTCTAACATAGTAATGTGACAATCACAAGCTGCTTTTTAAATAGCAGTTATGCAATCACAGGCTACTTCTGACATTGCAGTGTATGACAATCACAGCTTACTTCTAACACAGTGTGCCAATTACTGGCTGCTACTTCTGACATCGCAACTCTACGACAACACAGGCTATATCTAAAACATAGGAGTTTGACCAAACACAGTGCTACTTTCTAACATTGCAGTTGACTAATCGCGGGTTACCTTTAACATAGCAGTATGACATTCACAGGTTACTTCAACATAGCAGTATGACAATCACAGGATACTTCTAACTTAGCAGTAGGACATAGAGGCTACTTCTAACATGGCAGTATGACCAATCACAGGTTACTTCTAACATAAGCGTATGACAGTCAAAAGGCTAACTTTAACATTTGCATTTGACCACATTACATTCTCATTCAACAGGCTACTTCTATCATACTATGACAATCACATTATATTGTTATCAATCACAGGCTACTTCTAACATACTATGACAATCACATTATATTGTTATCAATCACAGGCTACCCTATAACACAGCAGTTTGACAATCCCATAACATTTGTTGTCATCACAGGCTACTTTCTAACCTAGTAGACTGACATTCACATTTACATTTTTTGCCAAATCACAGGCTACTTTTAACCATAGCAGTATAACAATCACAGGTGCCTTACTTCTACCATAGCATTGTGACAATCAACAGGCATTATTCTAACATAGGAAGTATGACAATCACAGGCTACTTCTTACATAGCAGTATGACAGTCACAGGCTACTTCTAACATAGTAGTATGACAGTCACAGGTTACTTCTAATATAAAGTATGATAATCACACGCTACTTCTAACATAGCATATGACACTCAGAGGCTTACTTTTAACATTGCAGTATGGATAATCACAGCTCTTCTAATATAGCAGTATGACAATCACAGGCTATTTCTAAACATAGCAGTATGGACAATCACAGGGGGCTACTCTCAACATTCAGTACTAACAATCCAGGTTACTTCTAAACATAAACAATATGACCCTCACAGGCTACTTTTAACATAGGATTATGTCCAATCACAGGGTTCTTCTAACATAAGAAGTATGACAATCCTGGCTATTCTTACATAGCAGATAAGACAGTCACAGGCTACTTCAACATAGTAGTATGACAGTCACGGTTACTTCTACATAACGTATGGATAATTCACACGCTACTTCTAACATTAGCAGGATGACACTCACAGGCTACTTTTAACATAAGCAGATAATGTAATCACAGCCTACTTCTAATATCGCAGTATTGCAAATCACAGGACTATTTCTAAACATTGCAGGATGAAATCACAGGCTACTCTAACATAGCAGTAATTTTTATCAACAATCACAGGTTACTTCTACATTAACAATATGACACTCACAGGCTTTACTTCTAAACATAGGCATTATGACATCACAGGCTTCTTCTAATAATAGCCGATTATTATTTATATTATTTATGACAATCACAGACTACTCTAAACATTTGCCTATTTTGGGAACATTCAATATAGGCTACTTCTAACATTTCAGGTAGTATGACAATACATTTCATTGTTGTCACAGGGATTCTTCTTACATAAGCACAGTATATACAGTATATGCAATCACATAACATTGTTGTTCCAATCACAGGCATATACTTCTAACTTAGCAGTTTGTAGTATGACACTCACATTACATTGATTTTATCAACCACCCGGCTACTTTTAACATGTTAATACAATCACAGGCTACTTCTACACATAGAGTATATGAAAATATCACATCATTGCTTTGTTATCAATCACAAACTACTTTTTTTAAAATAGTATATATGACAATACAGGCTACTTCTGGACATTAGTTTAGTTTTGACAATTACAGGCTATTTCTTAGTTGCAATTGCAATATGTCAATCACACGCTAACTTCTAACATAGAAGTATGACAATCACATACTACTTTCTAACTTAGAGTTTGACAATCACAGGCTACTTCTAACATAGAAGTATGACAATCACAGCCTACTTCTTACATAGCAGTATCATTATCACAGGCTTCTTCTAAAATAACAGTATGACAATCACAAGCTATTTCTAACATAGTATGACAATCACAGGCTACTTCTAACATAGAAATATGACAATCACAGGCTATTTCTAACATAATATGACAATCACAGGCTACTTCTAACATAGAAATATGACAATCACAGGCTATTTCTAACATAGCAGTATGACAATCACTGGTTACTTCTAACATAGAAATATGACAATCACAGGCTTCTTCTAACATAGCAGTATGACAATCACAGGCTACTTCTAACACAGCAGTATGACAGTCACAGGCTACTTCTAACATAGTAATGTGACAATCACAAGCTACTTTTAAAATAGCAGTATGACAATCACAGGCTACTTCTGACATAGGAGTATGACAATCACAGGTTACTTCTAACACAATGTGACAATCACAGGCTACTTCTGACATAGCAATATGACAATCACAGGCTACTTCTAACATAGCAGTATCACAAACACAGGCTACTTCTAACATAACAGTATGACAATCACAGGCTACTGCTTACATAGCAATATGCCAATCACAGGCTACTTCTAACATAGCAATATGACAATAACAGGCTTCTTCTAGCATAGTATGACAATCACAGGCTACTTCTAATATAGCTCTATGACAATCACAGGCTACTTCGAACATAGCGATATGGCAATCACAGGCTACTTCTAACATAGCAGTATGACAATAACAGGCTACTTCTAACATAGCAGTATGACAGTCACAGGATACTTCTAACACAGCAGTATGACAATCAGAGGCTACTTCTAATATAGCAGTATGAAAATTACAGGCTACTTCTAACATAGCAGTATGACAATCGCAGGCTACTTCTCACACAGCAGTATGACAATCACAGGTTACTTCTAACATAACAATATGACACTCACAGGCTACTTCTAACATAGCAGTATGACAATCATAGGTTTCTTCTAACACAGCAGTATGACAATCACAGGCTACTCCTAACATAGCAGTGTGACAATCACTGGCTACTTCTAACAAAGTATGACAATCATAGGGTACTTCTAACACAGTATGACCATCACAGGCTACTTCTAACAGAGCAGTATGACAATCACAGGCTTCTTCTAACATAGCAATATGACAATCACAGGCTACTTCTAACATAGCAATATGAAAACCACAAGCTACTTCTAACATTGCAGTTTGACAATCACATTACATTGCTTTCAATCACAGGCTACTTCTTGCATACTACGACAATCACATTATATTGTCAGTCAAAAGCTACTTCTAACATAGCAGGGGAAGGACAATCACAAACATTTTTTTTTTCCCTCACAGGCTACTTTAAAAGTTTTGTATGACAACATATTACAGTGTTTTCCAACACATTGCTTTTCCTTCCCAAACATAGAGTATGACAATAAAATTACATTGTTGCAATCAGAGGCTTCTTTTAGGATATAAGACAATCAAGGTTACTTCTAACATAGAGTATGATAATTTAAAAGGGTATTTTTAAGTAAAAAGTATACAATCACGGGCTACTTCTAAAAAAGGAAGTATTAAAATCACAGGCTACCCCTTTTTAACATAAAGTATGACAATCACAGTCTACTTCTAACATAGCAGTTCATAATCACAGGCTACTTCTAAAAAAAGAAAAAATACAATCACGGCTATTTCTAACATAGCAGAATAATAATCCCCAGGCTACTTCTAACTAGCAAAATTGGGGAAACACAACCTACTTTTTAACATACTCTTTACAATCAAGGAAAATTCAACATAAATGTATTACAACAAGGCTACTTCTAAAAATAGCAGTATCATAATCACAGGGGGACTTCTAACTAGCTTTATTTACAATCACAGGTTTTCTAACATAGTATGACAATCCAGGGTACTTCTAACATGAAATATGACAATCACAGGTTATTTCTAAAATACAGTATACAATCACAGGCTACTTCTAACCAGCAGTACGACAATCACAGGGACTTCTAAAAACAGGGGTGACAATCCCAGGCTTACTTCTGACTTTTGCAGTATGACAACACAGGGACTTTAACACAGTGGACAATCACAGGGGTACTTCTGACATGCAATTCAATACGGCTACTTCTAACTAGCAATATACAATAACAGGCTTTTTTCTAGCTAGTATGACAATCACAGGTACTTCATCAAAAGCTGTAAAGAAATTCCGGTACTTTCAAAAATAGCATATGGGGAATCACAAAGGGGACTTCTAAAATAGCAAAAGACATAAAGGGCCTTCCCTTTTAGCATAGTATACAATCACAGGCTACTTTATCATAGCTGTATGACAATACAGGGTTTAAAAATTTAAAAAAAAAGCGATATTGGAATCACAGGCTACTTTTAACAACAGTATGTTGTCACGGATACTTCTAACTTAGCAGTATGACAATCCAGGCTCTTTAAATTGCGTTTGCGATCACATTTCATGTTTAAAAACACAGGTTACTTTGGGCCCTACGACAATCACCTTATTTGTTTTTTTAAATCACAGGCTACTTCTAACATAGCATATGACAATCACTTAACATTTTTTGTCAAAAAAAAAGGGTTTCTTCTAAAATAGCAATATGGCAATCAAGGCTTTTCTATCAAGCATTGACAATCCGGCTACTTCTAACATCAATATGACAATCACAGTCTACTTTTAACAAGCTGTATGACATCAAGGTTACTTCTAACCAGCAGTATGACAATCACAGGCCCTACTTCCCAAACCAGTTTTGACCATCACAGGCTACTTCTAACATAGCAATATGGCAATCACAGGTACTTTAAAAATAAAGTATGGAAATCACAGGCTATTTCAACTAGAAATATGACAATCACGGGGACTTTCTAAACACGTATGGGCCATCACAGGCTACTTCCCAACATAGCAAATGGCAATCACAGGCTATTCTCTCTAGCATATGAAAAAAACACAGGCTACTTCAAATAAACAAATTTTACAATTTAAAATCAAAATTCTAAAATGCTGTAGACAATCACAGGCTTCTTCGAACATAGGGTATGGGAATCAAGGTACTTTTAACATAGCAATTTTAAAAATAACAGGCTACTTTTAAAAGCGTAGACGTCACAGGATACTTCTAACATAGCAGTATGACAATCAAGGCTTTTTTCTATAAGCATTATGAAATCAAGGCTATTCTAACATAGCAGTATGGACAATTTCACAGGCTATTTTAACACAGCAGTATGACAAACCAGGTTCCTTAACATAACAAAATGACACCTCAGGCTACTTCTAAAAAGCAGTAGGGCAATCAGAGATTTCTTCTAACACGCAGTTGAAATCACAGGCTATTCCTAACATACAGTGTGCAATCACTGGAACTTTTAACAAAGTTACAATCACAGGGTACTTTAAAACGTATACAATCAAAGGCCCTACCTTCTAACAAGCATTATGACAAACACAGGCTTCTTCTAACAAAGCAATATGACAACACAGGCACTTCTAACATAGCATTTTGAAAACCCCAAGCTACTTCTAATTGCAGTTTGACAAACACATTCAATTTTTTCAATCACGGCTATTCTAAAATAGCGTATGACAATCAATTAAAATTGTTGTCAAACACAGCTACTTCTAATTTATACAATCTATTACATGTTTTCCAACACAGTCTTTTCAACATGCAGTAGGGCAATCACATTTAAATTTTTGTCAACAGAGGCTACTTTTAAATAGTAAAAACAAACACAGATTACTTCTTACATAGCAGTAAAAGACACAATAACATTGTTGTCAATCAGAGGCTACTTTTAAGATAGTTTTGACAATCACAGATTACTTCAACTGCAGTATTAAATTAAGGCTATTTCTAAAAGTAGCGTAAAGACAAAAACGGGCTACTTCTAAATAGAAGTATTACAAACACAGGCTACTTTAAAAATAGAAGTATGAAAAAAATCAAGGCACTTCTAAAAATAGCAGTATCATAATCACGGCTACTTCAAAATAGAAATATTACAATCCAGGTAATTTTCTAACATCGTATGACATTTCCCCGGCTAATTCTAACATAGCAAAAAGCAATCACAGCCAAATTTTAACATAGCTTATGACAATCACAGGCTTTTTCTACATAACGGTATTACAACCAGGCTACTCTAACATGCTATATAATCACAGGGTCTTCTAACTAGCTGTATGACAATCACAGGCTTTTCAAAAAAAAAGTATGACAATCACAGGGGTCTTTAACATAGAAAATGACAATCACAGGTTTTTTTCTAACAAATTTTCATATGACAAAAAGGGTACTTCTAACAAAAGCAGTATGACATCACAGGCTTCTTCTAACATAGTTTAAA
>NC_069439.1:820357-855319 GCF_026875155.1 Cherax quadricarinatus | reverse complement strand
CCGGCACGCAGTGCATAATAAAAAAAACTCTGACTGTTTTTTTAATTAAAATGCCGACTTTGTGGTCTATTTTCATATAGTATTTATGGTTGTATTCTTGTTTTCTTGGTCTCATTTGATAGAATGAAAAACACTATTATAGAAATAGAGGTGATTTTGATTGATTTTACTATCAAAAAGAACCTGGAAATGGCACTCAAAGTAGGGGAAATGTTGATTTTTTGCTGATGTTCAAAAGTAAAAAATGATGTGATTGTCCAATAAATGTCCAGCTAGCCATTCTATATGCAGTCATGAATGGGTTGATGTTATTTATACAATTATTACAGTATTGCAGTAGTCTGCACAACAGTAAATCTTCGACTTTTTGTTTGAATAAAAATTCAAAATAGAAAGAAAGAGTAATATCAGAGGGGCCTGGAGATGTGACTGATGAACAAAGAAAATGTTATTTTAGAGCCAGGAATGTCTGCGTTGTTCATTCTGGACCTTATTTTGAAATTGTCATATTTTTTAATTTTTGTGAAATTGGCTAACTTGCAAATTTCTGACCACGTTATTGGGTAGTTGAAATTGGTAAATGGGCAGTTTTCTTGTACTCAATCGATAGAAAAATGGAGTTCTAAAGAAATAGCTATGAATTTGGTCGACTGGAACAATGGAATTAGCCAATTTGTAAATATCGCCGAAGTCGCTAACTTCGCGAGAGCGTAATTCCATCAGTTTTCCATAAAATTTCTTTTTTTTTTTTTTTTGGTGTCATTACAATCAGGAAAAGATTCTCTATCATTTCATAAGAAAAAATCATTTTTTTTTTTAAATTTTGTGACACCAGGAGACACCTCAGGATTGGGGGTTGCGACAGTCAAGGGGTTAATTCAAATTAAAGTAAATTTGAGTACATTTGATCTGAGTAAAGTATAATTTCTCTTGATTTTCAAAGTGTTGCTTATCCAGTTGAGTATTTTTTTTTGTGAGAGTTTCCTGCTCTACAGTGTGACTTGTTATTTTTCTTCACTTATGCAGAATAGTTAAGGATTTTCTCCTATTTCAGCTTTATTGTGTCATATATTTTCTTTATTATTCTTGCTTTTATGTCTTTGAGTAAGTTCCCTGAGAAGATGTCCCAGTCACTTTTGAATGCTCACTTAGTGTATCATGCCAGTCCAAGTAAACATGAATCAGTCCACAGTTCCAATATCCCCTTACTGACTGAAAGACAGTATCTAGCTCTTAGACAATGTGTTTGTTTTCATAGCTTGTATCTGAGATTTGTTAAATTGCTGCAGAATGTGAGGTTCAGATTAAGTTCCTATAGATCTCTGAACTACTTATTAACGTAGCCAAGCGGTCAGGCACTAGTAATACTGTCACTCCTGTCTGGAATCCAGCCACAATATCTTGAACGCAGGATAGTGTACAGTTGCCTTTGGTTTCAGAGTAATCTCGGACATTCCTGGGTGCTGAGACTACTATCCCTGCGATGGCGACTTGTTCAAGTAGTCGTTCCTTCCCAGGGGATACTTTGAGAAGAACTTTACTTGCAGTGAGTTATGCCATCTCTTGCTGATGCCACAAGCCGTTGCAGAAAGACGTTTCTGTGGCTAGTGTAACTCACTCGAGTGTTGTTGTTGTTCCTTGTGTTCCAGATGGTGATACTATCCTCGTTGACAGTAATCCGTGCAGTGTAAAAGTTGTTTCTAGAGTAATCTTCGCTGTGAACATTTGTAAGTGCAGTCTCTTTATAGCTGATACCTCGTGTCACTGTGGGCGACTCAGAATGAATACCAGTATTGTCGACCGTGTTCATTTCTTTCCCCTTTGCTTGCAGTGAGAGATTAGTAGATCCATTCTCCTTGCTCATATTGCGTGTTATAGTATTGTTTTTTCAACTGAGGAGAGTCATCCACTCCATTGAGTTTGTTCATTCCTCCAGTAAGAAAAAACAGGTCCCTTGTGGTCTGGTGTAATTTGATTCCTGCTCCAGGAAGATCTTATTCTGACTGTGAAGCCACCAGCACCCATTAGTGGACTTTGTCATGAGTCAAGAATTACTTTATCGAACAGCCGAGTTGGGTACTCCTAGCAGAAGGGTTTACCAATTAGTAATTCCACAGTCACTAGTGAATGTAGCTTTACAGCTAGTTCACAATGCACCAGGTGTTGCACACCTGGTATGGATCGTTCTGTGAAACAAGCCAGAATGAAAATACTTTTGGCCATGTATGGCAACTGATATTTCAGGATATGTTAAGAAATGTGGTGTCTGTATGCGACATAAAGGAAATGTCAATGGTCCTAATCCAAACGAGGTGTATCCAACTACTAGCGAACCGTGGGAAAGAGTTGCCATAGATTCTGTTAATCAATTTTTAAATGTTCCCTCCAAGGTAACAAACATCTGTGTGTTTATGGTAGATCTTTCACCAGATATTGTGAGTTAGCTCATATTGCAGTTTAGACTGCCGAGACAGTACTAAAGCATTTAAAGAATGCAATATCTGCAGGATACGACCCTAAGTCCCTAGTAACAGATAATGGAGGTGAATTCTGAAATGAGATTCTTAAAAATTTTGTGTACCTTGTACAAGATCTCAAAGTCAATCATTGTTCCCCATCATCCTGCGAGTAATGGCTTGACAGAACGAACAAATAAGAAAGTACTTGATGTTTTGAGAGCCACTATCAACCCCAAACAGTGAAACCTGGGATGAAGTTATACTGGATGTTCAATGTGCCATAAATTCTGCTTACAATGCTGACACTCACATTATGCATTGTACGGTGTAGACAAGCATTTGCCTTATGAGTTGTTATATTCCGCACCGAAAACTAATTACAACCCTGATGATTTTATAGCAACTTGTACCAGCTTAGCTAAAGGTTTTTAGAAGAACCGTGAGACACTCTTTAGTCACAGCAGAATTTAAAAGAGTAAACTCATACCCGTGCTAAGTCAACCAAATTTTAAAGTGGGTTCGAGAGAAATGTGACTAATTTAAACAAAACATCTGCATGCCTAAACTCGATCAAAAGTTGGTTGGTCCTTATTGAGTAATTGAACATATCAATGGCAATAAGTATAAGGTTAGAGAAAATTAGTATCGGTCAGTAAAAGGGAAAAAATCACATTAGATCATTTGAAGTTAGTATGCGATGTAAAGGATGATATTTCTACCCAGACTAATGTGACAGCGGGACATCCTTCTGACTTTGTACTCTCTACCTCTAATACTCAGTAGTTTGTAAACCCTGAATGTCGTTATTATTTGCATACACGATGTTGAGAAATGGTTTTACCAACTAAGATATAATTTAATAAATTTAAATATAGGGAACACTTAGCTGATAAAAGACAGCAAATCGTCTACACAGCCGCCCCTGCAGACAAGGTGTTGAATTGTTGTCATGATCATCTCTCAACAGGCTGGAATAGTCATATTATGTAAACAATAATTTACCCTAGGGGGTTTATGTCAGCATATTTCATTCACTGATGGCTTGACTAACTTACTTGTGTGGACTCAAAAGTCCGCCCCTTAACTCCCGACTATAGGTTGATTACAACTCCTTGCGACTCAAGAACTGCGCAGTCCCCCATACTACAAGAAATTCGTAGCCTACCTTGCTCTTGTAGCGTGAGCTATAGTGGTCTTCACACTTCGAAAAGGTATCAGTGACTTGATAGAAGCTGAAGTGTCCTTGGATGTCCATCTTCCATAGTCTAGGATTATGCACCTGGTACACTATGTTCCACAGATTTGTCTTTATTGTTCACAATCTTATCACTAAGAAGCTAATACACTTCTCTGTAAGTTTTTATTGTGTTTTGTGAGACGCTTGTTCACACTAACACACAGATCGCTCTTTTTTGGGTTTTATCCTGGCGTCAGTGTCACTCTCAGTAGAGTCAAAAGTAATTGAAGATGCCACAGCCCCCCACGCCGTTACTCCCTTAGCACAAAGGAAAAGCTGACCTGGTACTTTTACTTCCTTGCCACTTCCCCCATGAAGCAAAGCAGAATGTTTGATTCTTGCTGTCTTAAGCATAGACAACAATATACACTTCTTTGCCATGATAATAAAGTGGGAGCTGGATTTTCCTTAATTGTCCTGCTAAGGTAAGAGATGGACTGTCTTTTTAAAAACTACACTTGGCAACACTGGATTGGCAGGGAAAGCGGCGGATCGTTTGACCACAGGTATATACGGGTTTACTGCATCTGGGATCAATTATCGCTGTAGCATTTAAACAAGATATTTGCCCCTTCTGGAGGGCTGGGCCCCTCAGGGCTGAAAGGGGCTGATACCCCCTCCTGGAGAAAATTTTCCACACTGGGGGGCGGAGGAGGTTGCTGCAGGTGAACATTTTATCACTTAACATTAATTTGATTTTCTCACTCGCCCCACTGCTGTTGTTTTTTCCCTGAACAACTTTAGTCTGTGTGGTTTCTGGAGAATCACTAACTTTGTTTTCAAACTGTTTTAATTCTAACGGTACTGTTTATTTATTGTCCGCTTATTCACTATACCTTTGCTCAAAAAATCAACTGTCTTGATGATTCTATTTGCATCAGGATTATGGTCACAATTTTCCAAGTGGCCATTGGGACCTCGGACCATCATTGTCAATAACACTATGTCACCAGGTTTTAAAGGGACTTATGATTTTCAGGAACACAGCTCCATAGAAGTGTCTCTCAGTGAGGTGAGATAGTCTTCTCCCCAAATTTTTTCCAACGTTCAGTCATTTTTATTAAGGTATTTGAATTTACGTCTGAGTTGTTCAGGTTCGAAATAAGTAGGATCCTCTATGTTTTCTTTATCATTCAGGGAGGAAAGGTTCGACCCTTTTCTGCCATAGAGTAAATGAGATGGACTTAACACTTCTAAATATCCAGATCATCGGAAAATAAGTTAGAGGTCTGTTGTTAACTCTATTTTCTATTTCAGTTACGACTGTTCGGAATTCTTCTAAGTCTATCTTGACGATGAAGAGTTTTCCTTAAACAACTTTTTACAATCCCGATCATTCTTTCATAAAATCTGCCGTCCCATGGAGATTTAGGAGGAATGAAATCTCCAACGACAACTGCGTTGATTAGCATCTGTTGTACTTCTGGTTGATCAAGATCTTGTTATATAAGCAGCCCCAGCAAAAAAGTTCGTTGCATTATCTAAAATCATCAGTCTGGGCATCCCCTTCTGGCTACAAAAACCTTCTGAATAATTTGATAAAGGGTTTTCAGCAGACATGTCAGTGGCTACTTCTAGATGAAATGCTCTAGTTGTAGCATAAGTGAACAAAACAGATGTATACCTTGATAGGAACTTTGTCAACTGTTTTGGTTAAAAGTATTGGTCCAGTGTAATCTACACTGTCACCTCAAATGGAGTGATATGACAAACTCTTTCAGAGGGATATGGAGGTGGACCTGGTTACTGACTACTGCAATCGTAGTGACGACAAGAAATACAGTCCTTTATTTTTTTTTTCACACTGTCAACCTTGAGGTATCCAGTAGGATTGTCGTATATGACAAAGTGTGTCAGCTACCCACCATGTAACACGTTACTGTGGGCATTTTGCAAAAATCAGTTTTGTTAGCCAATGATTCTTGGGGATCAATATTGGATGTATGGCTTCTTTAGGTAGTGAAGAATTATGAATTCTTCCTCAATATCTTAATCTTTCTGAGTCGGGGATAAAGTCCTAAAGAATTAATCATGACAGGTTTCTTTGGGGATTTTCTTGTGTTTCTAGAAATTATATTCTGTAGAGAAAACATCTTCTGTATTAGTTTCACCCAGTATTTAATGGGTTCAAATTTCATAATCAGGTTTTATTCCTTTAATGAATTTAAAGACAAGAGCTGTAACTCTTAAGAGTTTACCCAAAGATGAGTACAGTGGACCCCGGTTAACGATTTTTTTTTCACTCCATAGGTATGTTCAGGTGCCAGTACGGGACCGAATTTATTCCCATAAGGAATATTGTGAAGTAGATTTTCCTTTCAGACCCCAATTTACATGTACAACACACTTACATAAATACACTTACATAATTGGTCGCATTTGGAGGTAATCGTTATGCGGGGGTCCATGTATTTAGATCCATCAAAGATATTTCTGTTGTGTCTGCGTATTTACACAAATTATTTCTGCTGTGTTCAGGGAGACTGTTTCTTCTGGCATAATGTGAGCCTTTTGCTGAGGCCAGTTATTTTCATTACAGAGCCAGTTTGGTCCGTGGAGCCATAATTTATTATCCACAAATTTCTTGAGTGGGACACCACGTGACAACATGTCAGCTGGATTCTCTGGGTTGAGACATGGGAGAAAGGATAATCTCTTGCATCTCTTTTATTTCTGCTACTCTGTTCTGTACATAGACCAACTTACTCTTATTTTTTCTTAACCCTTGGAGAACTGCTTCATTATCACTCCCGATCACGGTTTTCTCGATAGGGGAGATGATCAAGTAGTTGTTGAGATAGACAGCTAATTTTGTACCTACATAGAGTGCTGTCAGTTCCAAATTTTGGTACTGTTCTGACCTTCAAGGGTGCTACCCTGGCCTTTGAAGTAATTAGTGTACTTCCTTTAGCATTAAATCATGTAAGCTACGCACCATAAACCCCTTGTTGACGCTCACAGAAACAATGTAATGTTACTTGTTTCCCTTTGACCTATTTGTCTGGGAAATTTAATTTGATGAAGTTGTTTAAACTCCTTGGATATTTCATCCCATGCTTGACTCATTTCTAGAGGCAAATTTTTCATCCCCTCCAATTTTGAATTTTCCATGCATCTTGCTTAAGCATTTTACCCCTTTTTGGTAAATTTGGGTTTAGACGAGTCCTAGAAGATCAAAACATTGTGATACCTCTGACAGTAAATACGTTTAGTGAATGTACTGCATGATTTATTATCTTTTGAGACTCAAAGTATCTTCCTGTGTGTTCCAAAAATTTAAATCCAGCTATTGTTGCAATCAGGAATTTTAGCTTCAGGGAAATCTTTCTTGTAAGTTCTTAATTGCATTGAATTTGTATTCCACATCCTTGAGGGATTTTTTGCTTCTTTCATCTCCTTGTTAGCTTCTCTGTATAAGGATTTCAATTTCCCCCTCTTTATTTGCTGTACCTTGAAGATTGTCCCATGGAAATTTTCTTTAAGATTTCTTTGAAGGGGGCTTTCAGATTTTTTCAAATGTGTATTTGAGTAGCTTCTAGTAAGAATGGAGAGGATGTTGCACCAAATAATACTGATTTGAAACGATAAGCTTTCACAGGACTTTGAGGATCATGTGGATTTTCAGGCCACAAGAATCGAGTATAATCTCTATCTATTTCTTATAGTCCTACTCTTAAGAAAGCCTTGGAAATATCAGCTGTGTAGGCATATGGGTTTGTGCGAAATTTCATAAGCATGTCTCCAAGCTTCTCAGTTAGGGTCCGGTCAACAGACAGTCTTTAAGACTCGCTACATCTTTATTTGCACGTGCACTGCAATTATATACAACACATAGTGGAGTGGTTTCAGAATCTTTTCTGACTCCATGGTGCGGGAGATAATGAGCTTCTGTCTTCAACTTATCTTTGACTATTTCCTCAATGAATTTATTGTCCAACTGTTCTTGTATGATATTATCATAGACAGTCAGTAGCTCTGGATTTTCCTGAGCTCATGGATTTGTCCTTTCATTTGTCCGAAAAACCATGCGATAATTGCTAGGCAGATGTGGTGGATTTAATTTCCATGGTAGCCTAACCCAATACTGTCCGTCTTTATATTTGACAGTGTCCAAATGTTGGCTATAAGTCTGAGACTCTTGTGGGCTTGGTTTATTTACATCAATTACCTATCGCATCTAAGTCCCACAACTTATCAACTGGTTCATTCATTTTCTTCCAGTAATGATCATTTTTGCTGGTGGTACATGATCAGCGGTTATTCTCGTAATAGTACATTTTCCACTGAATCAATATCAGTTTCTTTCCACTTTGAGAGGGATGGGACCACATATCATGTGGCCTCCTGCTGTTTTTAGCAAGTGAACATCATGTTTACTTACTATATTTTTGCACAAAACAGTGATAATAATCATTCCCAAAGATTAAATTCATTTGGGGCTATTTTTGTCCGTCTGTATGTCAGGACAGGCTAACTTGACCTTACTGCTTTCAGTGCTGCAACTGTTTCTTTTAATCCTTGGATCTGCACAGACTTAGGCAAATCATCTACTACCAAAGCTTCTACTGTCTTTTTCCTGTTCCTAGACCAACAGTGATTCTGGCTAGGTCATATGTCTGTTTACCAGAATTGTGGAAAAAAAAAAAGCTAAAATGTATTTTGGTTGGGTTGTTTATTCAGTTTCGCAACACTGTTCTTCTTATGGGGGACCTTTGTGAGCCTTCATCAAATAGTGTTAGCACATTGGTTTTTGTGTAATTTATTAGATAACTCAACTCGAGCTATCGGGAGAGCAGTTGGGTTTAAACTTATCTCTCACATTTAATGCTGTTGCTTGTTGACTTGATTCTGTGGAAGTCTTCTGCTGTTCAGCAAAAGTATTTGGGGCATAAGGCTGTGTGATGCATACCCTTGCATTTAAACACTTCTTCAGTGAGCATTTACCTCCCCTTTTGTTCACCTAACACTTGATTTCCCTTTTCAGCTGATGAACACGTTGTTTACATGCCTCCATTGATGTGTATTGACTACAATACTGTACCCAATGTGTTCCAAACACAAAGTAACACATTTTGGAGTACGTTTATGTATGACAGTTTGTTTACTGTCTGTTGTATTCACAACTTGATAAATGCCTATGGGATTTCCCATTATGTGGTTAAGTGGGAGTAGGTATACTCTTTTTATACTGAGTTGAAGGTTTGTTATCCACGGGATTTGTGGATTTTTCATCTTGTTCGTTGCTTGCATGCATGAAAACTATTGTTTGTTAAACCATTGCTAATTTCCTCACAAGTGAAATAGCGTTTATTGGGAAAATAATATTTATCTTCAATAGTTTGTGGTGACAACTTATCTTTTACAATACCCCTGATAAACCAATCACTTGTCTTACGTCATATTTAGCACCTAGAGATCTGAGGGCTATTGTCTAATGTGCTTGTAAATGTCTGTAAGTCTGAAAAAAAAAATGTTTGGGTGGCTTCAAGCTTGATATTAAGACTGTATGTCTAACTCTAGCCTTGTCAACATCAAAGTAATTGTCTGCTAAGACACGTAAGGCTATTTGATAATTGCCTTTAACCCACCGAAATGACTTAATCAGTTCATAGGGTTTCTCCCTTCACGAGACATTTAAGATAAATTTAACTTAGCAATCTCATCTATGTCAGTTCGGGGAATTTACTATAGACTGAAAACCACTAATGAATTCTTCATAATTATGACCTTGGAAAATAGGTAATGACAATGTAGGTAAGCTTGTAATGGGACACTTGTTTTTGTTACAGGTGTAACAGGTGTTTGACCACTGTTACAGTAGGTCTCTGTGACAGAGTTTTGCAGCGATAGCCTGTATCCCGTCCACCTTAATTGTTGATTACTAAAAAGTACCCCAAAGACCGAACCCAATTACCCCCAATCTCCCCTCCCCTATCCCATCCTCCCTCCCCCCCTTTTTTCCTTTCCTCCTCCTCCTCCCCATCCTCCCTTTTCCCTTCCTCTTTTTGCCCTTTGGGATTTCTCCCAAGGCGCGCTAGTTCTGGTGGAGAAAGGATACCGGGGCCCACCCCATTCCTTGAGGTTTTTTAGCGGTGGCGTATTTGGTGGAATCTGGATGCCGGGGGATGTCCGACCCCCTCCGGACCCCGGAGTAGTTTTGGGGTGTCATCGGCGACAGTGTATCTCGGAACCCCCCTTTCGGATTCGGGGGTGGGGGCCCGAAGGAGGTAGTTGTGGGGGGATTCCGGCCCGCCCTCCTTTTGCCCACCGGGAGCTCGGCAGTTGGGGGTTGCTACCCCGGTTGTTATTTTTACTCATGGGGGTAGGGTATGGCAGGGTTCCTCTGCATCTCGCTTTTTGGGGTGTGGGTCTCTTGGGCCGGGGGGAGTTTTGGGCCCCTTTATTCCCCTAGGACCTATCCCTCCCGGCCCCCCCTTTTTTTTTTTCTTTTTTTTTTTTTATTTTGTTTTTTTTTTCTTTTTTTTTCTTAAAAACAAAAAGAAGAAAACCAAACCCATGGCAGCCCCAGTCCTGAACCTGGTCCCCGGGCCCTTCTTTTCCGACCCCGTTCTGACCCCCCCCTCGTCTTTGGACCATCTTCGAATTCTCATGCCCCTGTACCATTTCCGGGCGTTTCCTCACCCCCTTCAGGTACTAGGCTCGCTGACTCCTTGATTTTTCAGACCCTTTGCTCTCCTCTGACTTGCTTCCCGGTTCCCCCACGGTGCGGCAATTTTCAAATCGCCCACCCCCCCCTTTTACGTCGGGCAAAATTGGGCCCACGCCCAAACGTCAACACAATTTCTGCGAGATATTCTCCACCTTCTCGTTCAGAAACGATTGACAGTCCTTCACTCCCTTTCCCACGCTCAGTTTCAGACTGAACAGTGGAAAAATTCTTTTTTTAAAGCCCAAATTTTCCTCTACTCCCTATCTTTCTGACCTTTGTTTGGCAAGGCCCCCTACCCCTTGTTGGTAAAATATTTTTTTTCATGCTCTTAAGAGCGGTCCGCGAAATCTTTTCCGTACGTTAAACCCCAGGCTTATGAGCTCTCTCGTTTTTCCCCCATATCGATACTGTTCCTGTCACTTTTGAAAAAATCTTTCCCCTCAATTCTTGTAGGGGTACCGTCATTCTCCCCCATACCATAGTTCAAAAAAATTTTCCAGACATGGGGACCGCTTTCTAGAACAGCTGGAACTCCAAGATTTTCCCAAATTCCTCAAGGTAGAAAATTACGTTTTTCCCTCCCCGGGGGCGGGGGACGATACCCTACAATGTGGCTCTTTTAAAACTTTTGACACCCGAAAAAAACCCCCACCCTCATTTTTATTAGCAGGACATGGGTTTTAAAATTTCGAAAGGGATCCCTCCCCAAAACATTTGTAGAAATTCCCGGGCGTTTTCCCAAACCAGCAAAATTATTGAAAATCTATCCCCGGGAAATCCCCAGCCCTGTGGTGCCGATAAACCATTCAAACGTCTTCAATCGATCTCCCCCCTTGCCTTAACTTAGAGGCCCCCCCTTCAAACTCTCCCCGTTGTGGGTCTTTTTTAAACGAGCGGGAAACCCATTACCTCAGAAAAGGACAAAAAGGTCCCCCCCTTATCCCCATGGCAGTTTCCCTTTTCCGCCCCAAGGGAGACTCCCCGTTTTTTCTTTTTTCCCGGGTTTTTCCCAAAACGTCCCCCCCTTTGGGTTTCCCCACTTCTACACCCCTCTGTGGTTACCCCCCCCCAAAAATCCTCCGGGATCAAATTTTCCTTTTTTTCCCTGGGCTCAACCCCCTATTAAACGCCTCAGCCCTAACCCTCGCTTCTTGATTTCTCTCTACAAGCCTCAGTACGCGAGACCTCGTACGAAAACCTCCTCCCAATCGTCCCTCAAATTTCTCAAAAGCCCAAAAAAAGGCCCGGTAACCCCTCCTACCCTTTTCCACCCTTCATTTTCCCCTCCCTGTCTCTGTCCTAGTTTCTTCCCTTCACTGGTCATTCAAGGCAGAGGTTCACCCCCCCTGGGTAATGTCCCTTCCCCCCCTGTTCCCCCCCAAAAGTTTTTTTCCTCTTCTGCCACCCCCCAGGTTCCTCCTCCCTGTCCCCCTGCCACGCTTCTCCAGTTCCCCCCCCCTTTTCCCCCCCCCAACCTTTGGGGTACAGCCCCAATCATTTTCCAATCTTTACTCACCCCCCCCCCTTCCTTTCCCCAAATTTTGTCTCCCAAAATGACATCTGGAATTCCAAAAACATTTGGAAGCAATCTCTGAAATATTGCAGAGACCAAAAAATTGGACACTGATCCCCCTTTCCCGCTTTTTCTCTCTCCTTGCCCCAAACTGCCCCAACCCCTTTCTTCAAAAGTGCACCTTTCCTTCGTGCTTGAAAAATTTCCATGCCTCCGCAGTGGACTTTTCTAACCCTTTAGCCCCGTGGGAACCCCTTTACCTGGGAAAATTTTTAAAAGTATCTTTATCATTCCCAAAATCATGGCCTATTTACAGTGGAAAAAACCCGGGGCCTTTAGGGGTAATCGGGTGAGTTTCAGTGTTACTCCCCCAGTTTTCCCCTTTTGGGGTTTTTGGGCTTCCCGGGAAAACCAAAAAATTAATTTGGGCTTTTATTTCTCACTTTCTCAGGCTAAAAATTTATTGTTTTCCCTTCTGACCCTTTTTCCCGTGGGACCTTTAAGGGAAAGTCCCCTTTTCTCTGCATGTATTTTTACCCACCCTTTTTGTTCAAAATTTCGCGCATTACACAGCACCCCCTATCCATTTTACTAGGGGGTTTACGCTCTTTTCTTTATATCTCTTCTTCTCGGGCTTTACCCTTTTCCGGGATTTTCCCCTTCTTGTTTCTTTTTTTCCCGCCCCCGTTTTCTTTTTACTTGGTGTTTTAATGCCCACCATTTCCTCTGGGGGGGGTCTCACTGTGATTCCCGTGGAATTCAGTTAGAGGCTTTTCTTGCACTCCCCCCCCCCCCCCGGGGGGGTTTTAAAATACAGGTACTCCCCCCACCCCATTTTGATCCCAAAACCCCATACTCTCTCTTGCATCGATCCCCTCAATCTGCTCTTCCTCCGCCGCATTGACTTCACTTGGTCTTTTCCCCCCGGGTTTTACAGGACGTGACCCTTTTCCCCAATCTTTCTTACCCCCCCTTCAATTCCCCAAACCTTTCGCACCCACGCTGGCAATTTAATGGGGCAAAAGGGAAAACCTTTTCCCCAAAACCAACTTTTTTTTAAAGAGGTTCCTTCTTCGTCCCCCAACGATGAGCTTTTACCCCTCTTTTGCCCTCCGTTTTCACCGCAGCTTCTCATTTTTTCCCCCAAATTTTGGGCAGGCTTTTTCTCAAAAATTGCGTGCCTTGGTGGTCTCCTGCTTGTGCTCGTGAAAGTACGTTTAAACGCGCTGCTTGGGGCAGGTACCGGTACAATAAAACCCACAGAGCGCCCCTTGGGTTTTTAAAACAGAACTTGCGATGGGCTCGCCGTGTCACCCGTGACGCTAAACGCACTTGTGCGAGTTTATGTCTCCCCATCCCCCTTGTTCCTTATGAGGGGCAGTCGGGAAAAAAAGTACGAAAACCGAGTGGAAAATTTTTTTTCCCCCCGCCCCCGGTCCGGGTTCTGGGGGGTTCCCGGTGTTGATATAGCAAACCCACTAGATGTTCCCAAAAAAATTGGCAATCATTGGCCCGTATTTTCGGGGACCCCCAATCTACCCCCCTCATTTCTTTCCTCAAAGCCCAGCCAGGGGTTTTAAACCCCCTTTTGGGGACTTTTCTTCTCTCAGAAAGAACGAAATAATGTGCCTTTTACACTTCAAGAATGGAGGAAACCCGCCCCCTCAGCTTGTCGATCATCGGCGTGGGCCCAGACTTTCATTTTCGTATGCTAAAACATTTACATCAGTCAGCCCTTCCCAGCCCTATTATCCCCTTTAAAAATCTTATTTGGTCAAAAGGAGTTCTTCAAAGCTGGGGAAAATTCCCCCATTTTTTCCCCTTTCCGAAAACCCAGGCATTGGGACATGAAACCTCCACTATCGCCCCAAATTGCTTTTTCCAGTCCCTTTTTTGAAAAATTTAATGGAAGGGTTGTAAATAGACTTTTTGTGTGGTTTTTTTAGAGACACAAAACAGTTTCCCCACTCGTTAATATGGCTTGGGAAAGGGACTTTTCTCCCTTAGACCCCTTACTGCGCTTGGAAAAGTTTGTTCGTAATGCCTTTGCGAATAACCATCAGTTTTTGCCATATTTTTTGACCTTGAGAAGGCATATGACACAACTTGGAGGTTTTAATTTTTTAACCCCAAGCCCCCCTTTTGGCCCCTTCGGGGCAATCTACCACCCTTTCCCTTTAAGAACTTTTTAACTGACGGGCCTTTTTCCCTGTTCGGGTTAAAAATGTGCTCTCCCCGGATTTATCCAAGTTTAAGGGGTCCCCCAGGGATGTGTTCTGAGCACAACACTTTTCCTCCCTTCTTTTAATGATTTGGGGCCCCTTGTCCTTTTCCCTCAAAAAATTTTTGGGCATCACCTATTTTTAAAGACTTTCCCATTGCCTGTCAGGGGCGGGCGTACCCCCTTTCGTTTCCTCCAAAATGCAGTCGGGCCGTGTTTTCCCAATTTGGGGCCCCCAACATGGGTTTTAAAATTTTTTTTCACAAAACCCACCAAAACACTTTCAATTGACGCTCTGTTTAACTCCGATCATTTCCCTTTTTACCCTAAGGCTCCCCTTTTCCCTGAACGGATACGTCAAAATTTCTGGGCCTCCTCTTTGATCGTTGGTTTTCCTGGAAAAAATCCATTACCCTCTGAAGGCAAAATTGTCACAAACCGGCTTTAACCTTCTTAAAACCCTTTCTATCTTTGTGGGGGGGCTGTCGTCGAACCCTCCTTCACCTACATTCCACCCTTTTTTTTATCGAAAACTTGATTATGGTGACCAGATTATTTTTGCGGCATCTTGCAAAACCCCTCTAAAATTTACCCCCTTTATCACCAAGGTTAGTTTTTGCCTTGGGGCTTTTTTGCTCTTCCCCCGTCGAAAGCCCCCTATGCAGAAGGGGAAGTTCCCTCCTTACCGATCGCCCTGGGCCATTTTCCCGCGTACTATGTACGCTTCATGATCTCCGGGAAACCCCCCATTTATAGAATGGTCACTGATATTAGTAGACATTCTTTATTTTTTTCGCCGCCCCTGCTTACTTTCCCTCCTTTTTCTCTTCGCCTTCATTCCCCCTTGTTTCTCTTCAAATACCACCTTTCTATGTTCAAGTAGGATCTCACTTTTCCCCAACCCCCTGGGGAAATTCCCCTTGTTCGAGTCTGTTTTTCTCCCCCCTTGCTCGAAACCCAACTGTCTTCGGGCCTTCCGCTTTTCTTTTTTTTAACCCCCTTTCACTCTCATTTCTTTCCCTTTCTGTGTACACAGGGGTGGCTTTTAAGTCTTCTGCGGGTAGGTTCGCGCAGTGTTTTTTTCCCGGGCGCACCCACAAGGGCATTTATATCTTCCCCCCCAGTATTTTTTCTGCTGAAAAAATAGCCACCTTACAGCACTTATCCGTATTGCTTTTATCCTGTGTCATTTTTTTGTGGTTTTTCTCAGGGTCCCTTAGGGCTTACAGGTATACAAAAATTTGAACCCCCCACCCCTTAGTCCTCCATATCCAACTTTTGGGTACGCCGCATCCTTTTTTTTCCCAACATAAAAATTTTGTTTTTTTTTGGGTCCCTGGCATGTTTACGTACAGGGGGAAAAACAGGGAGACACTGCTGCGCGGTCAGCAGTACATAACCTACCCGTTTCTTTTAGGGGGGATTCCCTGTCGGAATATTTTGGTGTAATATTTTTCCCCCCCTTCACCCAAAACCTTGGAAAAAGTTGGTCTACAAACCTCGGCAACAAATTCGTTTTATTAAACCGGTATAGGTTACTTTGGCCCTCTTTTATTTACCCCGTGTCGAGGTTTGGGGGATACTCCCTCCCCTCTTGCATTGGCCATACCGTCTTATCAGGGGTATTCTTTGGGGAGGCGTCTTTCTCCCTCTGTGAAATTGCCAAGCTCCATTTTCAGTCACCCCCATTTTTGTTGGACTCCCACTTTATTAAAGGCACCAGAATTTCCCCCGGGCGTCGGCTTCGCCCCGGCTGGGGGTTTTTTTACCTTCCCCTTTTCGCTATGGGCCCCCCTTTCATCCGGACTCTCTCATTGGGCTTTTTGACAACGACGACTTACTTCACAAATTTGATACTTTTAGCCCTTTCCCATTCAATTTTTTGGGGGGAAACCTAAAAACCCCCCCCCCCTTAAAACCCCGCCCCGCTGTTTTTTTGTAACTGTGATCTCCCCCTCCCCTTTTGCCATCCAATTTTCCCCTTTCTTTTCCCTTTCCCCACCCTGCAAAGGGTGTATAGCCCTTTTGGTTTGCGCTTTTTTTTTTGATTTTAATAAAAATAAATTTTTACCCAAAAAATTTTTTAATTTTATCCTCAGAGGTTTTGTTTTAAGAAATTTATTTTCCCCAAAAAGGAAAATCTGAATTAATTATTTTCCCGACGTTGTGTAAGTAATTCAAATTTGCCTCAAGATCATCAAAATTTTGTTTGTTTCTTGAGTTAATCCCATACGAGAAAAAAAAGAAAATTCTAATTGTGTAATCTTAGTCTGGGAAAGGGCTGAAAAATGGTTTTTAAAAAAGCCCTTTTAATGGTAAATTTAAAAAATTTTAGCACCCATTAAGTGTTTAAAAAAAAACTGTATGCTATAAACAGCTGAGTTTTTATTAAAGCTCAAAATCCCGCAATTTAAAAAGGGGGGGGCAGACACTACTGACCCACTAAGCTTAAATCAGAATCAATGACCCTGAGGGTATACAGTACATTGGCTTGGGGTTTATAGGCTTTAGTTTGCTTTTGTAGCCTGACCACGATATTAATCGTTTAAAAAAAATATGTTTTTAAATTCATTCACTCCCACACTGGAAAGTTTACTGTATAATGTAAATCACATGGAATATTACTCCCCACATAATTAAAATGCACTGAATATGTAATTTTAAAGCTTTCACTTTATATTTAATTCTTTTTAAAATGAGGTTATCTATAAGAAACAAACTTTTAAAAACCTCTTGTCTTTTTAATTTCTGTTTTTAAACATTAAAAAACCTTTGTGTATTACATCATACAAACCCAACAAACAGTTTTTTTTGTTGTTGTTTTGTCAGCGATTTTTGAGATTGGAGCAGTGGATGCAGGGTGGGCCAAAACCCACGTTTTTTTTGGGTTGGGGGGAGTCACCCAGCTCCTGTTTTTTTGGGGGGAATGCTGGGTGAGTTTCCCATTTTTTTTTGGGTGCCCATTCTCTGTTATTAGTCTTGGGGAGACCCCATTTTACTATTTATATTGTAAAACACAGTTTTTTCAGCTTTTTTCGAAGGACCTTGGGTCGTAGGTTTAATTTTTAACTGTATACAAATTTTTTTGGGCCACATGTGGCCTTTTTCTGGTTCGAAGGAACCCTAATGTGAGAAATGGGTTTTTCCAACTAAGATATAATTTATTTAAAAAAAATATAGGGAACACTTTGCTTAGAAAGCAGCTCATCGTTACACAGCCCCCTGCAGTTTAGGGCTTGAATTGTTGTCATGTTCATCTCTTTTAAAAGGGTGGGAAAAGAACAATATGTAAACAATAATTTACCCCCAGGGGGGGTTAGTCAGCAAAATTTCATTCAGGTTTGGGTGAAAAAACTTATTGTGTGGAAATTTAAAAAACCGCACCTAAATGCCGGGTATAGGTTGATTACAAAATCCTTTTGAATCAAGAACTGCGCAGGGCCCCCTTTCTACAAAAATTTATAACCTACCTTTCTCTTGTAGCATGAGCCCATGGTGTTCTTCACACCTTCGACCCGGTATCGGTGACTTGATAGAAGCTGAAGTGTCCTTGGATGTCCAATCTTCCAAAAGTCTAGGGAAAACGCACACTGGTACACTGTTCCACAAGATTTGTCTTTATTGTTCACAATCTTATCACTAAAGAAGCTGATCACACTTCTCTGTAAGTGTTTATTGTGTTTTGTGAGACACTTTGTTCACATTAATGCACAGATCGCTCTTTGTTAGTTATCCTGGTGTCAGTGTCACTCTCAGTAGAGTCAAAAGTAATCTGAAGACACCACAGCACCCCACGCCATTACTCCCCTAGCACAAAGGAGAAGCTGACCTAGTACTTTTACTTCCTTACCACTTCCTCCATGAAGCAAAGCAGAATGTTTGATTCTTGCTGTCTTAAGCATAGACAACAATATACACTATCTTTACCATGATAATAAAGTGGGAGCAGGATTTTCTTTAATTGTCCTGCTAAGGTAAGAGATGGACTGTCTCTTATTAAACTACACTTGGCAACACTGGACTGCACTGAGCGGCGGTTGCTTGACCAGAGGTCGTATACTGGTACTGCATCTGGGATCAATTACTCGCTGTAGCAGTAAACAAGATATTTGCCCCTTCTGAGAGGGCTGGGCCCCTCAGGGTTGAAAGGGGCTGAAGGGGCTGAAAGGGGCTGATACCCCCTTCCTGGAGAAAATTTCTCCACACACGATATGTAATGAGAAACCCACAAGTATCTTTTGTAGATACTTGTTCAAATCTCCCTCAGTCAAGGCACGTGTTAGCCATTGCAAAAGAATTCGATCCTCCCAAAGACATAACCATTCTGCATATTATAAATCTTACCCTTCGCAGAGTTGGTTTAAATGTAATAGCCTGTATAATTAGATCAGGAAGAATGAAGTTGATCAGTTATCAGAAATAATTTTTTTGTGTTTTGTGTGCGTGTTCACGTTCCCTCTGAATTCTGAGACTTAGCAGTAATGATCTGTGTGCGCCAGATCTGTCTTTGCTGTTAATTACTTTCACCTTTGTCAATATATATTCTTCCTCAGAATCCATAGAGTGCATGAATACAGATTGATCGATCAATTCCATCCTTTATTATACTATGATTTGTTCTTATAATTTGTAATGCATTACGTTAACACCCATTATGATACCACCCGTTACGATACCGTCCATTAGTTCTAAAGTACGTATGTCTTTGCTATTGTATAGAATCAGCCCAGAGCTACCTGCCTGTTCTGCCTATAGCATAGTATGGTATGTTGAGACGACATACCATACTATGCTATATGTCTACTTGTGTAGTATATTGTAGATCGTATCACCATGTATATACAGTGGTCCCTCAATAATCGTCCGGCCTGAAAGTCGTCCATTTCGGAAATAGTCCCGTTATTTCGTCTAAACATTGGCTCGCAAATGGTCCGTTAACTCGCTAATCGTCCTGCGTCTTGGACGCGTACTCACGCTCTGAGCCGTCTGGGCCTGCCTTCTCAGCCAGTGTGCCATTGTTTACCAGTGAGTGACGGTCCCCTCACTTGCTCCTACAAAATATTTCATAATATTCCATTGATTTTAGTGCTTGCAAGTGCTAAATAAGGTACCATGGCTCCAAAGAAAGCTTCTAGTGCCAGCCCTTTCTTAACCCTTTGAGGGTTTTCGTCGTACTAGTACGTCTTACGCGTAGGGGTTTTTGACGTACTAGTACGCATAAATTCTAGCGGCCTCAAATCTCGCGCGAAAAGGCTGATAGGCCTAGGTGTGAGAGAATGGGTCTGCGTGGTCAGTGTGCGCGGTAGAAAAAAAATCTGGGACCCAGTGGTGCATTGTGGGAATGCCCTCTTAGTAAACAATGTCCACCATGCCTCGCGGTAAGAAGCTCCTCACTCCTCGGCGAATTGGGACACTTTTGTTCCCCAGTGACAGTTCTAATAGTGATGGAAGTGCCAGTGAAGATGAGTTTCGTGGTTTTAGTGAGGTTTTGACCGAAACTAATGACCATAATATCGGTAATAGTGAAGAAAACACCCAGACGACCCTCAGCCTTCCACCTCTGGTGCTGGGCCCTCGTGTTCACGTTCAGTTGTTCCAGAACCCAAGAGGAAACTTCTATTTTCCCAAATCCCAGACTCAGATGAGAGCATGGGTGATGATAGTGATAGTGAATATGAACTACAAGCTCTTCAAACTAGTTTCCAGTAGTGATAGTGAAGTGCAATATTCCCCAGTGAAGCGTCAGTATATACGACGATATATGCGCTCTGGAAGTGTGCCATATGCTATTCCAAGGGAAGGAGTGTATCTCGGAGTACATCCCGTGGCTGTACAACAGGAACAGACAGTGAAAATGACGAAGATACTGTTGCAATTGGGATGGAAAATGTGCGTGGTGGTAGTGGTGCCGGCGGTGAGGCACCAGCAGTGGGCCATGCTGCCACCCACGCTGCCACCCACGCCGCTGCCTCAGCTGATCTAGAACAAAGGCCACCATCCCCCACTCCCCCACCACACCAGCCTCCACAACCACAACCTCCACAACCACAACCTCCATAACCACAACCACCTGTCATTGTCCAGTACCCACCAGCAGACCACCCAACCTGGATTTGGCAGAAGCTGACAATTTGTTCCATATCCCATCAGTTTGATGGCAGCCAAAGGGAATTAACGGCCATCTTGTGCACTGGGAACAATTGCCACTGAACAGGAATGTTCGAGTTATTCTTTGACGAACCACTGAAGAAAAGTATTGTCATGGAAAGCAACACATACTACCGGTCCAAGTACATCATGGCACCGGCACAATACTTTCACCAAAACACGACTACACGCAATGGAAGGAGGCAACTGTGGCTGAGCTGTATCTTTCCTTTGCCACAATAATGCTTATGCCCCACGTAGTATAGAAACGCCCACAAAACTAGGGAAATCTAAGTAAACGTAAGGGCTTACAACTGTGACTAGCAGATGCTCGTGACCAATCGATTCCAATCGCAGTTGTGGTACTGATTGCAACCACCAGGTTTCAGTGATATAATGCCAGTGAATCGATTTGTGCTAATGTACGTATGCTTCACTTCTCGATAAAACCAGCCGTTGACAGACACTGACAGGTGAATAAGATTAGGAATGTTTTGTGTATCTGAAACAGAAATTCATACCATTTTTATCCCTTCATGAGAGCTTGTATTGACGAGTCTTTGATTCTTGTTCAAAGGAAGACTCTTCTTCAAGCAGTAACAGGATACCAAGCAAGAGGAAACGCTTTGGTATAAAGTTTGTTTGTGCTTCTTTTGATTGTTACAGTTGTCTGGGTATTGGATATTATTGTAGCACTGGAAGTTATACATGCAAAATACCAGGAAGTTTAATTGGGCTTCTCAGGTGATGTGGTTCGAACACTGATGAACCATACCTGGAAGGGGCATATATTATATACAGATAACTTTGGTACACAAGCCCCTCACTTCAGTGATTTCATTTGCGAGTGAACATGACCCGATGTGTGGCACAGTGCGTGCATATGCGAAACATATGCCCAGGTTTATGCTGGCACTCTCGCAGAGGAGTTGCAGGCTTTGCTGCCAATGACATCATGGCATTTCGGTGGCTTGACAAACGAGATGTACACACTGTTGTTTCATCAATTCACACCCTAATGAAATGGCAGACAGTGGCAGCAGCATAGAGAGAGAAATGAAACCCATTCTAAAACCTGCCGCTGATTGATTACCCCTTCAACATGCGTTCATGGACAAATTGAGACATGCAGATTGGGTTGCTGATTGTTCGCAAAGTTAGAAGTGGTACAGTCAAACCTGTTTTTCCATCTTCTCTGGAACATTTCCATGCTCAATGCTTATAATAAGTATAAGAGGAGCACCAAAACAAACCACAGTACGGCGAAATTCCTGTTTGTGGTCTGTCATCAGACAAATAAGTATACAAGTACCAAGGAAATGGCACCTGCATTACCGCCCACCAATTACAACAACTACCTCTCGTCTGAAGCATGTGATCATTCCTGGTAAACTTGCCTGCTACTGCTTTGAAGAAAAAGGCTCATAAGAGGTGTTACGTCTGTTCACATACAAAAAAACGCCACGACAACGCAGAGACACTCGTTTATGTGTGAGGATGCAAAACACTCCACTGTGCATGACACCATGTTTAAAGACTTCCACGGGCTGCAGAACTTCTAAAACATTCCCTGTGACTGTATATGTTATAAAAATATAGAAAAAAGTAAAAACAACATTTCATATTTTTTTGTTTGTGTAAATATTTCTGAAAAACAAAAAAGGGCAAATTTTTTCCCCCTTATTGTGAAAATTGAAAAAGAAATAACTTACAAAAACTGACATGTTGGCCTCAGAGGCCATAAAAGTTACCAAAAAAAAAAAATTAAAAAAAATTTTGAAAATAAAATAAAAAAAGTAAATGAAAAATACCGGTGACGGCATCGGCGATGTAACCATAATTTGTTCAATTTGGGAAATTTCCACCCCATATCCGTAAGTAGACGCAAAATTTTTTTGTTTAGCCTATAATGTTTAGAAAAAAATACTCATTTTTCATAAGAAAAAATAATTTTTTTTTTTTTTTGAAATTTGGGGGCCCACCCTGAGAACGAGTTTCGGGGAGGGGCCGCGACCCTCAAAGGGTTTAAAAAATGTGAAAACACATTAATTTATAAAAAGTTTGTAGAAAAAACAAAAGGGGGTGGTGGTAGATGGAAACAGTTGTGATAGGGTGAAGGTTGTAGAAGGTAGTAGTGATGGTGGTAACAGTTTTAAAATGGTAGAAGGTGGTTGATGGGGTAGAGGGTGCCTTCTTTAGTGATTCAGCGATTCTAAAACCCAAATCCTCCAAGTTGTTTTAGTTATAAGGGCTACAGAAAAAACCGCGCCTCAGCGCTGCTTCACCACCATTAGGCGGGTTTCATGGCCCTTTTAAAACCCACAACAACACAACCCTCTCTGACATACAAAATAACTTTTTTTTATTTATTCAGGTATATTTTCCCTGTTTCTGTTTTTAATATTTTTTTTATTATTCATATTAGTTGAAATTTGATAGATAAAAAAAGCCAGAGTTATATTAGTGTCATATTCTCCTACAATAAACTACCGTCCCTCCCCCACACAAACAATCTTTATAAGAACATAAAAAGGAGGAACACTCAGCAGCCTGTGGGCCCATACAAACCGGTCCTTCACAATCCAACCCCCTCTCATCGGATTATCCAAATTAAATTTGAAAATACCTAAAGCCCTGCTTTTGAAAATAAGAAAGGAGGGAAAACTGCAAAAGCCTGTTTTCCCATACTAGGCCGGTCCTCACAAATCCAACCCACTAAAAAAGCAAATGCTACCCAAGCAAAAAGCTCGGGGTGTAATCCGACTCAAATCCAACCCTCTCACTCATGTATTTATCCAACCTAAATTTGAAACTACCCAAGCCATAGCTTTTAGAACATAAGAAAGGAGGAACACGCAATAAGCCTTTTGGGCCCATACTAGGCCGGTCCTCATAAATCCAACCCACTAACAGAAACAAATGCTACCCAAGCAATAAGCTCAGGTGCAAGTCCGACTCAAATCCAACCCCTCTCACTCATTAAATTTATCCAACCTAAATTTGAACCTACCCATTGTTTAGCTTCGATCACCCTACTGGGCAGAGCGTTCCAATCATCAACTACCCCTATTACCAATGTTCCCTTTATACATTTTATTAGTGCTTTGCATTTATTTTGGGATTCTTATCTGCATGTAAATCATATTTATGCTAGGGAATGACCCCCAAGTGACCTAGAGGCCTTATGGAGGGGATTTCCCTTCCAAACAATAACCTCTCTTCCCTCTCTCCTCCTCTCTGTCTTTCCCTTCATCAAAAACAGTCTTCAATAAAGGTAACGTCATGTTTAATGTTCATTCTTTTGTGCATGTAAATCATCTTTTGGGGAAAAAAAAAATTGTTGTTGATACTTCTGGGTGTCTGGAACGAATTAATTGGATTTACATTATTTCTTATGGGGAAAATTGATTCAAAAATCGTCTATTTCGATAATAGTCCCACTTCCAGGAATAGATTAAGGACGATAATTGAGGGACCACTGTATTTAGGCTTCCTGCTCAGCTAGGCTCAGGGTGAAGGCTTACTCAGCCCTGTAACAACTTCAGTAAATATTACCAAGGCTGGATCCTCCTCAGGAAAATTAATGAATAGAAAAAGAATAATAACAGTCAAATATAAACGCTTTATTATTTAGAAATGATAATATAAAAGAATTAAATCAGAATTTTTATCCTACTTGAAACAGAAATAAAAAATGAAATATAAAAATAATATCTGAATTCAACGCTAATATGTACAGTTAGACTGGGGTGTCTGGTTGATGTTGTTGACACCGCGTATTGTAGAAATTGTAGCCATTGCTGATGATGGGGGAAGGGGTCACAGATGTTGAGTGACAACCCAAAGACTAGTTCTTCACAGAGTCTCTAGCCTTGAATAGTCTGTGAAGATGATAGGAATGCAGGTCTTTCACCACTGCAAAGATGAGAGGTAGTTACCTGGGGTTGACTACACTTAGGTATTCTGATGAAATGGTGACGTCCCAGAACTTGTATAAAGTTCGTCTCCTTCAACACTGTTTCTTTGGTTGCCGGATGACCTGAGCTGACATTCCAAGCTAGAAAGAGACAAAGGTTACCCACTGCCTAAGAAATCACTCTCCATGATAAGTAAAGTATTTAAAAAACATGGCAGTGATCTAAAATCACATGGAAATCAATGCAGAATGAACTACGTCTTAAAATTGGATAAAACTGAAGCTTTTAATCAATATATTTATTAAAAACAGGAGCAGAGGCTTTTACTTAAAGTTGTGTTGGGAGCTGTGAGTCAAGTGATTACCATTTGGTCGGAGCCCCACACGTCACCTTTTGGGGTGGAGAAAATGGGGGGGATAGTGGGAGCTAGACTGACCCTATTTTAACAAGCAGCCGGGTAATCAAACTATCATCACCATATACTCACTTGCTACTCCTATCTGTTGAACTTTTCCCTCGCACTCGGTGACTAGGTAGCATGTGTGACGTCATGTGATGCCGCATGTGAGTGCTGGGCTCTCTGCATCTCCCTCACTCCACTGTTAGGTCTAACAACAGGCAACAGAGGCAGGTTGGGCCCCTTCCCTCTCACACTATTATAATATAAGTGTTACCACCCAACGACTTGTTTAACTCCAACCATCAGATCTCCACGAACCCTCTCAACAGTGGCCTTAATTGTGAATGTGCTGAGTCAGTGACATGGCTACCAGCCTGGAGTGCCACATGAAGCAGTACACCACCACCACCTGCTGCTGCATGTATATTAGCCATCCTAATTGTAACATTTCCCATTACCCATATCATCTTCCCCACCAGCCACGCTGCCTTCCCCACCACCATAAAAACATGTAAGTGGATCAAGTAAACCATGTCCTAAATGAAACAAGCTGGAAAGATATCCTAAGCAACATGGACCCGAACATCTGCCTTGAAAAAATAAATTCTGTGGTTGTTGAGATCTGCTCAAGACACATTCCATTAAGAAAAAGAAAGGGAAGATGTAAACTAGAAAGAGAGAGACGTTCCCTATACAGATAAAGGTGAAGAGTCGCAGAGCTGCTGAGTGGGATCAATATATCTGAAATACAAAGAGAAGCACTAGTCAATGAAATTGCAAATATCGAACTTAAGCTGAAGGAATCTTATAGGAGACAAGAATCACAGGAAGAACTTAAAGCCATAAAGGAAATTGAAAAAAAAAAAATACTTCTTCTCTTATGCCAATTCTAAGGAAAAAACCAACATCCAGTATTGGGCCCCTGCTTAGGCGGGATGGGACATACACAGATGATAGCCAAGAAACGAGTGAGATACTAAAGTCCCAATATGACTCAGTGTTCAGCATCCACTGTCCATTCTAAGGGTCGACAATCCAAGTGAATACTTTATGAACGAAACCCAGAATTTGGTTATCCCAAAACTCTCGATATTATTACAACTCCACAAGATTTTGAAGAGGCAATTAACCCTTAGGGAGTTTCGGCCATACTTGTACGGCTTACGACTCAGGGTTTTTGACGTACTAGTACGCCTAAATTCTAGCGCCCTCAGATCTAGTGGGAGAAAGCTGGTAGGCCTACATATGAAAGAATGGGTCTATGTTGTCATTGTGCACAGTATAAAAAAAATCCTGCAGCACAGTGCATAATGAGAAAAAAAAAACTTTGACCGTGTTTTTGGAATAAAACAGTGACTTTGCACTGTATTTTCGTATGGTATTTTTGTATTCTAGTTTTCTTGGTCTCATTTTATAAAATGGAAGGCATATTACAGAAATAGAGATGATTTTGACTGGTTTTACAATGAAAAGTACCTTGAAATTGAGCTCAAATGTTCGATTTTTACCAAAGTTCAAAAGTAAACAAATGCAAAGCATCCAATACACGTCAACTGGTGAGTCAATATTCTTTCACAAGTGTGCTTTAATTATTTATACCATTCTACACTAATGCAGTAGTCTGCATAACAGTAAATCTTCTATTTTTTGTAAGAATAAAAATTGAAAGTGGAAAGCCAAAGAAATATAAGAGGGGCCTGGGGATGTGACTAACGAACAGAGAGCTTGTTATTTTAGTGCCAGGAATGTCTTGTTTATTCGGGCCCTATTCCCGGGAAAATTTGGGATCTTTGAAATTGGCAAAATTGCAAATTCTGACCACTTTATTGGATAGTTTGAAATTGGGAAATGGGTGGTTTTTTTGTACTCATTGGATACAAAAAATAGAGTTCTAGCGAAATAGTTATGATTTTTGTCGACTAGTACATTGGAATTGGCCAAAAATAGAGTTCAAAGTGGGCAAAATCGCCGATGCGTAAACATTGTCGAGACCGCTTACTTCGCGAGAGCATAATTCCGTACGTTTTCCATCAAATTTCATACTTTTGGTGTCAGTATGATCGGGAAAAGATTCTCTATTTTTTCATAAGAAAAAATAATTTTTTTTTTAAATTTGGCCGACCCTGAGAACAAGCCTTGGAGAGGGCCTGCCGACCCCCCAAGGGTTAATGACATCCCCATACACCTGCCCCAGGCCCAGAACTCTGGAATTCCATGTTCATGAAGAACTGCAAAAGCCCCTTTTTGCTGCTTTCAGCTTTTTAGGGAGAGGGAGCATGGACACAGGGGTCATCCCATATACACTAAAAACAACAGACATAGCCCCACTCCACAAAGGTGGCAGTAAAGCATTTTGCAAAGAACTACAGACTGATAGCACTAACATCCCATAAAAAAAAGCTTTGACAGGGTTTTCTAAGAAGCAAGATAGCCTACCACCTAGATACCCATCAGTTACACAACCCAGAGCAACAGGGGTTTAAGAGAAATTCGCTCCTGCCTATCCCAGCTGCTGGACCACTATGACAAGGTCCTGGATTCTGTAAGGATAAACAAAATAGATGCAGTAATACAGACTTTACAAAAGCTTTCGACAAGTGTGACCATGGTGTAATAGCAACATAAAAGCAGGAAAAGGAATAACGGGAAAAGTTTGGGAGATGGATCTACATCTTCCTGACAAATAGAACACAAAGAGTAATAGTAAACAGAGTGAAGTCCCAGGCAGCCATGGTAAAAAGCTCTGTTCCACAAGGCACAGTACTCCCATTCTATTCCTCATCCTCATTTCTGACATAGACAGAGATGTAGGCCATAGCTCTGTGTCTTTCTTTAGGGAGGGCACCTGGATCATCATGGTAGTGACCTCCATCAATGACACTGCGAGACTCCAAGCCGGACGTCAACTAAATCTTCGAATTGGCCACTCAAAACAATGTGAAGTTCAACGAGGAGAAATTTCAACTACTGAGATATGGAACACTTGAAGAAATTAAAAATGTGTCAGGGTATACCACAAACTCCAACCATACAATAGAGCGGAAAAGTAATGTGAAGGACCTGGGAATGATAATGTCAGAGAATCCCGCCTTCAAAGACCACAACAATGTATCTACCTCATCCACTAAGAAAATGATAGGATACATAATGAGAACTTTCAAAACTAGGGATGCCAAGCCCATGATGATTCTCTTCAAATCGCTTGTGCTCTCTAGGCTGGAATACTGCTGTACACTAATAGCCGCAACATTGCAGACCTGGAGAGTGTACAAAAAACTTTCACGGCACGCATAAGTGCGATAAGGCACCTAAACTACTGGGAATGGTTGAAGGTCCTTGATCTGTATTCCCTCGAATGCAGGCGAGAGAGATACTTGATAATATACACTTGGAAGGTCCTGGAGGGATTGGTACCAAACTTGCACACGAAAATCACTCCACATGAAAGCAAAAGACTTGACAGGAGATGCAACATTCCCCGATGAAAAGCAGGGGTGCCACGAGTACAGTGAGAGAGAACACAATAAGTGTCCAGGGCCCAAGACTGTTCAGTTGCCTCCTAGCATACATAAAGGGGATTACCAATAGACCCCTGGCTGTCTTCAAGAAGGCACTGGACAGGCACCTAAAGTCAGTACTTGACCAACCAGGCTGTGGTTCGTACCTCAGCTTGCATGCGGCCAGCAGTAACAGCCTGGTTGATCAGACCCTGATTCACCATGAGGCCTGGTCTCAGACCGGGCCGTGGGACTTTTACTCCTGAAACCCTCTCCAGGTAAACTCTGGGTAAACCCACATGGAAATAAGTCATTTTGTCTGACTTTTTTGGGGGGGTTATCCTAGGTTCTCTACACACATGCTGCTATGTATGATAATCTATGTAACTGTATTTGTGTATACCTGTATAAATTTGCATGCTGTCTTCCCCGCTGCCCATGCCATCTTCCCTACCACGCACACGATCTTCTCCACCACCCACACCGTCTTCCCTACCACCCTCACTCTCTTCTCTTTTCACTATGTGTTCATGATGTAAAGCCACAGGATCTACTCCAAGATGTACTCCTCCCCCTTGGAATAGGATATGGCATACTACCAGAATGCATGTAGTCTCATATAAATTGATGCTTCACTGGAGAATATTCCTCTTCATTGTCGCTAATGGAATTGTAATCAATAGTTTGGAAATCAATCACTATCATGACACTGCTAACATCTGAGTCCTGGACATGGAAAAATACAAGTTTCCTGTTTCGCCCTGGTACAACTGAACAGGAACGAGATGGCCAAGCACCAGAGGTGGAAGGTTGATAGTCGTCTGGAATTTCAGCACTCTTTCTGGAATCCTGGGCATTGAAATTCATCTTCATGACTGTTCCATCTGTGTTAGAACTATCACTTGGGAAAAGAAGTCCCAATTCACCGGGGAGTGAGGTATTCCTTACCACTAGGCATACTGAATTGGCACTCCCACAAAGCACTGTGGCCTCCCAATTTTTTTTATGCTGCTCACACTGAGCACACAGACCCATTCTCTCACTTGTAGGCCTACCAGCTTTCTCCCGACAGATCTGAAGCCACTAGAATTTTGGTGTAGTATTACGGGACCGACACTGGCTTGCAAGCCTTAATATTTTGGGACCGAAAGTGAAAGGGTTACTAAAGTCACATCAACACAATATAAACACTATTATATCTTTCTGCTCTTACACATTAATTTCATAAAAATGACAAAAAATTTCAGTAATATATATCATGCCTTTAAACTTATTTACTTCTTTTATCCCTTAAACATTTAAAGGTGACTTGTTTTTAGTGGAACAAGTGATTATAGAGAGAAAATCTTTTGTAGTCTAGTTCAATATGTTGTGTTGGTAAACGTGGAATATTGTACTATACTGACTCATGTTTCTATTTCAGAAGTATGTGGTAAACTACCAGGCTGTGTCTTGCCAGACACTATATCTTCAGTACTTCAAGAAGCACCTGTATAAGTGTCTTGAGCAACAACTGATATTACAGAAGTATTGTGTGGTAGACTACCAGGTTGTATCTTCCCAGACACAATATCTTCAGTACGTCAAGAAAGGCAACACCTGTTATTCTTATTAATTTTTTAATTATTACTAAGTAAAGAAATTTGCTTTTGATATTGGGAATTCTATCTAAAAATTACGTTGCAATTCATAGAAAAATACAGATTAGTAATACTGTATTTACAAATTCTAAAAAAAAATTCAGTATTTAAACACAAAAGAAAATGTTCTTCAGTGTATCTGCAGCATTTTAGCATGTATATTATTATTAACACACAATAAAAAAACTCTGGTAGTCTTTTAACATACAAAAATAAACTGTCATTACTCATAGGCAGAAATAGTGTCCAAAACAAATCATAGGATGGGAATATATTGGTGAGGAAAACTGTATTCAGTGCACACAATAGTTTACCAAAAAATAAATCTTGTAATGCACATGAGAATACATAAGGAAGTTTAAGTACACCACTGTTTAAGACTAAAATATTTCAAATGAATTACATTCTTTTGAAAAATTTGAAAAAACATAAAGGAGATAAACCATATCAGTGTTCAGAGTGCCCAAAATGTTTTACTATCAAGACCAGTCTTCATAAACATATGCGAACACATACAGGAGATAAACCATATCAGTGTTCAGAGTGTCTGAAACATTTCAGTCAAAAAGGCCATCTTGCGATACATACGCGAGTACATACAGGAGATAAACCATATCAGTGTGCTGAGTGTCAGAAATGTTTTAGTCGAAAAGACTGTCTTGTGAAACATGTGCGAGTACATACAAGTGATAAACCATTTAAGTGTTCAGAGTGTCTCGAATGTTTTACTCAAAAAGGCAATCTTGCGACTCATATGAGAGTACATAGAGGAGATAAACCATTTCAGTGTTCAGAGTGTTTGAAATATTTTAGTGCAAAAAAGAATCTTCTGACACATGTGCGAGCACATACAAGTGATAAACCATATAAGTGCTCAGAGTGTCGTGAATGCTTTACTAGAAAAGGCAGTCTTGTGAGACATATGCAAGTGCATAGAGGAGACAAACCATTTCAGTGTTCAGAGTGTATGAAATATTTTAGTCAAAAATACCATCTTGTGACACACATGAGAGTACATACAGGAGATAAACCATTTCAGTGTTCAGAGTGTTTGAAATGTTTTACTGAAAAAGGTGGTCTTGTGAAGCATATGAGAGTACATACAGGAGATAAACCATTTCAGTGTTCAGTGTGTTTGAAATGTTTTACTGAAAAAGGTGGTCTTGTGAAGCAATAAGAGAGTACATACAGGAGATAAACCATTTCATGTTCAATGTTTTGAAATATTTTTGTATAAACACAATCTTGTGAAACATATGAGAGTACACACAGGGGATAAACCATTTCAGTGTTCAGAGTGTTTGAAATATTTTAGTATAAAAGACAGTCTTGTGAAACATATGAGAGTACACACAGGAGATAAACCATTTCAGTGTTCAGAGTGTTTGAAATATTTTAGTATTAAACACAATCTTGTGAAACATATGAGAGTACACACAGGAGATAAACCATTTCAGTGTTCAGAGTGTTTGAAATATTTTAGTATAAAAGACAGTCTTGTGAAACATATGAGAGTACACACAGGAGATAAACCATTTCAGTGTTCAGAGTGTTTGAAATATTTTAGTATTAAACACAATCTTGTGAAACATATGAGAGTACACACAGGAGATAAACCATTTCAGTGTCCAAAGTGTTTGAAATGTTTTAGTGTAACAAGCAATCTTGTAAGACATATGCAAGTACATACAGGAGATAAAACATGTTAGTGTTTAATGTATCTGGATTATAATAGTTATAGACACATGAAATTATTATATATGTATATTATCAGTGTTCAGAGATAAAAATGTTATATGAAATGTGAACTAGGCATTGCTTCATGATACAAGGACATATGTTGGTATGGCAGCCTCAGAACTAATTTCATTCTACTCCCCGTTTGATATACCAGCCTTCACATGCAGTACTCATATTAATGCAACTATGGATCAATGCCTAGTTCACTAGGCACATGATGTTTGCAGAATTATTTGAATTTTGCCATGATTCCCACAGGTTAAAACAACACTGTTGCTTAAATATCACTTGTTAGTGGCTGCACTAATATATATCTTCTTTCAACAAACCAGCTGTATCCCACCAAGGCAGGGTGGCCCAAAATGAAAGTTTTTTTTATTTTGGGCCATGAAAATTTTTCCTTTTAAACCTCTTCAAGAGGGGCTCCTTGGCACGGTGAAGAGGTTCTTGGTCTGAGGTAATAGACCTGTTGGTCTCCTTCCTCAGGCCAAACCTAATTACCCCCCAATCCCCCCTATCCTATCCTCCCTTTTCCCGTTCCTCCTCCTCCCCATCCCTCCCTAATTCCCTTCCTCTTTGTGGCCTTTGGGATTCTACCCACAGGCACTGGTTCCTAGGTAGGGAGAAGGGTACCGGGGTCCATCCCATTCCATTGAGGTTCTTAGTGGTGGTGTAGTTTGCCCTGGAATCTGGATCGCCTGGAAATGTCCCGATCCCTCTCCAGTCTCCCAGGGGGTGGCTTTGGATGTCTTTTGGGCAATGGGTATATCTCTGGAGGCCACCTTTCAGATTCCAGGAGTGGTGGCCAAAGGAGGTATGCTTTGTGGCAGATATAAGAACATAAGAAAGAAGGAACACTGTAGCAGGCCCACTGACCCATGCAAAGCAGGTCCATGCCACCCCTCAGCCTAGAACAATGACCACATAGTCAGGTCACTTACATTTAAGGCCTCTTCAACGGGGGCTCCTTGGTGTGGTGAAGAGGCTCTTGGTCTGAGGAATTAGACCTGTTGGTCTCCTTCCTCAGACTGAACCTAATTACCCCCCAATCCCCCCTTCCCTATCCTATCCTCCCCATCCTCCCTTTTTCCTTTCTTCCTCCTCCTCCCCGTCCCTCCCTTATTCCCTTCCTCTTTTGGTTGGCCTTTGGCTTCCCACCGGCCTACTGGTTCCTAGGTAGGGGGAAGGGTACTGGCGTCAATTCCATTCTGTTGAGGTTATTGGCGGTGGTGTAGTTTGCCCTGGAATCTGGATTGCCTGAGGATATCCTGTTCCCTCTCTGGTCTTCTGGGGGGGGTGGCTTTGGGTGTCTTTTGGGTGACAAGTGTATCTCTGGAGGCCGCCTTTTGGATTCCAGGGGTGGTGGCCAAAGGAGGTATGCTTTGTGGAGGATATCTGGTAGACAGCAACCACCCAGGGAAGTACTACCGTCCTGCCAGATGACTGTGAAACAGAAACCTGTAACTGTTTTGCATGATGGTAGGATTGTTGGTTTCTTTTCTGTCTCATAAACACGCTAGATAACAGGGATATCTTGCTACTCCTACTTACAATTTGGTCACACTTCACAGACACGCACATGCATATATATATATATATACATACATCTAGGTTTTTCTCCTTTTTCTAAATAGCTCTTGTTCCTCTTTATTTCTTCTATTGTCCATGGGGAAGTGGAAAAGAATCTTTCCTCCGTAAGCCATGCGTGTCGTATGAGGCGACTAAAATGCCGGGAGCAATGGGCTAGTAACCCCTTCTCCTGTAGACATTTACTAAAAAAGAGAAGAAGAAAAACTTTATAAAACTGGGATGCTTAAATGTGCGTGGATGTAGTGCGGATGACAAGAAACAGATGATTGCTGATGTTATGAATGAAAAGAAGTTGGATGTCCTGGCCCTAAGCAAAACAAAGCTGAAGGGGGTAGGGGAGTTTCGGTGGAGGGAAATAAATGGGATTAAATCTGGAGTATCTGAGAGAGTTAGAGCAAAGGAAGGGTAGCAGTAATGTTGAATGATCAGTTATGGAAGGAGAAAAGAGAATATGAATGTGTAAATTCAAGAATTATGTGGATTAAAGTAAAGGTTGGATGCGAGAAGTGGGTCATAATAAGCATGTATGCACCTGGAGAAGAGAGGAATGCAGAGGAGAGAGAGAGATTTTGGAAGATGTTAAGTGAATGTATAGGAGCCTTTGAACCAAGTGAGAGAGTAATTGTGGTAGGGACCTGAATGCTAAAGTAGGAGAAACTTTTAGAGAGGTGTGGTAGGTAAGTTTGGGGTGCCAGGTGTAAATGATAATGGGAGCCCTTTGATTGAACTTTGTATAGAAAGGGGCTTAGTTATAGGTAATACATATTTTAAGAAAAAGAGGATAAATAAGTATACAAGATATGATGTAGGGCGAAATGACAGTAGTTTGTTGGATTATGTATTGGTAGATAAAAGACTGTTGAGTAGACTTCAGGATGTACATGTTTATAGAGGGGCCACAGATATATCAGATCACTTTCTAGTTGTAGCTACACTGAGAGTAAAAGGTAGATGCGATACAAGGAGAATAGAAGCATCAGGGAAGAGAGAGGTGAAGGTTTATAAACTAAAAGAGGAGGCAGTTAGGGTAAGATATAAACAGCTATTGGAGGATAGATGGGCTAATGAGAGCATAGGCAATGGGGTCGAAGAGGTATGGGGTAGGTTTAAAAATGTGTTAGAGTGTTCAGCAGAAGTTTGTGGTTACAGGAAAGTAGGTGTGGGAGGGAAGAGGAGCGATTGGTGGAATGATGATGTGAAGAGAGTAGTAAGGGAGAAAAAGTTAGCATATGAGAAGTTTTTACAAAGTAGAAGTGATGCAAGGAGGGAAGAGTATATGGAGAAAAAGAGAGAGGTTAAGAGAGTGGTGAAGCAATGTAAAAAGAGAGCCAATGAGAGAGTGGGTGAGATGTTATCAACAAATTTTGTTGAAAATAAGAAAAAGTTTTGGAGTGAGATTAACAAGTTAAGAAAGCCTAGAGAACAAATGGATTTGTCAGTTAAAAATAGGAGAGGAGAGTTATTAAATGGAGAGTTAGAGGTATTGGGAAGATGGAGGGAATATTTTGAGGAATTGTTAAATGTTGATGAAGATAGGGAAGCTGTGATTTTGTGTATAGGGCAAGGAGGAACAACATCTTGTAGGAGTGAGGAAGAGCCAGTTGTGAGTGTGGGGGAAGTTCGTGAGGCAGTAGGTAAAATGAAAGGGGGTAAGGCAGCCGGGATTGATGGGATAAAGATAGAATGTTAAAAGCCGGTGGGGATATAGTTTTGGAGTGGTTGGTGCAATTATTTAATAAATGTATGGAAGAGGGTAAGGTACCTAGGGATTGGCAGAGAGCATGCATAGTTCCTTTGTATAAAGGCAAAGGGGATAAAAGAGAGTGCAAAAAATTATAGGGGATAAGTCTGTTGAGTATACCTAGCAAAGTGTATGGTAGAGTTATTATTGAAAGAATTAAGAGTAAGACGGAGAATAGGATAGCAGATGA
>NC_069439.1:802837-819857 GCF_026875155.1 Cherax quadricarinatus | reverse complement strand
TGAAAGTGAATACAGAAAAGAGTAAGGTTATGAGGATAACAAAAAGATTAGGTGATGAAAGATTGGATATCAGATTGGAGGGAGAGAGTATGGAGGAGGTGAATGTATTCAGGTATTTGGGAGTGGACGTGTCAGCGGATGGGTCTATGAAAGATGAGGTGAATCATAGAATTGATGAGGGGAAAAGGGTGAGTGGTGCACTTAGGAGTCTGTGGAGACAAAGAACTTTGTCCTTGGAGGCAAAGAGGGGAATGTATGAGAGTATAGTTTTACCAATGCTCTTATATGGGTGTGAAGCATGGGTGATGAATGTTGCAGCGAGGAGAAGGCTGGAGGCAGTGGAGATGTCATGTCTGAGAGCAATGTGTGGTGTGAATATAATGCAGAGAATTCGTAGTTTGGAAGTTAGGAGGAGGTGCGGGATTACCAAAACTGTTGTCCTTAGGGCTGAGGAAGGGTTGTTGAGGTGGTTCGGACGTGTGGAGAGAATGGAGCGAAACAGAATAACTTCAAGAGTGTATCAGTCTGTAGTGGAAGGAAGGCGGGGTAGTGGTCGGCCTAGGAAAGGTTGGAGGGAGGGGGTAAAGGAGGTTTTGTGTGCGAGGGGCTTGGACTTCCAGCAGGCATGCGTGAGCGTGTTTGATAGGAGTGAATGGAGACAAATGGTTTTTAATACTTGACGTGCTGTTGGAGTGTGAGCAAAGTAACATTTATGAAGGGGTTCAGGGAAACCGGCAGGCCGGACTTGAGTCCTGGAGATGGGAAGTACAGTGCCTGCACTCTGAAGGAGGGGTGTTAATGTTGCAGTTTAAAAACTGTAGTGAAGCACCCTTCTGGCAAGACAGTGATGGAGTGAATGATGGTGAAAGTTTTTCTTTTTTGGGCCACCCTGCCTTGGTGGGAATTGGCCAGTGTGATAATAAAAAAAAAAATAATCCGGCCACCCTCTCTTTTGTCCACCGAGGTAGCTCGGCAGATGTGAGGTTGCTATCCTGGATTGATGGGTAGGGTATGGCACGGGTTCCATGCCGCATCTGCACTACTTGCTGTGTTGAGGTCCTCTTGGGCGCAGAGGGTGATTTCCGGCCCTTTCATTCCTCCTAGGAACTATTTCTCCCCATTCCCCCTTTTTTTCTTTTTTTTCTTTTTACTTTCTTTTTTTTTTTTCTTAAAAACGAAAAGAAAGAAGTAACCTAAACATGGAAGCCCTAATCCATGGACCTGTTACCCCAGGCCCCTTACTGATACTGCACCCCGTTCAGACCCAGCCTCGTTTTTTGACCACTTTTTGGACACTCCTGATGCTCCTGTACCTCTTGCTGGTGCTGTTTCATCACCAGCTTCAGGTACCGGGGTCTCGACTGACTCCTCCGATTTGTCTGACCTCCGCCCTCCTTTGACTATGCTTCCAGCCTCTCCCTCTATGGTGCTGCAATTTTTGGATCGCCAGTCCGTCCCACGTCAGACCAATTCTGGTCCCACTTCTAAACGCCAATGACAATCTCCTGATGATGTTACTTCATTACCTTCCCATTCTACTTGTAAAAGACCGACACATCATGCACTCTCTCTCCACACTCACTTTCAGACCACACAATGGACTAAATTCTTTACTTTAAGACTGACTTCTTCTACTGCCTATCTTTCTGACCATAGTATTGGCAAATCGCTCCTATGCCATGCTGGTATAGATATTTCATTTCATGCTCTCCAGAGCGGTACATGCATCATCACTGTCCAGAATGCTACCCAAGCTCATGATCTTTCTACTTTTGCATATTGATACTACTACTATCACTATTGAAAAACATCTTTCTCTCAGTTCTTGTAGTGATGCTGTCATTCTGCCCCATACCATAGTCCAACAGAATTTTCAGACATGTTGCAATGACATTCTTGAACAACTGGAACTCCAGGATCTCCCAATCCTCAAAGTAGACACTGTCTTTCCTGCCTAATGGCGGAGATGATACTCTTGCAATGAGGCTTGATTAACTTTTGACAGCCGTGAACTTTCATCCTCCATTTATGTCGCCGGACATCGGTTACAAGTTCAAAGGTGATCCCTACACTGCAACAGTGTGTATATTGCTGGCATTTTGGTCACCCAGTGAAATATTGCAGATATATACAGCTGAATGCCCAGTCTGTGGTGCTGATGACCATTCTAATACGTCTTGAAGTCGACCTCCCTCTTGCCTTAATTGTCATGAGGCTCACTCTTCGTACTCTTGCCGTTGCCAGGTGTTACGCGCCCCTACTTCACTCCATTATATACAAAATAAAAGGCCTGGTTAAAATAAGTTCTGTAATAATATATCGCGAACCACTTTATTACTAGCTAGATAAAGCAGGTTCGACTATATATTATTATCGGGTACAGTATGAATCATCAAAAGTACTCTTTGTATTATATTGTATTATATTATATCTTTCCCCATGATTATTATAATTATAATATTATATTATTATTAGGTTAGGTATTACGAATGTGTAACCACTACTGTAGTGACCAATGGTGGTTCTAGAATTGACGCCACGCATCGCCTTCTGGCCGAGCTGAAGTCATACTATGAAGTAGATGAGTGAGTCAGTCAGCTTCTAGCTCTGACTCGGTACGGGTCTTCAACCCAAAGCTCCTAGCTTAAACTAAAACTTTATACCAAGTCTTGCCTTTGCCATTAGTCTGGTAATTCATGTCACTTATGAAAGATAACTATTTCGTTACCTAGACCTTTCTAAAAGAGTAGATTATTAATTGAAATTATTGTATCATACTCTGTTAATGAGAATTTGAACGTAAGATTGGGTTTCTTGCTGTATAGTGTTTCATTTATAATTGCTTGTGGTTATTTTAATTCACTAACCAAATACCAATGAAGCTAAATGATTGGTAATAAAATAAAACTAACAAAAAAAAAATGGAGTTATTTGTGCCCCTATTGTTACGGTGAAGATTAAGTCGTAACAAATGGGTTGTCTGTCCGGGAGCTACTTACCCTGAAGTACATATTTGTTTTGCATTAAAATTAAGCTCCCTTGCAAGAATTAAGAAAATGGATCCAGAAATTAAGTCATTATTAGATGAATTAACAGAGGCTACTCTTGATACTTTAAAATTACAGACGTGTTGGCAAATAGCTAGACAGTTAGATATACCTTATAATAGATACCATAGCGCAGAGACTCTTAGGTCCCTAAATTAAGGATAGATTATTTCCGAAAATCCAAGCAATGCCAGAACTAGATTCGGAAGATAGTTTTATTTCTCAGTTTGAGGAAGTAGAAATCCCACGGACGGGAACTGCCTTAAATAATGAAGTTGAACCAGGGTTTACAAGGCCTTACTACTCAGTCCAGTCTCAAAGCTCTCCCCCGTTCATTTCCCGGAGTATGTATCGGTGGTTGGAACGAACCCTCAGTCAAATGACGGGATAATTTTAGGACTGGTGCTCGTCCCAAAATACTTCCGGAGAAGACGCCCGAATTCCCTTCGGTGTCATTACCTCTTGGGAATTTCACGTCCGAACAACTAGAGAGAATAGAACGCATATTACTATTACAAAACTCTCAAATCGAAGCTAGAAGACGTCTAAACGAGGAAGAATTTAGGCGTGAAAGGTTTCGTTTTGAAACAAAGCAGAAGGGAGTTCCGGAAGAAAGAGATGTGAAGAGCACGGTAACCGGGTTTGACTTGCATAAAGCAGCTCTGATGGTACCTAAGTTTAACGAAACAGACATAGATGAATTCTTTGAAATTTTTGAGAATCAGGCACGTTCAATGGGCTGGCCAAAGACAAATGGGCCACATTGCTGCACACGTCTCTATATGGAAAGGCGCAGTCTTGTGTCGCCTCCTTACCATATGAGTTTTATGTCCAGTACGACGTAGTAAAGAGAACTATTTTAGAAGCATATGACATGCTCCCTATTAGTTACCAAATAGCTTTTCGTTCATGAAACGGCAAACAGGACAAACTTATTTAGATTTTGCACGAGGGAAAGCAGTGGCGTTTGAACGTTGGTGTCGAGCTTCTCGGGTCACGACTTTAAAAGATCTATCACATTTAATGTTACTAGAAGATTTGTATGCAAATTTTCCAGAGGGAGTTCGCCAGTATCTTGTTGGCCATCCGCAAACGACGTTGTTAGAGACTGCCGCGCTGGCAGACAACTTTGAGATTTCCCAGAGGTTGGTACAATCTGAAAGCAGCCAGGTTATCAAACCAGCAACGAGACCCGAACCTGCGAAGCCTTTCGGTAAGCGACCTACCCAACCCGTTCACTCCCGTGTAACAAGTAAACCCGAAGTAAAACACCAAATTCAATCGAGCCCATCCTATAGACCAGATAGGTCATGGGAAAAAATTAAATGTTCGTACTGTTCGAAGCTGGGACGTTTCAAATCACAATGCTTTAAGCGTGATAGGGACCAGGGAAGGAGTCCATCCTATAGATTGCCCACACAAATCATATCCTCTACGACTCATCCAAAGGGAAGTCCGAGCCAAGAGTAGACCCTCTGTCCCAAGGAAAAGGAACAGATCCTCCTAGTTGACTAAGCAGAATATGGGTATCATCGTCAAACTTGTCAAGAGCTATGAGTCCTTACTTTTCCAAAAGCAAAGTAGGAATTACCGATAGCCAGTTGTTGCAAGTAAATTCCTTTAGGGATACGGGTCCTACTTAACATTATTAAGAGAAGGACTGTTATCATTCCCCGCCAGATCTTATATGGGTTTCGACGCTCTGTTGGAAGCTTATGGTGGCTCCACTACGCGAGTACCCCTGTACAAGTTATATGTTGAAACTCCTATTTTTACAGGCTGGACGTCAATCGGAGTGTCTCCAACTAACTTCCCCATAAAAGACGTAGACCTATTGATTGGGAACGACTTAGCGGAAGAAGGAATATGGAAAGAGCCCATAGTTATGGAAAATCCAACCGAGGAAAATTACGTCATCGAAGCCCGACGAACGGAACCTACCCTCTTTCCTCTGAGCGTAGTAACCCGGGCGATGACCAAACAGTCGTGTTCTCAGTTGGCATCGGAGGAAGTCATGGACGACGTCGACGTAGGAGTAAGAGACATATTCAACGAAAGCTCGAGTGTAGAGCCAACAATCCACCCAGAACCGATACCAGTTCCTAAGTCGGTGGTTTCCGAAATAGATTTATTCTCGAAGGAGGATCTAGTAAGAGAACTCCGAATAGACCCCTCCTTAAGTGACCTCAGGAAGCTTGCTGTGTTGGGAGAAGAAGCCCTTAAAAGTGACAGCTCTTACTATTGGGAGAAGGACTTACTGAAAAAGAAACTAGGATCTCTTAAAAGTGATCATCTACTGGTCTTGCCTACCCCGTTTAGAAATTTAGCATGTAAGTTTGCTCATGACAGTCCTCAAGGTGGACATCTGGGACAAAAGAAGACTTTTAGAAAAATTGCTAAGCACTTCACATGGCCAAAAATGAAGGAAGAAGTGGAACGGTATGTAAGAAGCTGTTCCGTGTGTCAGCTAGTAGGCAAACCTGCACATAATCCACCACCTGCGCCGTTGAACCCTATACAAGTAACAGGCGAACCCTTTTCACGTCTGGTGATCGACTGTGTCGGCCCGCTACCCAAGACTCGGCAGGGCAACCAGTTCCTGTTCACTATCATGGACACAGTCACCAGGTATCCGGAAGCAGTTCCTCTCAGGAGGATTAATGCTCGCCTAATAGTGAGAGCACTGATTAAGTTCTTCTCTCACTTTGGATTTCCAAGAGAAGTTCAATCGGATCAAGGGTCGAATTTTACTTCAAAATTTTTCCGTGAAGCCTTGGCTCAGTTAGGGGTCCAAGACGGTTTTACGCGACGGCCTATCGACCCCAATCACAAGGCGTGGTGGAAAGGTTCCATCAAACTTTGAAGATTATGATGAGGTCCTATTGTTTACAGTATTCCAAAGATTGGGATGAAGGTATTCCACTACTCTTGTTTGCCCTAAGAGAAAGCGAACAAGACAACTTGAAGTTTTCGCCATTTGAGCTAATATATGGGCATCAAATTAGAGGACCAGTACAGGTTCTCAAAGAAGCTTGGACCGGGGAAGAAACGCCAACTTTTAGGAGCTCTCCTACCTTAATGAAAGAACGCCTGAGCCTAGCAAGAGAATTGGCCGCCGAAAACTTACGACAAGCACAGAGTAAGATGAAGGAGGAATACGATCGTCGAACTAAACTTCGTTCATTTGAACCAAAAGATCAAGTTCTGGTTCAACGATTTCATCAGGGACATGCTCTACAGCCCAAATTTGAAGGTCCTTTAGAAATCGTGAAGCGCCTAAGTGACGTGAACTACTTGGTAAGGACGCCGAAGAAGAGGAACTCACAACGGACGTATCACATTAACCAACTTAAACCCTATTCAGGAATCGTTTCACCAGTTTCTACTATAACTCCTCTGAACCAAGAACGGGTTCCAGTAAGTTCGGATGAAATGATACGAATACCAGTTCTTCTGAACAATTCGACAGCCTTAAAGAATTTAAATTCTCTACTGATAAATCTGGAAGTGGACAAAGGACACGAAATAAAATCCCTGATTAAGGCAAATCTCCACCTGTTCAATGACGTCCCAAAACCGTGTACGTTGGGTGTGCACGATGTTACTCTCAGAGAACCTACTCCAATCAAGCAATCTCCCTACAGAGTGAGTCCCAAGAAACAAGGTGAGCTAGAGGCAGAGGTGAACTTCTTACTCTCACACGGGTTGATAAAACCAAGTAACAGTCCTTGGGCATCCCCGTGCATTCTAGTCCCCAAACCAGATGGGACCTCCCGTATGTGCACGGATTTTAGAAAAGTCAATGCTGTAACAGTACCTGATGGGTTTCCAATACCCAGAATTGACGACTTAATAGACAAGGTCTCCAGAGCTAAGTATATCAGTAAATTGGACTTGTTAAGAGGGTATTACCAAGTCCCGTTGTCACCAAGAGCTCAAGAGATATCGGCTTTTACGTTACCTGGTGGCCTATACAAGTATTGCGTTATGCCCTTCGGCTTCTGTAACGCGGCCTCTACGTTCCAGCGTATTATGAACATACTTACGGGCGGATTGGACGGAGTAGAAGCTTACTTAGACGACTTAGTCGTATACAGCGACAGTTGGCCCCAACACCTTAGACAGCTTAAAGCCTTGTTTGACGCCTTAAGTAAACATAATTTTACAGTGAATTTGTCCAAGTGTGAGTTTGGCCAGACGAAAATTAAATACTTAGGATTTCGGATTGGACAAGGTGAAGTCGCTCCTTTGAACGCCAAAGTAAAGGCCCTCTTAGAATTTCCTACCCCTAAGGATAGGAAAAGCGTATCAAGATTTTTAGGAGTTGCCGGTTACTACCGTCGGTTCTGTCCGAATTTTGCACAGGTAGCTTTTCCCCTAACTGAATTAACAAGTCCAAAAACAAAGTTTTCATGGACCCAGGACTGTGAAATTGCTTTTAATCGTTTAAAAAGATTACTTTCCTCTTCCCCAGTATTGCTAAGTCCTGATTTTAATAAACCATTCCACTTACAAATAGATGCCAGTGCGTATGCTTTGGGAGCCGCATTGTTACAGAAGGCTCCAAATTCTGACCTATTACAACCTGTTTCTTATTTTTCTTCTAAGTTAAAGAAACACCAATTAATTATTCAACTATAGAAAAAGAAGCCTTAGCTCTCGTTGTATGCCTAGAGAATTTTGATGTATATTTAGGATCTTCTACCCATCAGATATCGGTGTACTCCGATCATAATCCTTTGACCTTCATAAATTCTATGAAATCGAAGAACGCCAGAATACTTCGTTGGGCTTTGAGAATTCAACCCTTCTCTATTACCATTTCCCATATAAAAGGAAAACATAATCTCATTGCTGATGCCCTCTCTAGGCCTTGAAATTTTATTAATATACCTTTATTTTTAACAGTATGAGTCGGTACTTTTATGACCATCTATGTTGTGGAGAAAGCTGGAGATGATGTAGGACTGCTGTCTGTTACAACCTCTGCTACTATGACAGATGCTACCCACCACAGAGAGTACAAGTCAATGGCGACCGTCAGTCACGAGGGGGAGGTGTTACGCGCCCCTACTTCACTCCATTATATACAAAAATAAAAGGCCTGGTTAAAATAAGTTCTGTAATAATATATCGCGAACTACTTTATTACTAGCTAGATAAAGCAGGTTCGACTATATATTATTATCGGGTACAGTATGAATCAAAAGTACTCTCTTTGTATTATATTGTATTATATTATATCTTTCCCCATGATTATTATAACTATAATATTATATTATATTATTATTAGGTTAGGTATTACGAATGTGTAACCACTACTGTAGTGACCAATTGGTGGTTCTAGAATTGACGCCACGCGTCGCCTTCTGGCCGAGCTGAAGTCATACTATGAAGTAGATGAGTGAGTCAGTCAGCTTCTAGCTCTGACTCGGTACGGGTCTTCAACCCAAAGCTCCTAGCTTAAACTAAAACTTTATACCAAGTCTTGCCTTTGCCATTAGTCTGGTAATTCATGTCACTTATGAAAGATAACTATTTCGTTACCCTAGACCTTTCTAAAAGAGTAGATTATTAATTGAAATTATTGTATCATACTCTGTTAATGAGAATTTGAACGTAAGATTGGGTTTCTTGCTGTATAGTGTTTCATTTATAATTGCTTGTGGTTATTTTAATTCACTAACCAAATACCAATGAAGCTAAATGATTGGTAATAAAATAAAACTAACAAAAAAAAATGGAGTTATTTGTGCCCCTATTGTTACGGTGAATATTAAGTCGTAACACCAGGTCTATTTAAATGAGCATGAAATTCATTGCCTCGAAGAGGCAGAAGGTCTCCCTTATGCTATGGCAGCTTCTCATCTCTGCCTCCAAGGGAGACTACCCCGTGTTTCTTATTCTCGTGTTTCAAAACATCCCCCCCACTTCTGGGGTCCCATCTTCTCCAGCCTCCTCTGTGGTTACCCCTCCCATAGCCACTCTGATATCTAATTCTTTTGCTGTCCTGGGCTCTGACATCCCTACTACACCACCTCAGTCTGTTCTCACATCTTTGCGTCCTTCCTCACAAGCTCCAGTATTGACAAGACCTCATACGACACCTTAAACCAATCGCAGACCCACAAACCAACACAACCTTTTCTACTCCTTGTATGATCCTGCTCCTAACCCTATTTACAAATAACCTTGGATTTGCTGACAGGTACCTTCTCTGGCAGATACCATTCTCTGACCCATGTTTGCCTTAGCTTTTGGGTTAAGACATGGCTCAGTTCTGCACTCCTCTCTAGCGCTAAACGTCGCATGTCCCTTCCTCCCCACTCACCCCACCAGAGTCCCAACAGAAGAGCCTGAATTTCTCTTCTCAATATCTGTCCCACGGTCGCCTTCGCTGCTGGGTTAAGCCCTAGCTCTATTTCTACGACTAAGAACACTCCTCTCCAGCACTATTCTTCGTCTGTCCCGTCTTCCCCGCTCATCCCATTTGGGATCTTACCTGAACTTTCGTTCATTCGTTCGCCTCTGCTGCCCACTCTGCAATGGTAATCTCTCAAGCTTACCAGTCAGACTACTCACATGTCTGTAACCTAGTCTTGTCTGGTAACAATCTTCCTGCTCTAATCATCCCTCCTTGCTTCTCTTCTAAGCCCCCTACAACCTCTCCCACTCCCCTCTTCCTACACCCTCCAGCCCCCCTCCTCCCCTACCCCTCTTCACTCTCACCAACACCCCTCTGCCCCTACCCCTTTACCCATCTACCCCCCCCACCAACACCCCTCCTCTCCTACCCCTCTTAACTACATCTACTACTCCCCCACCTCTTTACCCACTTCTTCATCCATTACCAAAGCTTCCACTTCCTCTGATTCCACCATCGCCCACTCCTCTTCCACCACATCCAAGATTTCATTCAGGTCCAACTCCACCTCCACCTCCTACAAACGAAATCCACTCAATCTTAAACCTACCCCAACTTTTGATATACAGACCAAAGAAAATAAAAACAGATCCATCTCTTCCTCCCCCTCTAGGAAATGGGTCCGTAACACCTACAAACACATATCCACCGATGTCACCACTATCAAGGGTTTTAATCTAAACTCCCATGACACTAACTTTGGTATGACGAAACCATTAAATCATGTTTAAGGTGATTCAGTTCAATGTACATTCTTACTTTACAGTTAGACACCTACTGGCCGAGCTCCTTGAAGCAGAGAGGCCAGATATTGTTTTACTAAACAGTACCTGCCTCAAAGCCCCTCAACGTATCCGCCATTATGGTTATATTGTCCTATAGTCCCCCTATGATCGCCACGATGGGGTTGCCATCTTTGTCAAATCCAACATAAAACATGAATTTCTCCCAATCCCTTTTATTCACCAACACTGTCTTGCAGTCAGAATACACACCCAACTTGGACCCTCATCTTTTTCAACCATCTATGCTTGCCCAAACACTATTCTCAATATGCACGACCTTTCCTTAGTCTTCAACTACACAAACTCACCAACATACCTACTAGCTGATGCGAATGCCAAACACACTGCCTTTCATCACACCAGTAACAACCAACTTGGTCACCAATTACTCAACTTCACAAACCACAAACACCTAATTCACCTCGACCCAGATTTCAACACCTTCTACAACCACACTGGCCACGGCAAACCCAACATCATTCTGGCAAACCGATCCAGCTCTCTCTTTCAACACTACATATCACCTGGCCCTATTACAGGCTCTGATCATATTCCCGTCATCTTACACATCTCCAACCCTATCCTCATCCCAGCCACACCTTCCTTCTCCTACAAGAACGCTGACCGGGATGCCTTCAAACAACACACAGACAATATTAACCTCACCTATGACTACAACAACAAACCTATCTCTGACATTGACACTCAACTTGCTCTCATCCAGGACACCATTACACAAGCAGCCAACGTCACAATACCAAAGAAAACCCACACCACTCTTATTCCTTCTAACCCTCAATCAGAACAAGAAGACTAATTATCTGCTACCACAACCGCTTCCTCTACAACACACACATATTTAATCAAGTCTGATTAGATATCACTTACCTCAGAAACAACATTCTACACAGTCTAGACCAAGACCACAACAATCACTGGTCTCAGCTCATACTACAAGCGGACAAACAGCGTATCAAGAACACCAAAGCCTTCTGGAACTTTATCAAAAAAATCAGAGGCACCACTCCCACCAACAAATTCAAACACATCACTCACAACAACACAAACATCTCAGACCCGCTGACTGCTGCTAACATCTTCAAACACATCTGGGAGAACATCTACCCTCACCCACCCCACCCTAACCCTATCCAACACATTCAGAACATAGAACACTACACACGCACATGAAACAACACCAGAGAGCCACATCCACCTGGACTCTCTTACCTCCTCCCAAGAACTCGACACTCCTTTCACCAACACAGATGTTAAAACTCTCCTCAGACACCTTCCTCCCAAGGCCCATGGTGCCTCTGGCCTAAACCATATTATCCTAAAACACCTTCCTGACTGCCTACACAAACCTTCTCAATGCCTCCCTTGCCTCTGGATACTTCCATTCCCTCTTCAAAGCTGCTACTGCTATCCTCCTTCCTAAACCCAATAAAGACCACTCTTGACCCTAGAAACTATCGCCCTATCAGCCTCCTCGAAACTTTAGGGAAACTCTTTGAAAAACTCATCAACTATCGCCTTCGCAGATACTTGGAACACAACTCTCTACTTTCTGATGGCCAATTTGGCTTCAGAACTCGCAGATCCACACAGGATGCCATTAACATCATTCTCAACTACATCCACATAAACATAAAACAAAGGAACAGGAAAGCCCTGGTCACAAAAGACGTGGAAAAAGCTTTTGACACTGTCTGGCACGAAGGGCTCAAACACAAACTCTGCACTAACTTTAACCTGCCTCTCACTACTCGTAAACTTCTCTGCAACTTCCTAGACAGCCGTACCATGAGAATCAAATTCCAAGGCTGTTACTCTGACTACTTCACACTAAATGCTGGAATACCCCAGGGATCTGTCCCCTCCCCTACCCTCTACATTTTATACACTAACAACATTCCAACACCTGTATACCACAACTCCATCACTATAGTCTATGCAGATGACATTACACAACTCATCACTCATGCCAATATAGATACACTCATACACAAAACGAAGTCGACAGGATAGCCTTCTGGGAACAAAAATGGAGGATCAAATCCAATGCAGCTAAATACAGCATTACATATTTTAACTATAGGAAACGTGATCCTCCATTACCTGTCGAGCTCAGAAGTGATGACACCCGCACCTACATCCCCATCACACAATCTGTCACTGTCCTTGGTGTTAATGTTGACTACCTTCTTCGCCTACACAGACACATTCACTCAAAGCATGCAATAGCTAGTAAGGCCCTTGTGGGCCTCTACAAACTGCAACATGCCTTCCAACTCGCCAAATTACACCTCTACAAATCCCTAATATGTCTTTTGATAACTTATTCTCCTCTAGCTCTCTCTCTTGCAGCTAAAACAAACTTAAATTGCAGCGTGTCCAGAACAAGGCGCTGCGCTGGGCTTGATGTCAGATGGGAGGACTTAGCCATAAACGAGTATCTCCACGCCCAATTAGACATCCCTGCTCTGAATCTGTACTGGAAGATGCTCAGTGACAGATAGACAAACTTAAAACAGGACACGACTACTGGACCCCTCTCCTTGAGGAAGATATTCGCAGACCCACAAACCGACATAAACTTTTCTACTTGTATGATCCTGCTCCCAACCCTATCTACAAATAACCTTCCTCTTCAAGGGGGGCTCCTTGCTGCAGTGAAGAGGCTCTTGGTCTGAGGAATTAGACCTGTTGGTCTCCTTCCTCAGACCAAATCTAATTACCCCCCAATCCCCCCCTTCCCTATCCCTTCCTCCCCTCTTCCCTTTCCTCCTCCTCCTCCCCACCCCTCCCTTTTGCCCTTCCTCTTTTTGGCCTTTGGGGTTTTTCCCACAGGCGCACTAGTTCCTAGGTAGGGGAAAGGGTACCGGGTCCATCCCATTCCGTTGAGGTTCTTGGCAGTGGCATAGTTTGCCGTGGAATCTGGATCGCCTGGGGATGTCCCGATCCCTCTCCAGTATCCCGGAGAGTTGCTTTGGGTGTCTTTCGGGCGATGGGTGTATCTCTGGAAGCCACCCCTCTTCAAGGGGGGCTCCTTGGCATGGTGAAGAGGCTCTTGGTCTGAGGAATTAGACCTATTGGTCTTCTTCCTCAGACCGAACCTAATTACCCCCCAATCTCCCCTCCCCTATCCCATCCTCCCCTTTTTCCTTTCCTCCTCCTCCTCCCCACCCCTCCCTTTTGCCCTTCCTCTTTTTGTCCTTTGGGATTTCTCCCACAGGCGCGCTAGTTCCTAGGTAGGGGAAAGGATACCGGGGCCCATCCCATTCCGTTGAGGTTCTTAGCGGTGGCGTAGTTTGCCGTGGAATCTGGATCGCCTGGGGATGTCCCGATCCCTCTCCGGTATCCCGGAGTAGCTTTGGATGTCTTTCGGGCGACGAGTGTATCTCTGGAAGCCACCTTTCGGATTCCGGGGGTGGTGGCCGAAGGAGGTATGCTTTGTGGCGGATATCCGGCCGCCCTCTCTTTTGTCCACCGAGGTAGCTCGGCAGATGTGAGGTTGCTATCCCGGATTGCTGGTATACTGGCATGAAGGGTAGGGTATGGCACGGGTTCCATGCTGCATCTGCGCTACTAGTGGTGCTGAGGTCCTCTTGGGCGCGGAAGGAGATTTCCGGCCCTTTCATTCCTCCTGGGAACTATTCCTCCCTGCTCCCCCCTTTTTTTATTCTTTTTTTCTTTTTCTTTTCTTTTCTTCTTTCTTTTTTTTTCTTAAAAACAAAAAGCAAAGGAGTAACCTAACCATGGAGAACCCAATCCATGAACCTACTACCCCCAGGCCCCTTCTTGATACCGCACCCCATTCTGACCCTGCCTTGTGTTTAGATCACTCTTCGGACACTCCTGATGCCCTGTACCTCTTGCTGGTGCTGTTTCCTCATCTGCTTCAGGTACCGGGGCTTCGACTGACTCCTTCAATTTGTCTGAACTCCGCTCTCCTTTGACTATGCTTCCGGCTTCTTCCTCTACGGTAAGGCAATTTTTGAATCGCCCGCCCATTTCATGCCGGACCAACTCCGGTCCTACTCCTAAACGCCAACGTCAATCTCCTGATGATGCTCCTTCGTTACCTTCCCATTCTACTCGGAAAAGACCGACACGTCAAGCACCCCCTCTCTGCGCTCAGTTTCGGACCACACAATGGACTAAATTCTTTACTTTAAGACCGACTTCTTCTTCTGCCTACCTTTTTGACCATATGGCAAAGCGCTCCTGCGTCATGTTGGTAGAGATATTTCATTTCATGCTCTCAAGAGCGGTACGCGCATCGTCACTGTCCAGAATGCTACACAAGCTCATGATCTTTCTCTCCATTCGAATATCGATACTACTCCTATCACTATTGAAAAACATCTTTCTCTCAATTCTTGTAGTGGTACTGTCATTCTGCCCCATACCATAGTCCAACAGAATTTCCAGTCATGTGGCAATGACATTTTTGAACAGCTGGAACTCCAGGATCTCCCAATCCTCAAAGTAGACATTTATGTCCTTCCTGCCCGGGGGCGGAGACTTTAAACCCTTGCAATGTGGCTCGTTTAACTTTTGACAGCCGAGAACTCCCGTCCTCTGTATATGTCGCGGGACATCGGTTACAAGTTTGAAAGGTGATACCTACACCACAACAATGTAGAAATTGCTGGCGTTTTGGTCACCCAGCGAAATATTGCAGATCTATGGCTGAATGCCCAGTCTGTGGTGCCGATGACCATTCTAATACATCTTGCAGTCAACCTCCATCTTGCCTTAATTGTAATGAAGCTCACCCTTCGTACTCCCGCCGTTGCCAGGTCTACTTAAATGAACGTGAAATCCGTTGCCTCAAAGAGGCAGAAGGTCTTCCTTATGCTATGGCAGTTACTCATCTCCACCTTCAAGGGAGACTACCCCGTGTTTCTTATTCTCGTGTTTCCAAACATCCCCCCACTTCTTGGGTCCCATCTTCTGCAGCCTCCTCTGTTGTTACCCCTCCCATAGCCACTCCGGCATCTAATCCTTTTGCTCTCCTTGGCTCTGACGTCCCGACTACAACTCAGTCTGTTCTCACGTCTTCACGTCTTTCCTCACAAGCCCCAGTATCGACAAGACCTCGTACGACACCTAATACCAATCGCCCCTCTACTTCTCAGAAGTCCAAAAAATCCACATTGCTCAAATCTTCTTTGCCCCTTCCTTCCCTTCTTCCACCTCCACACTTTACCTTTCCAGTCTCTGTACCTAGTTCTTCCCTTGTCTCTGGCTCTATTAAGAGGCTCTTGGTCTGAGAATTAGACCTATCGGTCTTCTTCCTCAGACCGAACCTAATTGCCCCCCAATCTCCCCTCCCCTATCCCATTCTCCCATCCTCCCCTTTTTCCTTTCCTCCTCCTCCTCCCCACTCCTCCCTTTTGCCTTTCCTCTTTTTGTCCTTTGGGATTTCTCCACAGGCGCACTAGTTCCTAGGTAGGAGAAAGGATACCGGGGTCCATCCCATTCCGTTGAGGTTCTTAGCGGTGGCGTAGTTTGCCGTGGAATCTGGATCGCCTGGGGGGATGTCCCGATCCCTCTCCGGTATCCCGGAGTAGCTTTAGGTGTCTTTCGGGCGACAAGTGTATCTCTGGAAGCCACCTTTCGGATTCCGGGGTGGTGGCCGAAGGAGGTATGCTTTGTGGCGGATATCCGGCCGCCCCTCTCTTTTGTCCACCGAGGTAGCTCGGCAGATGTGAGGTTGCTATCCCGGATTGTTAGTTTACTAGCATGATGGGTAGGGTATGGCACGGGTTCCATGCTGCATCTGCGCTACTTGCGGTGCTGAGGTCCTCTTGGGCGCGGAGGGAGATTTCTGGCCCTTTCATTCCTCCTAGGACCTATCCCTCCCCGGTCCCCCCTTTTTTTTTCTTTTTTTTTATTTTTATTTTCTTTTCTTCTTTCTTTTTTTCTTAAAAACAAAAAGAAAGAAGTAACCTAACCATGGCAGCCCTAGTCCATGAACTGGTACCCCCGGGCCCCTTCTTGATACCGCACCCCGTTCTGACCCCGCCTCGTCTTTGGACCACTCTTCAGGACATTCCTCATGCCTCTGTACCTATTGCCGGTGCTGTTTCCTCACCCGCTTCAGGTACTGAGGCCTCGACTGACTCCTTCGATTTATCGGACCTTCGCTCTCCTCTGACTATGCTTCCGGCCTCTCCCTCTACGGTGCGGCAATTTTCAAATCGCCGACCCGTTCCACGTCGGACCAACTCTGGTCCCACGCCTAAACGTCAACGACAATTACCTGCTGATGATACTTCTCCACCTTCTCGTTCTTCTCAGAAACGATCGACACGTCCTTCACTACCTTTCCACGCTCAGTTTCAGACTGAATAGTGGACTAAATTCTTCACTTTACGACCAACTTCCTCTACTGCCTATCTTTCTGACCATAGTATTGGCAAGGCACTCCTACGCCATGTTGGTAAAGATATTTCTTTTCATGCTCTTAAGAGCGGTACGCGCCATCATTACTGTACAGAATGCTACCCAGGCTCATGAGCTCTCTCGTCTTTCCCATATCGATACTGTTCTGTCACTCTTGAAAAACATCATTCTCTCAATTCTAGTAGTGGTACCGTCATTCTGCCCCATTACCATAGTTCAACAAAATTTCCAGACATGTGGCACCGACATTCTGAACAGCTGGAACTCCAAGATCTCCCAATCCTCAAGGTTGACACTTACGTTCTTCCTGCCCGTGGGGGGACGAACCCCAGCAATGTGGGGTTTAA
>NC_069439.1:726924-802337 GCF_026875155.1 Cherax quadricarinatus | reverse complement strand
CCGGTCTCAGCCCGGGGCCGTGGGATTTTTTCCCTCCTAAAAACCCCTCCAGGTAAACTCGGGGGAAACCCCGGGGAAAAAAGCCCATTTTTTTCTGATTTTTTTGGGGGGGTTTTACCCCAAAAAAAAAAGGGGGGTTTTTTCCTACACACATGTGCAAAGGTATAAATTTTCTTTTAACTGTATTTTGTATACCTGTATAAATTTGCATGCTGTCTTCCCCCCCAAGACCATCTTCCCTACCACGCCACGATTTTCTCCACCCCCCACACGTCTTCCCTACCCCCCTCCCCCTTTCTTTTTTTCACTAGTTTTTCATGATGAAAAGCCACGGGGATCTACTCCAAGTTTGTACTCCCCCCCTTTGGGAAATAAGGATATGGCATACAACCAAAAAAGCATGTATCTAATATAAATTGATGCTTCACTGGAGAATATTCCTTTTCCCTTGCGCTAATGGAATTGAAAATTCAATAGTTTGGAAATCATTCACTATCAGGGACACTGCTAAAAATTTTGAGTCCGGACATGGAAAAATAAAAGGTTTCCCTTTGTTTCGCCCTGGTCCCAAAGAACGGGAAACAAATGGCCAAGCACCAGAGGGGGAAAGGTTGATAGTCGTCTGGAATTTCAGCACTTTTTTTCTGGTTTTCCTGGGAAATTAAAATTTCATCTTCATGACTTTTCCCAATCTGTGTTAGAACTATCATTTGGGGAAAAAGAAGCCCCAATTCCCCGGGGGATGAGGTTTTCCCTTTAAACCAAAGGCATATTTGAATTGGCACCCCCACAAGCACTTTTGGCCTTCCCAAATTTTTTTTTTATGCTGCCACACAAAAGAAACACAGACCCTTTCTCTCATTTGGTGGGCCTACCACTTTCTCCCGACAGATCTAAAGCCCTAAAATTTTGGTGTAGTATTCCCGGGACCGACACTGGTTGGGCAACCCTTTAATTTTTTGGGACCGAAAGTAAAAGGGTTACTAAAGTCACTTTCAAAAACCAATATAAAAAATTTTATATTTTTCTGCTCTTACAAAATTAATTTTCCCTAAAAAAGACAAAAAATTTTAAATAAAATATATCATGCCTTTAAACTTATTTACTTCTTTTATCCCTTAAAAATTTAAAGGTGACTTTTTTTTTAGTTTGGGAAAAAGTGATTATAGAGAGAAAATCTTTTGTGTCTAGTTTTAAATATGTTGTGGGTTTGGGAAAGTGGAAAATTGTTTCTATACTTTACTCATGTTTTATTTAGAAGTATGTGGTAAATCCAGGCTGTGTCTTTTCCCCGGGGCAATTTTATCTTCAGAAATTCAAGAAGCACCCGTATAAGTGTCTTGAGCAACAAGATTTACGAAATTTGTGTGGTAGACTACCAGGGTTTTACTTCCCGACCAATTTTTGTTTAGTAAGTTTAAGAAAGGCAACACCTGTTATTCTTTTTAATTTTTTAAAATTTTTATAAGAAAAAGAAATTTCTTTTGTTTTTGGAATTCTATCAAAAAATTTTTCGTTGCAATTATGAAAATTACAGTTTAAAATCGTTTTACAAATTCTAAAAAAAATTCAGTTTTTAAAACACAAAAAAATGTTCTTCATGTATCTGCAGCATTTTAGCATGTTATTTTTTTTAACACACAATAAAAAAACTCGGTAGTCTTTTTAAACATACAAAATAAACTGTCATTACTCATAGGCAAATAGTTCCAAAAAAATATAGGAGGGGAAAAATTGGTGGGGAAAAACTGTTTCAGTGCACACAATAGTTTACCAAAAAATAATCTTGTAATGCACATGAGAATAATAAGGAAGTTTAAGTACACCACGGGTTTAAGACTAAATTTTCAAATGAATTACATTCTTTTAAAAAATTTGAAAAAACAAAAGGAGAAAAACCCATATCAGTGTTAGAGTGCCAAAAATTTTTTTCTATCAAACCAGTTTCATAAACATATGGAACACTACAGGAATAAACCAATCAGTTCGAGTGTCTGAAACATTTCAGCAAAAAAGGCATCTTGCGTACAAAAACCGAGTACATACGGAGAAAAAACCCAAAATTTCGTGTGTGAGTGTCAGAAATGTTTTAGTCAAAAAAGACTGTCTTGTGAAACATGTGCGAGTACAACAAGGATAAAACCTTTAATGTTAAGTGTCTCAAATGTTTTACTAAAAAGGAAAATCTTGCGCTCTAGAGGTACAAAGGAGATAAACCATTTCATGTTCAGAGGTTTGAAAAAATTTTGGGCAAAAAAGAATCTTTGAACATGTGCGAGACATACAAGTGAAAAAACATATAAGTGTCGAGTGTCGTGATGCTTTCTAGAAAAGGCAGTCTGTAGACATATCAAGTGCATGAGGGAAAACCATTTCAGTGTTCGAGTGTTGAAAATTTTTTGTCAAAAATACCACTTGTGACACACATGAGAGACATACAGGAGAAAAAACCCTTTCAGTTTCAAGTGTTTTAAATTTTAAAAAAAGGGGGGTCTTGTGAAGAATTTTGAGTAATCGGGGATAAAAACCCTTTTGTGTTCAGTGGTTTGAAAAATTTTACTGAAAAAAAAGGGGTCTTTTTGGGAAACAATGAGATACATAAAGGGGATAAACCATTTCAGGTTTTAGGTTTTTTGAAATTTTTAGTATTAAACACAACTTTTGAAACATATGAAGAACACAGGAGATAAAACCCTTTCAGTGTTCAGAGTGTTTGAAATATTTTAGTAAAAAAGACAGCTTTTGAAAAAATTGAGAGTACACACAGGGGATAAACCATTTCAGTGTTCAAGTGTTTGAAATATTTTAGATTAAACAAAATTCTTGTAAAAACATATGAGAGTACACACAGGATAAACCTTTTCAGTGTTCAGGTTTTTGAAAATTTTAGAAAAAAGACAGTCTTTGAAACATAGAGAGTACACACAGGAGTAAACCATTTCATGTTCGAGTGTTTGAAATATTTTAGTTTAAACACAATTTGGGGAAAACAATGAGAGTAAAACACAGGAGATAAACCCTTTCAGTGTCCAAAGTTTTTTTGAAATGTTTTGTGTAAAAAGCAATCTTGTAAGACATATGAAGTACAACAGGGAAAAAAATGTTGTTTTTAATGATCTGGTTAAAAATTTTAAGAACCAAGAAATTATTATATATGTATTTTATCGGGTTCAGAGATAAAAATGTTAATGAAATTGAACTGGGCATTGCTTCATGATACAAGGACTATTTTGGGTAGGGCACCCTCAGAACTTTTCATTCTACCCCCCCGTTTGATATACCCTTCCATGAGTACTCATTTAAGAAACATGGATCAATCCCCTAGTTCACTAGGCACATGATTTTTGCAAATTATTTAAATTTTTTGCCATGATTCCCCCAGGGTTAAAAAAACACGTTGCTTAAATATCACTTTTAGGGGCTCAAAATTATATCTTCTTTCAAACAAACGCTGTATCCCACCAAGGGAGGGTGGCCCCAAAAAGAAAGTTTTTTTTTTTTTTGGGCCCTGAAAATTTTTCCTTTTAAACCCTTTTAGAGGGGCCCTTGGGCCGGGGAAGAGGTTCTTGGTCTGAGGTAAAGACTGTTGGTCTCCTTCCCCAGGCCAAAACCCAATTTAACCCCCCCCAATCCCCCCTATCCTATCCCCCCTTTTTCCCTTCCCCTCCTCCCCCTCCCTCCCAATTCCCCTTTCCCCTTTGTGGCCTTTGGGGTTTTACCCCCAGGCATGGTTCCTAGGGAGGGGGGAAGGGGACCGGGTCCATCCCATTCCATTGAGGTTTCTTTGGGGGTGTAGTTTTTCCCCGGAATCTGGATCGCCTGGGAAAAGTCCCCCCCTCAATTCCCAGGGGGGGCTTTGGGTTCTTTTGGGCAATGGGTATATCTTGGAGGGGCCCCTTTCAATTCCCGGAGTGGTGCCAAAGGAGGGATGCTTTTGGGGAGATTTTAAGAAAAAGAAAAAAAACACTGTAGCAGGCCCACGACCCTGCAAAACGGTCCATGCCACCCCTCCCTAGAACAATGACCACATAGTCAGGTCACTTCTTTAAGGCCCTTCAACGGGGGCTCCCCTTTGGGGTGGTGAAGAGGCTCTTGGTCCCGAGAATTAGACCTGTTGGTCTCCTTCCCAGAGACCTATTCCCCCCAAACCCCCCCCTTCCCCATCCTTTTCCCCCCCTCCTCCCTTTTTCCCTTTTTCCTCCTCCTCCCCTCCCTCCCTTATTTTCCCCTTCCTCTTTTTTGGGTTTGGCCTTTGGCTTCCCACCCCCCATGGTTTCCCAGGTAGGGGGAAAGGGGACTGGCGTCAAACATTCTGTTGAGGTTATTGGCGGTGGTGTGTTTTCCCTGGAATTGGATTTCCTGAGGATATCCTGTTCCCTTGGTTTCTGGGGGGGTGGCTTTTTGGGGTTCTTTTGGGTGCAATGTACTCGGGGCCCCTTTTGGGTTCCGGGTGGTGGCCCAAAGGAGGTATGCTTTTTGAGGATATCTGGTAGACACAACCACCCGGGAAATATACCGTCCCGCAAAAACTGTAAAACAGAAACCTGTAATTTTTTGCTGAGGTAGGATTGTTGGGTTTCTTTTCTGTCCAAAAACCCGCTGATAACGGGATACTTGTATCCTCTTAAAATTTTGGGTCACACTTCACAGACACCACATGATATATTATATAAATACATACATCTAGGTTTTTCTCCTTTTTCTAAATGCTCTTGTTCCCTTTATTTCTTCTTTTGTCCTGGGGAATTTTGGAAAAAAACTTTCCCCCCGTAAGCCATCTGTCGATGAGGCACAAAAATCCCGGGACAAGGGGGCAGAAACCCCCTTCTCCTGTAGACATTTACTAAAAAAGAGAAGAAAAAAACTTTAAAAAAACTGGGATGCTTAAATGTGCGTGGATGTAGTGGGAGACAAAAAAGATGTTGCTGATGTTATGAATGAAAAAAAAGTTGGATGCCTGGCCCTAAGCAAAACAAAGCTGAAGGGGGTAGGGGATTTTCGGTGGGGGAAAATAAATGGGTTAAAATTTGGAGTATCGAAGAGTTGAGCAAGGAAGGGGTAGCAGAATGTTGAATGATCATTAGGGAAGGAAAAAAGAAATAAATGTGTAAATTCAAAATTATGTGGTTTTAAAGTAAAGGTTGGATGCGAGAAGGGGGGTCAAAATAAGCTTTGTAGCACCTGGGGAAGAGAGGAATTCAGAGGAAGAGGAGATTTTGGAAGATTTAAGTGAATGTATAGGACCCTTTTTAACCAAGTGAGAGAGAAATTTGGTAGGGGACCGAATGCTAAAGTAGGAAAAACTTTTAGAGAGGGTGTGGTAGGTAAGTTTGGGGTGCCAGGTGAAATGAAAAGGGAGCCCTTGATTGAACTTTGTAAGAAAGGGGCCCTTAGTTAAAGGGAAATACATAATTTAAGAAAAAAGAATAAATAAGTATACAAGATATGATGTAGGGCGAAATACAGTAGTTTGTTGGATTATGTATTGGTGATAAAAGATGTTGAGTAGACTTCGAGTACATGTTTATGAGGGGCCACATATATCAATCACTTTCAGTTGTAGCACCTGAATAAAAGGTAATGCGATACAAGGAAATAAAGACGGGAAAGGAGGGGGGGGTTTATAAACTAAAAGAGGGAGGCAGTTAGGGTAAGATAAAAAAAGCTTTGGGGGATAGAGGGGCTAATAAGCATAGGCAAGGGGGGTCGAAGGGGGTATGGGGTGGGTTTAAAAAATGTTTTAGAGTGTTCACAAAATTTTGTGGTTACAGGAAATTAGGTGTGGGGGGGAAAGAGGGCGATTGGGTGGAAGATGATGTAAAAGGAGTAGAAAGGGGAGAAAAAGTTAGCATATGAAAAAGTTTTTAAAAAGTAAAATGATGCAAGGGGGGGAAGGTATATGGAGAAAAAGAGAGATTAAAGAATGGTGAAGAATGTAAAAAGAGAGCCAAAGAGAAGTTGGGTGAGATTTTATCAACAAATTTTGTTGAAAATAAAAAAAGTTTTTGGAGTGAGATTAACAATTTAAAGAAAGCCTAGAAAACAAAGATTTTGCAGTTAAAAAAAAGGAGAGGAGAGTTATTAAAAGGAAGTTAGAGGTATTGGGGGAAGTGGGGGAATATTTTTGGGAATTGTTAAAGTTTATGAAAGATAGGGAAGCTGTGATTTTGTGTATAGGGCAAGGAGGAACAACATCTTGTAGGAGGAGGAAAGCCATTGTGAGTGGGGGGAAGTTCGTGAGGGAGTAGGGAAAATGAAAAGGGGGGGAAGGGAGCCGGGATTGAGGGGTAAGAAAAATTTTAAAAACCGGTGGGGGTATAGTTTTGGGGTGGTTGGTGCAATTTTTTTATAAATGTATGGAAGGGGTAAGGTACCTAGGATTGGCAGAGAGCATGCATAGTTCCTTTTTTTAAAGGCAAAAGGGGGTAAAAGAGAGGCAAAAAATAAGGGGGTAAGTCTGTTGAGTATACCTACAAAGTGTATGGTAAAAGTTATTATTTAAAGAATTAAGAGTAAGACGGAGAAAGGGTACAGATTTAACAAGGAGGCTTTGGAAAAGGGAGGGGGGGTTTTGGACCAAGGTGTTTACAATGAAACATATAAGTGAACAGTTTTTTGATAAGCTAAAAGGTCTTTGTGGGGATTTATGGATTTGGAAAAAGGGTATGACAGGGTGGATAGGGGGCAATGTGGCAGATGTTGCAGGTGTATGGTGTAGGAGGGGAGGTTACTGAAAGCATGAAGAGTTTTTCGAGGATAGGAGGGTCAATTAGAGTATGTAGGGAAAAAGGGGGAAAATTTTTTCCCTAAAAGTAGCCTTAGACAAGGATTGTTTATATCACCCTGGTTGTGTAATAATTTATTAAGGGGTTGTAAAAGAAACAAATGCGAGGGTCTTGGCAAAAGGCGTGGAGTTAAAAGATAAAGAATCCACTAAAGTGGGAGTTGTCAAGTTCTCTTTGCTGTGACAGTGCTCTTGGAGATTTGAAAAAAGTTGCAGAGTTGGTGGATGAATTTGTAGGGGGTGCAAAAGAAAAAATTTAAAGTGAAAACAGAAAAGAGTAAAGGTTATGAGGGTAACAAAAAGATTAGGTGTGAAAGATGGATATAGATTGGAGGGAGAGAGTATGGGGGAGGAATGTATTAGGTTTTGGGGGGTGGGACGTTCAGCGGAGGGTCCCAGAAAAATAGGTGTCATAGAAATTTTAAGAGGGGAAAAAGGGTATTTTTCATTAGGGCTGTGGAGACAAAGAAAATTTTTTTGAGGCAAAGAGGGGGAAAATTTAGAGAGTATATTTTACCAATGCTCTTATATGGGTGGAAGCATGGTTGATAATGTGCAGCGAGGGGAAGGGTGGAGGCAGTGAGATTCAGTCTGAGAGCAAATTTTGGGGTGAAAAAAGCAAAAATTCGGGAGTTTTGGGAAGTTAGGAGGAGGTGCGGGATTAAACCCAAAAATGTTGTCCTTTGGGCTGAGGAAGGGGTTTTTGAGGGGGTTCGGACGTGTGGAGAGAATGGAGCGAAACAGAATAACTTCAAGAGTGTATCAGTCTGTAGTGGAAGGAAGGCGGGGTAGTGGTCGGCCTAGGAAAGGTTGGAGGGGGGGGTAAAGGAGGTTTTGTGTGCGAGGGGCTTGGACTTCCAGCAGCATGCGTGAGCGTGTTTGATAGGAGTGAATGGAGACAAATGGTTTTTAATACTTGACGTGCTGTTGGAGTGTGAGCAAAGTATACATTTATGAAGGGGTTCAGGGAAACCGGCAGGCCGGACTGAGTCCTGGAGATGGGAAGTACAGTGCCTGCACTCTGAAGGAGGGGTGTTAATGTTGCAGTTTAAAAACTGTAGTGAAGCACCCTTCTGGCAAGACAGTGATGGAGTGAATGATGGTGAAAGTTTTTCTTTTTTGGGCCACCCTGCCTTGGTGGGAATTGGCCAGTGTGATAATAAAAAAAAAAATAATCCGGCCACCCTCTCTTTTGTCCACCGAGGTAGCTCGGCAGATGTGAGGTTGCTATCCTGGATTGATGGGTAGGGTATGGCACGGGTTCCATGCCGCATCTGCACTACTTGCTGTGTTGAGGTCCTCTTGGGCGCAGAGGGTGATTTCCGGCCCTTTCATTCCTCCTAGGAACTATTTCTCCCCATTCCCCCTTTTTTCTTTTTTTTCTTTTTACTTTCTTTTTTTTCTTTTCTTAAAAACGAAAAGAAAGAAGTAACCTAAACATGGAAGCCCTAATCCATGGACCTGTTACCCCCAGGCCCCTTACTGATACTGCACCCCGTTCAGACCCAGCCTCGTTTTTTGACCACTTTTTGGACACTCCTGATGCTCCTGTACCTCTTGCTGGTGCTGTTTCATCACCAGCTTCAGGTACCGGGGTCTCGACTGACTCCTCCGATTTGTCTGACCTCCGCCCTCCTTTGACTATGCTTCCAGCCTCTCCCTCTATGGTGCTGCAATTTTTGGATCGCCAGTCCGTCCCACGTCAGACCAATTCTGGTCCCACTTCTAAACGCCAATGACAATCTCCTGATGATGTTACTTCATTACCTTCCATTCTACTTGTAAAAGACCGACACATCATGCACTCTCTCTCCACACTCACTTTCAGACCACACAATGGACTAAATTCTTTTACTTTAAGACTGACTTCTCTACTGCCTATCTTTCTGACCATAGTATTGGCAAATCGCTCCTATGCCATGCTGGTATAGATATTTCATTTCATGCTCTCCAGAGCGGTACATGCATCATCACTGTCCAGAATGCTACCCAGCTCATGATCTTTCTACTTTTGCATATTGATACTACTACTATCACTATTGAAAAACATCTTTCTCTCAGTTCTTGTAGTGATGCTGTCATTCTGCCCCATACCATAGTCCAACAGAATTTTCAGACATGTTGCAATGACATTCTTGAACAACTGGAACTCCAGGATCTCCCAATCCTCAAAGTAGACACTGTCTTTCCTGCCTAATGGCGGAGATGATACCTTTGCAATGAGGCTTGATTAACTTTGACAGCCGTGAACTTTCATCCTCCATTTATGTCGCCGGACATCGGTTACAAGTTCAAAGGTGATCCCTACACTGCAACAGTGTGTATATTGCTGGCATTTTGGTCACCCAGTGAAATATTGCAGATATATACAGCTGAATGCCCAGTCTGTGGTGCTGATGACCATTCTAATACGTCTTGAAGTCGACCTCCCTCTTGCCTTAATTGTCATGAGGCTCACTCTTCGTACTCTTGCCGTTGCCAGGTGTTACGCGCCCCTACTTCACTCCATTATATACAAAAATAAAAGGCCTGGTTAAAATAAGTTCTGTAATAATATATCGCGAACCACTTTATTACTAGCTAGATAAAGCAGGTTCGACTATATATTATTATCGGGTACAGTATGAATCATCAAAAGTACTCTTTGTATTATATTGTATTATATTATATCTTTCCCCATGATTATTATAATTATAATATTATATTATTATTAGGTTAGGTATTACGAATGTGTAACCACTACTGTAGTGACCAATTGGTGGTTCTAGAATTGACGCCACGCATCGCCTTCTGGCCGAGCTGAAGTCATACTATGAAGTAGATGAGTGAGTCAGTCAGCTTCTAGCTCTGACTCGGTACGGGTCTTCAACCCAAAGCTCCTAGCTTAAACTAAAACTTTATACCAAGTCTTGCCTTTGCCATTAGTCTGGTAATTCATGTCACTTATGAAAGATAACTATTTCGTTACCCTAGACCTTTCTAAAAGAGTAGATTATTAATTGAAATTATTGTATCATACTCTGTTAATGAGAATTTGAACGTAAGATTGGGTTTCTTGCTGTATAGTGTTTCATTTATAATTGCTTGTGGTTATTTTAATTCACTAACCAAATTTACCAATGAAGCTAAATGATTGGTAATAAAATAAAACTAACAAAAAAAAAATGGAGTTATTTGTGCCCCTATTGTTACGGTGAAGATTAAGTCGTAACAAATGGGTTGTCTGTCCGGGAGCTACTTACCCTGAAGTACATATTTGTTTTGCATTAAAATTAAGCTCCCTTGCAAGAATTAAGAAAATGGATCCAGAAATTAAGTCATTATTAGATGAATTAACAGAGGCTACTCTTGATACTTTAAAATTACAGACGTGTTGGCAAATAGCTAGACAGTTAGATATACCTTATAATAGATACCATAGCGCAGAGACTCTTAGGTCCCTAATTAAGGATAGATTATTTCCGAAAATCCAAGCAATGCCAGAACTAGATTCGGAAGATAGTTTTATTTCTCAGTTTGAGGAAGTAGAAATCCCACGGACGGGAACTGCCTAAATAATGAAGTTGAACCAGGTTTACAAGGCCTTACTACTCAGTCCAGTCTCAAAGCTCTCCCCCGTTCATTTCCCCGGAGTATGTATCGGTGGTTGGAACGAACCCTCAGTCAAATGACGGGGATAATTTTAGGACTGGTGCTCGTCCCAAAATACTTCCGGAGAAGACGCCCGAATTCCCTTCGGTGTCATTACCTCTTGGGAATTTCACGTCCGAACAACTAGAGAGAATAGAACGCATATTACTATTACAAAACTCTCAAATCGAAGCTAGAAGACGTCTAAACGAGGAAGAATTTAGGCGTGAAAGGTTTCGTTTTGAAACAAAGCAGAAGGGAGTTCCGGAAGAAAGAGATGTGAAGAGCACGGTAACCGGGTTTGACTTGCATAAAGCAGCTCTGATGGTACCTAAGTTTAACGAAACAGACATAGATGAATTCTTTGAAATTTTTGAGAATCAGGCACGTTCAATGGGCTGGCCAAAGACAAATGGGCCACATTGCTGCACACGTCGCTCTATATGGAAAGGCGCAGTCTTGTGTCGCCTCCTTACCATATGAGTTTTATGTCCAGTTACGACGTAGTAAAGAGAACTATTTTAGAAGCATATGACATGCTCCCTATTAGTTACCAAATAGCTTTTCGTTCCATGAAACGGCAAACAGGACAAACTTATTTAGATTTTGCACGAGGGAAAGCAGTGGCGTTTGAACGTTGGTGTCGAGCTTCTCGGGTCACGACTTTAAAAGATCTATCACAATTAATGTTACTAGAAGATTTGTATGCAAATTTTCCAGAGGGAGTTCGCCAGTATCTTGTTGGCCATCCGCAAACGACGTTGTTAGAGACTGCCGCGCTGGCAGACAACTTTGAGATTTCCCAGAGGTTGGTACAATCTGAAAGCAGCCAGGTTATCAAACCAGCAACGAGACCCGAACCTGCGAAGCCTTTCGGTAAGCGACCTACCCAACCCGTTCACTCCCGTGTAACAAGTAAACCCGAAGTAAAACACCAAATTCAATCGAGCCCATCCTATAGACCAGATAGGTCATGGGAAAAAAATTAAATGTTCGTACTGTTCGAAGCTGGGACATTTCAAATCACAATGCTTTAAGCGTGATAGGACCAGGGAAGGAGTCCATCCTATAGATTGCCCACACAAATCATATCCTCTACGACTCATCCAAGGAAGTCCGAGCCAAGAGTAGACCCTCTGTCCCAAGGAAAAGGAACAGATTCCTCCTAGTTGACTAAGCAGAATATGGGTATCATCGTCAAACTTGTCAAGAGCTATGAGTCCTTACTTTCCAAAGCAAAGTAGGAATTACCGATAGCCAGTTGTTGCAAGTAAATTCCTTTAGGGGATACGGGGTCCTACTTAACATTATTAAGAGAAGGACTGTTATCATTCCCCGCCAGATCTTAATGGGTTTCGACGCTCGTTTGGAAGCTTATGGTGGCTCCACTACGCGAGTCCCCCTGTACAAGTTATATGTTGAAACTCCTTTTTTTTACAGGCGGGGACGTCAATGGGAGTGTCTCCAACTAACTTCCCCATAAAAGACGTAGACCTATTGATTGGGAACGACTTAGCGGAAGAAGGAATATGGAAAGAGCCATAGTTATGGAAAATCCAACCGAGGAAAATTACGTCATCGAAGCCCGACGAACGGAACCTACCCTCTTTCCTCTGAGCGTAGTAACCCGGGCGATGACCAAACAGTCGTTGTTCTCATTTGGGCATCGGAGGAAGTCATGGACGACGTCGACGTAGGAGTAAGAGACATATTCAACGAAAGCTCGAGTTGTAGAGCCAACAATCCACCCAGAACCGATACCAGTTCCTAAGTGGGTGGTTTCCGAAATAGATTATTCTCGAAGGAGGATCTAGTAAGAGAACTCCGAATAGACCCCTCCTTAAGTGACCTCAGGAAGCTTGCTGTGTTGGGAGAAGAAGCCCTTAAAAGTGACAGCTCTTACTATTGGGAGAAGGACTTACTGAAAAAGAAACTAGGATCTCTTAAAAGTGATCATCTACTGGTCTTGCCCACCCCGTTTTAGAATTTAGCATGTAAGTTTGCTCATGACAGTCCTCAAGGTGGACATCTGGGACAAAAGAAGACTTTTAGAAAAATTGCTAAGCACTTCACATGGCCAAAAATGAAGGAAGAAGTGGAACGGTATGTAAGAAGCTGTTCCGTGTGTCAGCTAGTAGGCAAACCTGCACATAATCCACCACCTGCGCCGTTGAACCCTATACAAGTAACAGGCGAACCCTTTTCACGTCTGGTGATCGACTGTGTCGGCCCGCTACCCAAGACTCGGCAGGGCAACCAGTTCCTGTTCACTATCATGGACACAGTCACCAGGTATCCGGAAGCAGTTCCTCTCAGGAGGATTAAAAGCTCGCCTAATAGTGAGAGCATGATTAAGTTCTTCTCTCACTTTGGATTTCCAAGAGAAGTTCAATCGGATCAAGGGTCGAATTTTACTTCAAAATTTTTCCGTGAAGCTTGGCTCAGTTAGGGGTCAAGACGGTTTACGCGACGGCCTATCGACCCCAATCACAAGGCGTGGTGGAAAGGTTCCATCAAACTTTGAAGATTATGATGAGGTCCTATTGTTTACAGTATTCCAAAGATTGGGATGAAGGTATTCCACTACTCTTGTTTGCCCTAAGAAAGCGAACAAGACAATTGAAGTTTTCGCCATTTGAGCTAATATATGGGCATCAAATTAGAGGACCAGTACAGGTTCTCAAAGAAGCTTGGACCGGGGAAGAAACGCCAACTTTTAGGAGCTCTCCTACCTTAATGAAAGAACGCCTGAGCCTAGCAAGAGAATTTGGGCCCCCGAAAACTTACGACAAGCACAGAGTAAGATGAAGGAGGAATACGATCGTCGAACTAAACTTCGTTCATTTGAACCAAAAGATCAAGTTCTGGTTCAACGATTTTTATCAGGGACATGCTCTACAGCCCAAATTTGAAGGTCCTTTAGAAATCGTGAAGCGCCTAAGTGACGTTGAACTACTTGGTAAGGACGCCGAAGAAGAGGAACTCACAACGGACGTATCACATTTAAACCAACTTAAACCCTATTCAGGAATCGTTTCACCAGTTTTCTACTATAACTCCTCTGAACCAAGAACGGGTTCCAGTAAGTTCGGATGAAATGATACGAATACCAGTTCTTCTGAACAATTCGACAGCCTTAAAGAATTTAAATTCTCTACTGATAAAACTGGAAGTGGACAAAGGACACGAAATAAAATCCCTGATTAAGGCAAATCTCCACCTGTTCAATGACGTCCAAAACCGTGTACGTTGGGTGTGCACGATGTTACTCTCAGAGAACCTACTCCAATCAAGCAATCTCCCTACAGAGTGAGTCCCAAGAAACAAGGTGAGCTAGAGGCAGAGGTGAACTTCTTACTCTCACACGGGTTGATAAAACCAAGTAACAGTCCTTGGGCATCCCCGTGCATTCTAGTCCCCAAACCAGATGGGACCTCCGTATGTGCACGGATTTTAGAAAAGTCAATGCTGTAACAGTACCTGATGGGTTTCCAATACCCAGAATTGACGACTTAATAGACAAGGTCTCCAGAGCTAAGTATATCAGTAAATTGGACTTGTTAAGAGGGTATTACCAAGTCCCGTTGTCACCAAGAGCTCAAGAGATATCGGCTTTTACGTTACCTGGTGGCCTATACAAGTATTGCGTTATGCCCCTTTGGCTTCTGTAACGCGGCCTCTACGTTCCAGCGTATTATGAACATACTTACGGGCGGATTGGACGGAGTAGAAGCTTACTTAGACGACTTAGTCGTATACAGCGACAGTTGGCCCCAACACCTTAGACAGCTTAAAGCCTTGTTTGACGCCTTAAGTAAACATAATTTTACAGTGAATTTGTCCAAGTGTGAGTTTGGCCAGACGAAAATTAATACTTAGGATTTCGGATTGGACAAGGTGGGAAGTCGCTCCTTTGAACGCCAAAGTAAAGGCCCTCTTAGAATTTCCTACCCCTAAGGATAGGAAAAGCGTATCAAGATTTTTAGGAGTTGCCGGTTACTACCGTCGGTTCTGTCCGAATTTTGCACAGGTAGCTTTTCCCCTAACTGAATTAACAAGTCCAAAAACAAAGTTTTCATGGACCCAGGACTGTGAAATTGCTTTTAATCGTTTAAAAAGATTACTTTCCTCTTCCCCAGTATTGCTAAGTCCTGATTTTAATAAACCATTCCACTTACAAATAGATGCCAGTGCGTATGCTTTGGGAGCCGCATTGTTACAGAAGGCTCCAAAATTTTGACCTATTACAACCTGTTTCTTATTTTTCTTCTAAGTTAAAGAAACACCAAATTAATTATTCAACTATAGAAAAAGAAGCCTTAGCTCTCGTTGTATGCCTAGAGAATTTTGATGTATATTTAGGATCTTCTACCCATCAGATATCGGTGTACTCCGATCATAATCCTTTGACCTTCATAAATTCTATGAAATCGAAGAACGCCAGAATACTTCGTTGGGCTTTGAGAATTCAACCCTTCTCTATTACCATTTCCCATATAAAAGGAAAACATAATCTCATTGCTGATGCCCTCTCTAGGCCTTGAAATTTTATTAATATACCTTTATTTTTAACAGTATGAGTCGGTATTTTATGACCATCTATGTTGTGGAGAAAGCTGGAGATGATGTAGGACTGCTGTCTGTTACAACCTCTGCTACTATGACAGATGCTACCCACCACAGAGAGTACAAGTCAATGGCGACCGTCAGTCACGAGGGGGGAGGTGTTACGCGCCCCTACTTCACTCCATTATATACAAAAATAAAAGGCCTGGTTAAAATAAGTTCTGTAATAATATATCGCGAACTACTTTATTACTAGCTAGATAAAGCAGGTTCGACTATATATTATTATCGGGTACAGTATGAATCAAAAGTACTCTCTTTGTATTATATTGTATTATATTATATCTTTCCCCATGATTATTATAACTATAATATTATATTATATTATTATTAGGTTAGGTATTACGAATGTGTAACCACTACTGTAGTGACCAAAATTTGGGGGTTCTAGAATTGACGCCACGCGTCGCCTTCTGGCCGAGCTGAAGTCCATACTATGAAGTAGATGAGTGAGTCAGTCAGCTTCTAGCTCTGACTCGGTACGGGTCTTCAACCCAAAGCTCCAGCTTAAACTAAAAACTTTATACCAAGTCTTGCCTTTGCCATTAGTCTGGTAATTCATGTCACTTATGAAAGATAACTATTTCGTTACCCTAGACCTTTCTAAAGAGTAGATTATTAATTGAAATTATTGTATCATCTCTGTTAATGAGAATTTAACGTAAGATTGGGTTTCTTGCTGTATAGTGTTTCATTTATAATTGCTTGTGGTTATTTTAATTCACTAACCAAATACCAATGAAGCTAAATGATGGTAATAAAATAAAACTAACAAAAAAAATGGAGTTATTTGTGCCCCTATTGTTACGGTGAATATTAAGTCGTAACACCAGTCTATTTAAATGAGCATGAAATCATTGCCTCGAAGAGCAGAAGGTCTCCCTTATGCTATGGCAGCTTCTCATCTCTGCCTCCAAGGGAGACTACCCCGTGTTTCTTATTCTCGGTTTCAAAACATCCCCCCCACTTCTGGGGTCCCATCTTCTCAGCCTCCTCTGTGGTTACCCCTCCCATAGCCACTCTGATATCTAAATTCTTTTTGCTGTCCTGGGCTCTGACATCCCTACTACACCACCTCAGTCTGTTCTCACATCTTTGCGTCCTTCCTCACAAGCTCCAGTATTGACAAGACCCCATACGACCCTTAAACCAATCGCAGACCCACAAACCAACACAACCTTTTCACTCCTTGTATGATCCTGCTCCTAACCCTATTTACAAATAACCTTGGATTTGCTGACAGGTACCTTCTCTGGCAGATACCATTCTCTGACCCATGTTTGCTTAGCTTTTGGGTTAAGACATGGCTCAGTTCTGCACTCTCTCTAGCGCTAAACGTCGCATGTCCCTTCCTCCCCACTCACCCCACCAGAGTCCCAACAGAAGAGCCTGAATTTCTCTTCTCAATATCTGTCCCACGGTCGCCTTCGCTGCTGGGTTAAGCCCTAGCTCTATTTCTACGACTAAGAACACTCCTCTCCAGCACTATTCTTCGTCTGTCCCGTCTTCCCCGCTCATCCCATTTGGGATCTTACCTGAACTTTCGTTCATTCGTTCGCCTCTGCTGCCCACTCTGCAATGGTAATCTCTCAAGCTTACCAGTCAGACTACTCACATGTCTGTAACCTAGTCTTGTCTGGTAACAATCTTCCTGCTCTAATCATCCCTCCTTGCTTCTCTTCTAAGCCCCCTACAACCTCTCCCACTCCCCCTCTTCCTACACCCTCCAGCCCCCCTCCTCCCCTACCCCTCTTCACTCTCACCAACACCCCTCTGCCCTACCCCTTTACCCATCTACCCCTCCCACCAACACCCCTCCTCTCCTACCCCTCTTAACTACATCTACTACTCCCCCACCTCTTTACCCACTTCTTCATCCATTACCAAAGCTTCCACTTCCTCTGATTCCACCATCGCCCACTCCTCTTCCACCACATCCAAGATTTCATTCAGGTCCAACTCCACCTCCACCTCCTACAAACGAAATCCACTCAATCTTAAACCTACCCCAACTTTTGATATACAGACCAAAGAAAATAAAAACAGATCCATCTCTTCCTCCCCCTCTAGGAAATGGGTCCGTAACACCTACAAACACATATCCACCGATGTCACCACTATCAAGGGTTTTAATCTAAACTCCCATGACACTAACTTTGGTATGACGAAACCATTAAATCATGTTTAAGGTGATTCAGTTCAATGTACATTCTTACTTTACAGTTAGACACCTACTGGCCGAGCTCCTTGAAGCAGAGAGGCCAGATATTGTTTTACTAAACAGTACCTGCCTCAAAGCCCCTCAACGTATCCGCCATTATGGTTATATTGTCCTATAGTCCCCCTATGATCGCCACGATGGGGTTGCCATCTTTGTCAAATCCAACATAAAACATGAATTTCTCCCAATCCCTTTTATTCACCAACACTGTCTTGCAGTCAGAATACACACCCAACTTGGACCCTTCATCTTTTTCAACCATCTATGCTTGCCCAAACACTATTCTCAATATGCACGACCTTTCCTTAGTCTTCAACTACACAAACTCACCAACATACCTACTAGCTGATGCGAATGCCAAACACACTGCCTTTCATCACACCAGTAACAACCAACTTGGTCACCAATTACTCAACTTCACAAACCACAAACACCTAATTCACCTCGACCCAGATTTCAACACCTTCTACAACCACACTGGCCACGGCAAACCCAACATCATTCTGGCAAACCGATCCAGCTCTCTCTTTCAACACTACATATCACCTGGCCCTATTACAGGCTCTGATCATATTCCGTCATCTTACACATCTCCAACCCTATCCTCATCCCAGCCACACCTTCCTTCTCCTACAAGAACGCTGACCGGGATGCCTTCAAACAACACACAGACAATATTAACCTCACCTATGACTACAACAACAAACCTATCTCTGACATTGACACTCAACTTGCTCTCATCCAGGACACCATTACACAAGCAGCCAACGTCACAATACCAAAGAAAACCCACACCACTCTTATTCCTTCTAACCCTCAATCAGAACAAGAAGACTAATTATCTGCTACCACAACCGCTTCCTCTACAACACACACATATTTAATCAAGTCTGATTAGATATCACTTACCTCAGAAACAACATTCTACACAGTCTAGACCAAGACCACAACAATCACTGGTCTCAGCTCATACTACAAGCGGACAAACAGCGTATCAAGAACACCAAAGCCTTCTGGAACTTTATCAAAAAAATCAGAGGCACCACTCCCACCAACAAATTCAAACACATCACTCACAACAACACAAACATCTCAGACCCGCTGACTGCTGCTAACATCTTCAAACACATCTGGGAGAACATCTACCCTCACCCACCCCACCCTAACCCTATCCAACACATTCAGAACATAGAACACTACACACGCACATGAAACAACACCAGAGAGCCACATCCACCTGGACTCTCTTACCTCCTCCCAAGAACTCGACACTCCTTTCACCAACACAGATGTTAAAACTCTCCTCAGACACCTTCCTCCCAAGGCCCATGGTGCCTCTGGCCTAAACCATATTATCCTAAAACACCTTCCTGACTGCCTACACAAACCTTCTCAATGCCTCCCTTGCCTCTGGATACTTCCATTCCCTCTTCAAAGCTGCTACTGCTATCCTCCTTCCTAAACCCAATAAAGACCACTCTTGACCCTAGAAACTATCGCCCTATCAGCCTCCTCGAAACTTTAGGGAAACTCTTTGAAAAACTCATCAACTATCGCCTTCGCAGATACTTGGAACACAACTCTCTACTTTCTGATGGCCAATTTGGCTTCAGAACTCGCAGATCCACACAGGATGCCATTAACATCATTCTCAACTACATCCACATAAACATAAAACAAAGGAACAGGAAAGCCCTGGTCACAAAAGACGTGGAAAAAGCTTTTGACACTGTCTGGCACGAAGGGCTCAAACACAAACTCTGCACTAACTTTAACCTGCCTCTCACTACTCGTAAACTTCTCTGCAACTTCCTAGACAGCCGTACCATGAGAATCAAATTCCAAGGCTGTTACTCTGACTACTTCACACTAAATGCTGGAATACCCAGGGATCTGTCCCCTCCCCTACCCTCTACATTTTATACACTAACAACATTCCAACACCTGTATACCACAACTCCATCACTATAGTCTATGCAGATGACATTACACAACTCATCACTCATGCCAATATAGATACACTCATACACAAAACGAAGTCGACAGGATAGCCTTCTGGGAACAAAAATGGAGGATCAAATCCAATGCAGCTAAATACAGCATTACATATTTTAACTATAGGAAACGTGATCCTCCATTACCTGTCGAGCTCAGAAGTGATGACACCCGCACCTACATCCCCATCACACAATCTGTCACTGTCCTTGGTGTTAATGTTGACTACCTTCTTGCCTACACAGACACATTCACTCAAAGCATGCAATAGCTAGTAAGGCCCTTGTGGGCCTCTACAAACTGCAACATGCCTTCCAACTCGCCAAATTACACCTCTACAAATCCCTAATATGTCTTTTGATAACTTATTCTCCTCTAGCTCTCTCTCTTGCAGCTAAAACAAACTTAAATTGCAGCGTGTCCAGAAACAAGGCGCTGCGCTGGGCTTGATGTCAGATGGGAGGACTTAGCCATAAACGAGTATCTCCACGCCCAATTAGACATCCCTGCTCTGAATCTGTTTCTGGAAGATGCTCAGTGACAGATAGACAAACTTAAAACCAGGACACGACTACTGGACCCCTCTCCTTGAGGAAGATATTCGCAGACCCACAAACCGACATAAACTTTTCTACTTGTATGATCCTGCTCCCAACCCTATCTACAAATAACCTTCCTCTTCAAGGGGGGCTCCTTGCTGCAGTGAAGAGGCTCTTGGTCTGAGGAATTAGACCTGTTGGTCTCCTTCCTCAGACCAAATCTAATTACCCCCCAATCCCCCCTTCCCTATCCCTTCCTCCCCTCTTCCCTTTCCTCCTCCTCCTCCCCACCCCTCCCTTTTGCCCTTCCTCTTTTTGGCCTTTGGGGTTTTTCCCACAGGCGCACTAGTTCCTAGGTAGGGGAAAGGGTACCGGGGTCCATCCCATTCCGTTGAGGTTCTTGGCAGTGGCATAGTTTGCCGTGGAATCTGGATCGCCTGGGGATGTCCCGATCCCTCTCCAGTATCCCGGAGAGTTGCTTTGGGTGTCTTTCGGGCGATGGGTGTATCTCTGGAAGCCACCCCTCTTCAAGGGGGGCTCCTTGGCATGGTGAAGAGGCTCTTGGTCTGAGGAATTAGACCTATTGGTCTTCTTCTCAGACCGAACCTAATTACCCCCCAATCTCCCCTCCCCTATCCCATCCTCCCTTTTTCCTTCCTCTCCTCCTCCCCACCCCTCCCTTTTGCCCTTCCTCTTTTTGTCCTTTGGGATTTCTCCCACAGGCGGGCTAGTTCCTAGGTAGGGGAAAGGATACCGGGGCCCATCCCATTCCGTTGAGGTTCTTAGCGGTGGCGTAGTTTGCCGTGGAATCTGGATCGCTGGGGATGTCCCGATCCCTCTCGGTATCCCGGAGTAGCTTTGGATGTCTTTCGGGCGACGAGTGTATCTCTGGAAGCCACCTTTCGGATTCCGGGGGTGGTGGCCGAAGGAGGTATGCTTTGTGGCGGATATCCGGCCGCCCTCTCTTTTGTCCACCGAGGTAGCTCGGCAGATGTGAGGTTGCTATCCCGGATTGCTGGTATACTGGCATGAAGGGTAGGGTTTGGCACGGGTTCCATGCTGCATCTGCGCTACTAGTGGTGCTGAGGTCCTCTTGGGCGCGGAAGGAGATTTCCGGCCCTTTCATTCCTCCTGGGAACTATTCCTCCCTGCTCCCCCCTTTTTTTATTCTTTTTTTCTTTTTCTTTTCTTTTCTTCTTTCTTTTTTTTTCTTAAAAACAAAAAGCAAAGGAGTAAACCTAACATGGAGAACCCAATCCATGAAACTACTACCCCCAGGCCCCTTCTTGATACCGCACCCCATTCTGACCCTGCCTTGTGTTTAGATCACTCTTCGGACACTCCTGATGCCCCTGTACCTCTTGCTGGTGCTGTTTCCTCATCTGCTTCAGGTACCGGGGCTTCGACTGACTCCTTCAATTTGTCTGAACTCCGCTCTCCTTGACTATGCTTCCGGCTTCTTCCTCTACGGTAAGGCAATTTTTGAATCGCCCGCCCATTTCATGCCGGACCAACTCCGGTCCTACTCCTAAACGCCAACGTCAATCTCCTGATGATGCTCCTTCGTTACCTTCCCATTCTACTCGGAAAAGACCGACACGTCAAGCACCCCCTCTCTGCGCTCAGTTTCGGACCACACAATGGACTAAATTCTTTACTTTAAGACCGACTTCTTCTTCTGCCTACCTTTTTGACCATATGGCAAAGCGCTCCTGCGTCATGTTGGTAGAGATATTTCATTTCATGCTCTCAAGAGCGGTACGCGCATCGTCACTGTCCAGAATGCTACACAAGCTCATGATCTTTCTCTCCATTCGAATATCGATACTACTCCTATCACTATTGAAAAACATCTTTCTCTCAATTCTTGTAGTGGTACTGTCATTCTGCCCCATACCATAGTCCAACAGAATTTCCAGTCATGTGGCAATGACATTTTTGAACAGCTGGAACTCCAGGATCTCCCAATCCTCAAAGTAGACATTTATGTCCTTCCTGCCCGGGGGCGGAGACTTTACCCTTGCAATGTGGCTCGTTTAACTTTTGACAGCCGAGAACTCCCGTCCTCTGTATATGTCGCGGGACATCGGTTACAAGTTTGAAAGGTGATACCTACACCACAACAATGTAGAAATTGCTGGCGTTTTGGTCACCCAGCGAAATATTGCAGATCTATGGCTGAATGCCCAGTCTGTGGTGCCGATGACCATTCTAATACATCTTGCAGTCAACCTCCATCTTGCCTTAATTGTAATGAAGCTCACCCTTCGTACTCCCGCCGTTGCCAGGTCTACTTAAATGAACGTGAAAAACCGTTGCCTCAAAGAGGCAGAAGGTCTTCCTTATGCTATGGCAGTTACTCATCTCCACCTTCAAGGGAGACTACCCCGTGTTTCTTATTCTCGTGTTTCCAAACATCCCCCCACTTCTTGGGTCCCATCTTCTGCAGCCTCCTCTGTTGTTACCCCTCCCATAGCCACTCCGGCATCTAATCCTTTTGCTCTCCTTGGCTCTGACGTCCCGACTACAACTCAGTCTGTTCTCACGTCTTCACGTCTTTCCTCACAAGCCCCAGTATCGACAAGACCTCGTACGACACCTAATACCAATCGCCCCTCTACTTCTCAGAAGTCCAAAAAATCCACATTGCTCAAATCTTCTTTGCCCCTTCCTTCCCTTCTTCCACCTCCACACTTTACCTTTCCAGTCTCTGTACCTAGTTCTTCCCTTGTCTCTGGCTCTATTAAGAGGCTCTTGGTCTGAGGAATTAGACCTATCGGTCTTCTTCCTCAGACCGAACCTAATTGCCCCCCAATCTCCCCTCCCCTATCCCATTCTCCCCATCCTCCCCTTTTTCCTTTCCTCCTCCTCCTCCCCACTCCTCCCTTTTGCCTTTCCTCTTTTTGTCCTTTGGGATTTCTCCCACAGGCGCACTAGTTCCTAGGTAGGAGAAAGGATACCGGGGTCCATCCCATTCGTTGAGGTTTCTTGCGTGGCGTAGTTTGACCGTGGAATCTGGATCGCCTGGGGATGTCCGATCCATCTCCGGTATCCGGTGTAGCTTTAGGTTCTTTCGGGCGCAAGTGTATCTCTGGAAAGCCTCTTTAGGATTCCGGGGGGGGTGCCGAAGGAGGTATGCTGTGTGGCGGATATCCGGCCGCCTCTCTTCTTGTCCCCGAGGTAGCTCGGCAGATGTGAGCGTTGCTATCCAGGATTGATTAGTTTACTAGCATGTTGGGTAGGGTATGGACCGGGTTCATGCTGCATCTGCGCTACTTGCGGTGCTGGAGGTCCTTTGGGAGCGGAGGGAGATTTATTGGCCTTTCATTCCTACTAGGAACCTATCCCTCCCGGTCCCCATTTTTTTTTTCTTTGTTTTTATTTTTATATCTTTTCTTCTTTCTTTTTTGTATTAAAAACAAAAAGAAAGAAGTAACCTAAACTCTGCGCCAGCCCTAGTCATGAACCTGTAAAAGGGCCCCTTCTTGATACAGCACACGTTCTGGACCACGCCTCGTCTTTGAAAACTCTTCAGACATTTCCTCATGCCTCTGAAACTTTTCGCCTGTGTGTTCATCACCCGCTTCAGGTACTGAGGCCTCGACTGACTCCTTCGATTTATCGGACCTTCGCTGCAGCCCTCTGACTATTATTCCGGCATCTCCCCCCCCCCCTCTACGGTGCGGCAATTTTCAAACCGCCGACCGTTCCAGTCGGACAACTCTGGTCCCACGCTAAACGTCAACTGACAATTACCTGCTGATGATACTTCTCCACCTTCTCTCGTTCTTCTCAGAAACGATCGAACACGTCCTCACTACCTTTCAACCTCTCAGTTTCGGATGAATAGTGGACTAAAATTCTTCACTTTACGACCAACTTAACGCAGCTATCGGCCTATTTTTCTGACCATAGTATGGCAAGGCACTCCTAGCCTGTTGGTAAAGATATTTCTTTCATGACTCTTAGAGCGGTACGCTGCATCATTACTGTACAGAATGCTACACAGGCTCATGAGCTCTCTCGTCTTTCCCATATCGATTACTGTTCCTGTCACTCTTGAATCACTTCATTCTATCAATTATAGTAGTGTACCGTATTCTGCCCCCAATACAATAGTTCAACAAATTTCCAGGTCATGTGGCACCGACATTCTAGAACAGCTGGAACCTTCCAAGAATCTCCCCCAATCATCAGGTAGACATTACGTTCTTCTGCCAGTGGGCGAGACGATACCCTAGCCAATGGTCGTTTTAACTTTTGACAGACGAGAACTCCCATCCTCAGTTTATATAGCAGGACATCGGCTTACACACGTTCGGAAGTGATCCCTACACCACAACAGTGTGATATTGCTGGCGATTGGCCATCCGCGAAATATTGCGAAATCTATCACGAATGGCCCAGTCTGTGGTGCCGAAGTCCATGTTATAATAAAGATCAATAGTTCAGGTCAGTAAACTAAGGGGGACAGCAGTGGGCTGCAGGACTAGCTCCTTAAGGTTACTATTACTTAATAGCAGGATGTAAGAATAGATTAGATGAGCTAAGATTAATTGCAAGTGCGGGAAACATAAGATATTATTGCTATAACAGTGACTGGCTAAACTGAAAGATAGGAGGATGCCTCTGAATGTCACATACAAGGCTATAAATTATGCCACACCGACAGGGTAAACAGAAAGGTGGTGGAGTAGCGATGTATTGTCAGAGACAATTTAAATTGTTGTGTTAGACAAGATATTAAATTGAAAAGCGTCAGCCACTGAATCTGTTGGTTACTGCCTCTCGAGGGCGAGAAAAACTAATTTTGGGGGGGGAGGGTGTGATTTACAGGGCCCAAATCTTGATAGGGAGTGCAGTAAACTTCTATGGAACGAAATTAGTAAGGCTTCTACATACGAAATTGTTGTGCTTAATGGGAGATTTCAAATATAGACTGATTGACCTGGAGCATTTGACAGGAAATTTGGTCAGGTGACTTTCGTGATACGATAAGGATGAGTGTTTTCTTAAAACAGTTTGTGTCAGAGCCAACTAGGGAAATAACCTCCTTGACTTGGTCTTGCCAGTAGGGAAACACTAATTAATAATTCTTGAGGTTATGATGTGCTGGGGGAAAGTGATCACAAATCCTCAGTTTTATTATTTTCTTGGAATTCCCTAATAATGGCATCATGTCTCGTCCTTGACTTTCGTTGGCTGATATCATAGGACTGAAAAAATTAATTAGGTGGGCTGAAATGGAATGACCTGACTAAGGGTCAGGTAGGTTGGTGATGGTTGCCGATTTATGCTTTCCAGGGCATTTTTACTAGCCTGCTCAGTCAAAATTATGTTCTCCAAATAGGGAAATTCAGATCAAACAAAAATGACCTAAATGGATGAACAATAGATTAAAATATCTGGATTGGTCAAAAGAGGGCTTATATAGGCAAAATCAAAAGAGGAGAGGAGGCAATTGAGAAAGCGATATTAATCAGTTAAAGAGAGAAAATAAAAAAGGAATTAGAAAAGCAAAAAAGAGATTATGAGGTTAAAGTTGCAAGAGAATCGAAAGACTAACCCAAAAGGATCTTTCAGGTATACAGAAGTAAGATCAGGGACAAGATAGGCCCACTCAAAAGTTCCTCGGGTCAGCTCACTGACAGTGATAAGGAAATGTGTAGAATTTTTAACACATACTTCCTCTCAGTTTTTACACAGGAGGATACCAGCGATATTCCAGTAATGATACAATTATGTAGAAACAGGACGATAATAAATCTGTGATATTAGGGTCCAAGTGGACATGGGTCCTTAGGCCAATATAGATAAATTAACACTAAACAAATCCCCAGGCCCTGATGAACTGTATGCAAGGGTTCTAAAGGAACATCTCTCTCTATTCAGACCTTAGGGTTTTGTAAGGTAAATCTCAGAGTTAATTGAAAGGATTATCAAGATGTACATTTAGCTATTCTGCCACAACGTGCTCTGATGTTATCCCTTGGGTCAGGACTTTCAGAAGCTGCATGTAGTGGTCCCTTAAACATTGGAGGTGAAAAGCCTCCTCTTGTTGTCTGTGGACTTAGCACTTTAAGGGTGACCACAAAGCTGGTTTGCAAAATCTTACCCGGATTGCCATCCTATATCAGCTAAGTCACGCCGCTATTCTTATGAGGATCGGATGTTCCATTGAGAAATGAAATAAGGAGGCTGTGAAGGTGGGGTATTATAGGAACCGAGTGATTCCCCTTGGCGTGCACAGGTTGTTGTTGTTTAAAGATGGTTATAGGAATCGGGAGACTGGGGCTATCGATTTCTCTGTGACAATCAACAAATTTACAACCTTCTGATGGGTACCCTCTACCTCGCGAATTGACGATACCAGTGAACAAAATTGCTCAGTACTACGTGTTTAGCACAAATTGATCTGCAGAGTGGCCTATTCATCAAGTCCTATAAGGGAATGAAGATAAACCATACACAGCGTTTCTGGCTAGTGATGCCTGTATCAGTTTACCAGAGTCCTTTTGAGTCACCAATGGGGTGCTGCTCCAAACGAATTATGGATTTCACTCATTCAGGAAGAGCATCTCATGGGAACTTACGCGTATTTAGATATTGTTAACATTTGTGGCAAGACCCAGGAAGAACATGATGCAACCTTGATAATTTTTTGGAAGCCGCCAAGAAGAAAAATATCAGTGTTCAATGAGGAGGAAAAGTGCACTTTTCCAACTAAAAGGTCTTAGCATCCTTGGTTTATGTAGTGGAAGGAGGTTCAATATTCCCAGACCTGAACGATACGACCTCTACGGGAACTTCCAATGCCTCAAGACAATAAGTCAACTCCGAAGAACTCTTGGTTCTCTTTGACTTATTACTCACCATGGATCTACAACTATTCAAGTAAAAGTCGCCTTGTGTGCTACCACATTCTCCTGTGACAAAGGAAGCGAAGCGGTTTCCATACTCTCAAAACAGGACATTGAAAACTCAGTAGTTCAAGCCATTGATGAGGAATCCCTACCATTCGATGTGATACGGATGCATCTGACATTGCCATTGCTTGCAGTTCTTATCTCTGGCAGGGACGACCTGTAAGCCTTCTTTTTCGTGAACTTTTTCAAGGATATGAGAAAATGCTTATGGCTGCTGTAGAAAGGAAGCCCAGGCAATATAGAAGCAGTTCGGCCACTGGAGGCATTATTTAACTGGTAGACATTTCACCATAAGGACTGACCAACGGTCCGTGATGTATATGTTCGACAAGAGGCCAAAAGTAGGATAAAGAATGACAAGATATTACGCTGGAGGGATGGAACTATGTGTTATGACTTTGATATTCTGTACCGACCGCGGTCAAGAGAAATCTACTGATGCTTTCTCTGGTCCACTGTGGAGCCGCAGTCATGATTTGCAATCACTCTCAGCTCTCCACCAAGGCTATGATGCTCACCAGGAGTTACACGCCTCTTACCATTTTGTCAAATCAAATAGAACATGCCCTTCCTCAGTGGGAAGATGTGCGACAAGTGATCAGAGCATGCAGAGTATGTGCAGGTGCAAGCCCAACTTTCATCAGCCAGAGAAGACTATTCTCATAAAAATCCCACAGCTTTCGAAAGAGTGAATATAGATTCAAAGGACCTCTACATGCACAAATCAGAATAGGTAATTCCGTAACATAGTAGATGACATATTAAAGGTTTCCTTTGTATTCCCCTGTGCAAAATATGGCTGCTTCAACTGTTATTAGTTGTCTTCACGTTGTTCTCTATTTTTGGTATGCCAGCTAATATCCATTCAGACGGGCTCCTCGTTCATGAGTAAACGAACTTCAGGAGTTTTTGGCTAGCCAAAGGTATTGCCTGCAGCAGAACCAACAAGCTACAACCCTCAAGGCAATGGTCAAGTGGAGCGGTTCATTGGTAACTATATGGAGCAGTTACTAAATAGACATTAAAGTCGCGCCTCAATCTACCTGTTCAACACTGGCAAAATTATCTACCTGATGCTCTTCACTCAAGTAGATCTTGCTGTGCTCAGCTACTAATGCAACCCTCATGAAAGACTCCTCAACTATGTCACGTCGTTCCTCTACGGGAGCCTCCGTGCCCACTTGATTATGTCATCCTGGACCATTCTCCTGAAGAGTCAACGTAGGGATGAACAAGACGGATCCTTTAAGTGGAAGAGGTAGAGCTCCTGCAAGCTAATCCACATTACGCCCACATTCGCTACAAAATGGTGAAGAGCTACAGTATCTACAAGACATTTAGCCCCAGTTGAAATCCCTATTAGTGTGGAATCTCACGCTACACCAATAGATGTGTAAGATGCTTCGTTTTCTCCTGGAATGCCCTTGAGACTACCCTATGGAAATAGAGGGATTCTGCTCCAGCAGTTAATCAAACCCGTGGAAAATAGACCTGGTGAAGAGGCTCAAAGGGCTTTTCGAAGGTCGGGACGTGTACGTCGCCAACCTAACAGTTTGGGGATTTACTGTCTCTGATATTTTAGAAGGGGGAGATTGTAGTGTTAATGGGTCCTGTGGGGGATCAGCAGCAGGATAATACTGCAACCACCTCTAGGGGCCCTTAACAACAACACAGTTTGGCGTGCGTCATGGGCAACCAAACATATGGTGTGTGATTCTCTCCTACTTTATCCATTATCGCGATGCAGCTTACATTGTGAGTTTAAATATGTGGCCTGTAGTTATAAATAATCTTTTTTTTTCTCCTTGACATATGCATAGACATCACATCCCTGTAGAAGCCATTATTAGATGTACTAGTCATTTATTTTGTTGTTGCAGAAGTACTATGAAGATTCTATGTTCAATAAAGCCTAGAGATAAGGCCTGTGTTTCTATCACAACACACACCTTTGGCTAATCTTTTCAACATATCACTACAAACTGGCATGGTGCCAGATAAGTGGAAAATGGCAATTGTGTTACCTATTTTCAAAACAGTGAACAGGTCTTGCGTGAAAACTATAGACCAATAAGCTGACCTCCATAGTGGGAGAAATTTATGGGAATCAATTAATGCCGTGGCAGTTCGTAGCCACTGGAAAAAGCATAAAATTAATCACGAATCTCAGCTTGGTTTTACAAAAGGGGCGTTCCTGCCTTACGAATTTATTAAATTTTTTTCCTATGGTATTTGAGGAGGTTGATATGGTAATGAATATGATATTGTGTATATGGACTTCTGTAAAGGCTTTTGACAGGGTCCCACATCAGAGACTGTGAGGAAAAATAAAGCACATGGAATAGGAGGAGAAATTTTTTCCTGGATAGAGGCATGGTTGACAAATAGGCAGCAGTGAGTTTGCATAAATGGGGAGAAATCAGAGTGGGGAAGTGTCACGAGCGGTGTTCCACAGGGGTCAGTGTTGGGCCCCTGCTGTTCACAATTACATAAACGACATAGATGAGGGCATAAAGAGCGACATCCGGCAAGTTGCCGATGACACCAAAATAGGCCGTCGAATTCATTCTGACGAGGACATTCGAGCACTCCAGGAAGATTTGAATAGACTGATGCAGTGGTCGGAGAAGTGGCAGATGCAGTTTAATATAGACAAATGCAAAGTTCTAAATGTTGGACAGGACAATAACCATGCCACATATAAACTAAATAATGTAGATCTTAATATTACAGATTGCGAAAAAGATTTAGGAGTTCTGGTTAGCAGTAATCTGAAACCAAGACAACAGTGCATAAGTGTTCGCAATAAAGCTAATAGAATCCTTGGCTTCATATCAAGAAGCATAAATAATGGGAGTCCTCAGATTGTTCTTCAACTCTATACATCCTTGGTTAGGCCTCATTTAGATTATGCTGCACAGTTTTGGTCACCGTATTATTGAATGGATATAAATTCTCTGGAAAATGTACAAAGGAGGATGACAAAGTTGATCCCATGTATCAGAAACCTTCCCTATGAGGATAGACTAAGGGCCCTGAAACTGCACTCTCTAGAAAGACGTAGAATTAGGGGGGATATGATTGAGGTGTATAAATGGAAGACAGGAATAAATAAAGGGGATGTAAATAGTGTGCTGAAAATATCTAGCCTAGACAGGACTCGCAGCAATGGTTTTAAGTTGGAAAAATTCAGATTCAGGAAGGATATAGGAAAGTACTGGTTTGGTAATAGAGTTGTGGATGAGTGGAACAAACTCCCAAGTACCGTTATAGAGGCTAGAACGTTGTGTAGCTTTAAAAATAGGTTGGATAAATACATGAGTAGATGTGGGTGGGTGTGAGTTAGACCTGATAGCTTGTGCTACCAGGTCGGTTGCTGTGTTCCTCCCTTAAGTCAATGTGACCTGACCTGACTAGGTTGGGTGCATTGGCTTAAGCCGGTAGGAGACTTGGACCTGCCTCGCATGGGCCAGTAGGCCTTCTGCAGTGTTCCTTCGTTCTTATGTTCTTATGTTCTTAATACGTCTTGCAATCGATCTCCCTCTTGCCTTAACTGTCATGAGGCTCACCCTTCGTACTCTCGCCGTTGTCAGGTCTATTTAAACGAGCTGGAAATCCGTTACCTCAAAGAGACAGAAGGTCTCCCTTATGCCATGGCAGTTTCTCATCTCCGCCTCTAAGGGAGACTCCCACGTGTTTCTTATTCCCGTGTTTCAAAACGTCCCCCCACTTCTAGTATCCCATCTTCTACACCCACCTCTGTGGTTACCTCTCCCATAATCACTCCTGTATCAAATCCTTTTGCTGTCCTCGGCTCAGACGTCCCTACTTCAACGCCTCAGTCTAATCGCTTCTTCGAGTTCTCTCTCACAAGCCTCAGTATCGACGAGACCTCGTACGACACCCCCTTTCCCAATCGTCCCTCTACTTCTCAAAGTAAAAAAAAAGGTGGGTTTAACACCCTACCCATCTTCCACCTCCTCTTTTTACCCTCCCTGTCTCTGTCCCTAGTTCTTCCCCTCTCACTGGCTCAGTTACAAGTGCAGAGGTTCACCCTCCCCGTAATGTCTTCCCCCCCTGTTCCCTCCAAGTTTCTTCCTCTTCTGCCACCCCCCAGGTTCCTGCCTCTTCTGTCCCCTGCCACGCTTCTCCAGTTCCCCCCACCCTTTCACCCCCCTACCTTGGTACAGTCCAATACAGTTCCAATCTTTCCCTCATCCTCCCCCTACCATTCCCAATATTGTCCCCCAAAAACGACATCTCTGAATTCCGAACACTTGAAGCAATCTCTGAGTATATTGCAGAGACCAAAACTTTCAATGGACACTGATCCCCTTCCGCTCTTTCTCTCTCTCTGCTCCATCTGCGCAACTCCTTTCTTCACAGCGCACCGTTCCTTCGCTGCTTGAACATTTTCCACTGCCCCCGCATGTGGACTTTTCTAACCCTTCTAGTCCGTAGAACCTTACCTGCGGATTTCGAGTATCTTTATCATTGCCAATCATGGCCTATTTACAGTGGAATATACGCGGCCTCGGGGGTAATCGGGGTGAGCTTCAGATGTTCTTCTCCCAGTTTACCCTGTTGGTGTTTGCTTACAGGAACCAAAATTACACTCTGCTGTTATTTCTACATCTCAGGCTATAATTTATTGTTTCTTCAGACCCTTTTTCCCTGATGGGACCTTTAATGAAAGTGCCCTTCTTCTCCGCACTGATATTCCGTACCATCAGCTATTTGTTCATACTTCGCTGCATTACACAGCAGCCCGTATCCACTTACATAGGTGGTATACGCTTGTTCTTTTATCTCTCTCCTCGGGCATTATCTATTCCGGATTTTGCCTTTCCCTTGTTTCGTCTTCCCGCCCCCGATTCTGTTACTTGGTGATTTTAATGCCCACCATTTCCTCTGGGGGGGGTCTCACGTGATTCCCCTGGAATTCAGTTAGAGGCTTTTTTTGCCACTCACCCCTCCATGTTTTAAATACAGGTTACTCACACCATTTTGATCCTCGGACTCATACTCTCTCTTGCATCGATCTCTCAGTTTGCTCTTCCTCCCCCGCATTAGACTTCACTTGGTCTGTTCTCCCGGACTTACATGACAGTGATCATTTCCCAATCATTTTACTTCCCCCTTAATATTCGCCACCTCTTCGACCCCACGCTGGCAATTTAATCGGGCAAATTGGAACCTTTACTCACACCTAAAATGTTTTTAAAGAGGTTCCTTCTTCGTCCTCCATTTGATGAGCTTTTACACCCCTTCTCGTCCTCCGTTTTCATCGCAGTTCTCATTCTATACCCAAACTTCGGGCAGGCATTCTCAGAAATGCGTGCCTTGGTGGGGCTCCTGCTTGTGCTCGTGCAGACGTTTGAAACGCGCTGCATGGGGCAGGTACCGGTACAATAGAACCACAGGCGACTCCTTGATTTTAAACGAAGCGTGCGATCGATCGCCGTGTCATCCGTGACGCTAAACGCACTTGCTGTTGAGATATGTCTCCACCATCACCTTGCTTCCTATGAGTGCAGTCTGGAAAAAAGTACGAAAACTGAGTGGTAAAAATTCTCCCGACCCGGCTCCTGTTTTTGGGGTTTTCCGGTGTTGATATAGCAAACCCCCCTAGATGTTGCCCAAAGAAACTGGCAATCATCTGGTCTGATTCTCAGGGATCCATCTATGCCCTCATTTCTTTCCTCAAAGTCTGCCAGAGAGTTAGACCCTTGGACTTTTTTCTCTCAGAGAAGAACAGTATAATGTGCCTTTTACACTTCAAAAACTGGAGGCAACATCTCAGCTTGTCGATCATCGGCAGCTGGGCCCGACGACATTCATATTCGTATGCTACAACATTTACATCAGTCAGCCCTTGCAGTCCTATTACGCCTTTACAATCTTATTTGGTCACAAGGAGTTCTTCCACAGCTGTGGAAATCCGCCATTGTTCTCCCTTTCCGCAAACCAGGCACTACGGGACATGAAACCTCCCACTATCGTCCCATTGCTCTTACCAGTGCAGTTTGCAAAGTAATGGAACGCCTAGTAAATAGACGTTTAGTGTGGTATTTAGAGACACACAAAAGTCTCTCCATTCGTCAATATGGCTTTCGTAAGGGACGAGCAGCGCTGTATAGTCCTTGTGGCTTAGCGCTTCTTTTTGATTATAATAATAATAATAGTAAGGGACGTTCTACCATAGACCCCTTACTACGCTTGGATACGTATGTTCGTAATGCCTTTGCGAATAACCACTCAGTTATTGCCATATTTTTTGACCTTGAGAAGGCATATGACACAACTTGGAGGTATAATATTTTAGCCCAAGCCCACTCCTTAGGCCTTCGAGGCAATCTACCATCCTTCCTTAAGAACTTTTTAACTGACAGGCATTTCCGTGTTCGGGTTAATACTGTGCTCTCCCCGGACTTTATCCAAGCTGAAGGTGTCCCCCATGGATGTGTTCTGAGCACAACACTTTTTCTCGATGTATGCACAAGGCTTATTCCTCTAAGAAAAAGGAGGAGTAGATGTAAAACAGAAAGAGACAGGCGCTCCCTTTACAGGCGACGGAAAAGAATAACAGAGCGGCTAAAAGAGGTCAATATATCTGAAATGCGTAGGGAGACACTGGTCAGAGAAATAGCAAGCATCGAACTTAAGCTAAAAGAATCCTTTAGGAGTCAGGAATCGCGGGAAGAACTAAAAGCCATAAATGAAATCGAAAGAAACCCAAAGTATTTCTTTTCCTATGCCAAATCAAAATCGAGAACAACGTCCAGTATTGGGCCCCTACTTAAAAAAGATGGGTCCTACACAATGACAACAAGGAAATGAGTGAGCTACTCAATCCCAATATGACCCCAGTTTTAGCAAGCCGCTAACCAGACTGAGAGTCGAAGATCAAAATGAATTTTTTAATGAGAGAGCCACAAAATTTGATTAACACAAGCCTATCCGATGTTACCCTGACGCCAAATGACTTCGAACAGGCGATAAATACATGCCCATGCACTCTGCCCCAGGGCCAGACTCATGGAACTCTGTGTTCATCAAGAACTGCAAGAAGCCCCTATCACGACCCTTTTCCCCATCCTATGGAGAGGGAGCATGGACACGGGGGTCGCCCCACAGTTACTAAAAACAACAGACATAGCCCCACTCCACAAAGGGGGCAGTAAAAGCAACAGCAAAGAACTACAGACCAATAGCACTAACATCCCATATCATAAAAATCTTTGAAAGGGTCCTAAGAAGCAAGATCACCACGCATCTAGAAACCACAGTTACACAACCCAGGGCAACATGGGTTTAGAACAGGTCGCTCCTGTCTGTCTCAACTATTGGACCACTACACAAGGTCCTAAATGCACTAGAAGACAAAAAAAATGCAGATGTAATATATACAGACTTTGCAAAGCCTTCGACAAGTGTGACCATGGCGTAATAGCGCACAAAATGCGTGTAAAGGAATAACAGGAAAAGTCGGGCGATGAATCTATAATTTCCTCACTAACAGAACACAGAGAGTAGTCGTCAACAGAGTAAAGTCCGAGGCAGCTACGGTGAAAAGCTCTGTTCCCCCAAGGCACAGTTTCTCGCTCCCATCTTGTTCCTCATCCTTATATCCGACATAGACAAGGATGTCAGCCACAGCACCGTGTCTTCTTTTTCAGATGACACCCGAATTGCATGACAGTGTCTTCCATTGCAGACACTGCAAAACTCCGGCAGACATCAACCAAATCTTTCAGTGGGCTGCAGAAAACAATATGAAGTTCAACGATGAGAAATTTCAATTACTCAGATATGGTAAACATGAGGAAATTAAATCTTCATCAGAGTAAAAAACAAATTCTGGCCACAAAATAGAGCGAAACACCAACGTCAAAGACCTGGGAGTGATCATGTCGGAGGATCTCACCTTCAAGGACCATAACATTGTATCAATCGCATCTGCTAGAAAAATGACAGGATGGATAATGGAAAACCCTTTAAAAAATAGGGAGGCCAAGCCCATGATGACACTCTTCAGGTCATTGTTCTATCTAGGCTGGAATATTGCTGCACACTAACAGCACCTTTCAAGGCAGGTGAAATTGCCCGACCTAGAAAATGTACAGAGAACTTTCACGGCGCGCATAACGGGGATAAAACACCTCAATTATTGGGAGCGCTTGAGGTTCCTAAACCTGTATTCCCTGGAACGCAGGAGGGAGAGATGCATGATTATATACACCTGGAAAATCCTAGAGGGACTAGTACCGAACTTGCACACGAAAATCACCCACTACGAAAGCAAAAGACTTGGCAGACGATGCACCATCCCCCCAATGAAAAGCAGGGGTGTCACTAGCACGTTAAGAGACCATACAATAAGTGTCAGGGGCCCGAGACTGTTCAACTGCCTCCCAGCACACATAAGGGGGATTACCAACAGACCCCTGGCAGTCTTCAAGCTGGCACTGGACAAGCACCTAAAGTCAGTTCCGGATCAGCCGGGCTGTGGCTCGTATGTTGGTTTGCGTGCAGCCAGCAGCAACAGCCTGGTTGATCAGGCTCTGATCCACCAGGAGGCCTGGTCTCAGACCGGGCCGCGGGGGCGTTGACCCCCGGAACTCTCTCCAGGTAAACTCCAGGTTAATGATTTGGCCTCTAGTCTTCCATCAAATATTTGGTCATCACTCTATGTTGATGACTTCGCTATTGCCTGTGCAGGCGCTGACTGTCACCTCCTTACAGTTTCTCTCCAACATGCAGTCGACCGTGTTTCCAATTGCGCCACCACACGTGGGTTTAAATTTTCCAGCACTAAAACCCACCAAATCACTTTCACTAGACGCTCTGTCATCTCCGATCATCCTTTGTAGCTCTATGGCTCCCATATCCCCTGAACGTGATACAGTCAAGTTTGGGGCCTCCTCTTTGATCGTAGGTTATCCGGGAAACCTCACATTACCTCTCTGAAGGCAACTTGTCACACCGGCTGAACCTTCTTAAAACCCTTGCTCATCTTTCGTGGGGAGCGATCGTCGAACCCTCCTTCGCCTACATTCCACCCTTATTTTATCGAAACTTGATTATGGGTGCCCAGATCTATTCAGGGGCATCTCCTGCTACTCTCTCTAGCCTTACCCCATTCATCACCAAGGATTACGTTATGCCTTGGTGCTTTCGCTCTTCCCCTGTCGAGAGCCTTAGCAGAAGCGAACTTCCATCCTTATCCAATCGCTGTGATGCCCATTGCCTGCGCTACTATGTACACTCTCATGATCTCCGCAATCCTTCCTTTTATAGAATGGCCCACTGATTTTAGTAGAAATTCTTTATTTGTTCGCCGCCCCTGTTTACCTCCGTCCCTTCCTCTTCGCCTTCATTCGCACTTGTCTTCTCTTCGACTACCCCCTTTCTATGTACATGTAGCATTCACTTTTCTCTACCCCCCTGGGAAGTTCCAGCTGTTCGGGGTCTGTTCTTTCTCCCTCCCTTGCTCGAAAGCCCAACTGCCCTACGGTCGCTTCCGCTCTCTTTTTCTGACCACTTTCACTCTCTTTCTCATGCCATTGCGTGTACACAGATGGCTCTAAGTTTTCTGAGGGCGTAGGATTCGCAGCAGTGTTTCGACACGTCGTACAAGGGCATTTACTATCTTCGGCATTTTTTTAACTGCTGAATTATATCCCATACTTACAGCACTTATCCGTATTGCATCTAGCCTGTGTCATCTTTTGTAGGTGTCTCGACCCCCTTAGTGCTTTACAGGCTATACAAAAACTGATACACCTCACCCTTAATCCTCCGTATCCAACTTTGGTTATCCCAATCTTTACCAAGCATAAAGATATTGTTTTTTTTTGGGTCCCTGGTCATGTTGACATACAGGGCAATGAACAGGCAGACAACTGCTGCGCGGTCAGCAGTACATGACCTCCATTTTCTTAAGAGGTATTCCTTTAGGGGACTATTTTGCTGCAATATCTTCCTCCCTTCACACCCGTTGGCAACAACTTTGGGTCTACTATGCTCAGCCAACAAACTTCAATCTATTAAACCGAGATGGGTTTACTGGCCGTCTTCTTATCACCAGTGTCGAGGTTGGGAGACTCCCTTCTCCCTCTTCGCATTGGCCATACTCGTTTTACTCATGGATATCTCATGGAGAGGCGTCTTGCTCCTCTCTGTGAAAATTGCCAAGCTCCATTATCAGTCAGCCACATTCTGTTGGACTGCCCACTTTATAAACGAGCACGCAGAATTTACCTCTGTCGTCGTCTTCGCTCCACTGCTCTCTCTTTACCTTCCCCTTCTCGCTGATGGACCCCCCTTTTCCCAACCCGGGACTCCTCATTGACTTTTTTACAACGACTGACTTACTTCACAAATTCTGAACCTTCAGCCCTTTCACTTCAAACTCTTGCTACCCTCTACCCCCGTACTATCCCCTGCCCCGCTGTTTTCTGTAACCTGCTGATCATCCCCCCTCCCTTCTGCCATCCAATTCCCTTGCTTCCTTCCCTACCCTGCAGCGCTGTATAGCCCTTGTGGCTTAGCGCTTCTTTTTGATTATAATAATAATAATAATTCTATATTGTTTGTGCAGGCGATGACTCATCTCATTACAGTTTCTCTCCAGCATGATGTCGACCGTGTTTCCACTTGGACCACCACACATGGGTTTAAATTTTCCAGTACCAAAACTCGCCAAATTACTTTCACTAGACGCTCTGTCATCTCCGATCATCCTTTGTATCTCTATGGCTCCCGTATCCCCGAACGTGCTATAGCCAGGTTTCTAGGCCTTCTCTTTGACCGTAGGTTATCCTGGAAACCTCATATTACCTCTCTGAAGGCAACTTGTCACAGCTGGCTGAACCTTCTTAAAACCTTTGCTCATCTTTTCTGAAGAGCTGATCGTCGAACTCTGCTTCGCCTACATTCAGCCCTCGTTTTATCGAAACTCGATTATGGTGACCAGATTTATTCAGCAGCCTCTCCTGCTACTCTCTCTAGCCTTAGCCCTATTCATCATCAAGGATTACGTTTATGCCTTGGTGCTTTTCGCTCTTCCCCTGTTGAGAACCTCAATGCAGACGCGAATGTTCCATCCTTGTCTGATCGCCGTGATGCCCATTGCCTTTGCTACTATGTACACTCTCACGATCTCCGCAATCCTTCGATTTATAGAATGGTCGCCGATATGAGTAGACATTATTTGTTTGCCGCCCCTGTTTGCTCCATCCCTTTTCTCTTCACCTACATTCGCTCTTGTCTTCCCTTCAGTTACCACCTTTATATGTTCATGTAGCATCTCACTTTTCCCTACCCCACTGGGAAGTTCCAGCTGTTTGGGTCTGTTCTTTCTCACTCCCTTGCTCGAAAGCCCAACTGCCTACGGTGGCTTCCCGCTCTCTTTTTCTTGATCAGTTCCACTCTCATTCTCATGCCATCGCTGTGTACATAGATGGCTCTAAGTCTTCAGACAGCGTTGGATTCGCAGCAGTGTTTCCGGACAGCGTCGTGCGAGGGCATTTACTATCTTCGGCTAGCATTTTTACTGCTGAATTGTATGCCATTCTTGCAGCACTTACTTGTATCTCATCTATGCCAATGTCATCATTTGTGGTAGTCTCAGACTCCCTTAGTGCTCTACAGGCTATAAGAAAATTTGATACATCTCACCCCTTAGTTCTCCGTATACAACTTTGGCTATGCCGTATCTCTACCAAGCATACCTCTTCAAAGGGGGCTCCTTGGCATGGTGAAGAGGCTCTTGGTTTGAGGAATTAGACCTGTTGGTCTCCTTCCTCAGACGAAACCTAATTACCTCCCAATCCCCCGTTCCCTATCCCATCCTCCCCATCCTCCCCTTTTCCTTTTCCTCCTCCCCTTCCCCACCCCTCCCTTTTGCCCTTCCTCTTTATGGCCTTTTGGATTTTTCCCACAGGCGCTCTAGTTCCTAGGTAGGGGAAAGGATACCGGGGTCCATCCCATTTCGTTGAGGTTCTTGGCAGTGGCGTAGTTTGCCGTGGAATCTGGATCGCCTGGGGATGTTCCGATCCCTCTCCGGTATCCTGGAGAGTGGCTTTGGGTGTCTTTTGGGCGGCGGGTGTATCTCTGGAATCCACTTTTCAGATTCTGGGGGTGGTGGCCGAAGGAGGTATGCTTTGTGGCGGATATCCGGCCGCCCTCTCTTTTGTCCACCGAGGTAGCTCGGCAGATGTGAGGTTGCTATCCCGGATTGCTGGTTTACTGGCATGATGAGTAGGGTATGGCATGGGTTCCATGCTGCATCTACGCTACTTGCGGTGCTGAGGTCCTCTTGGATGCGGAGGGAGATTTCTGGCCCTTTCATTCCTCCTAGGAACTATCCCTCCCTGGTCCCCCCTTGTTTTTTAATTCTTTTTTTTATTTTTATTTTCTTTCTTTTTTTTCTTAAAAACAAAGTAAGAAGTAACCTAACCATGGAGAACCCAATCCATGAACCTGCTACCCCCTGGCCCCTTCTTGATACCGCACCCCGTTCTGGCCCCACCTCATCTTTGGACCACTCTTCAAACACTCCTCATGCCTCTGTACCTCTTGCCGGTGCTGTTTAATCACCCGCTTCAGGTACTGAGGTCTCGACTGACTCCTTTGATTTATCTGACCTCTGCTCCTTTGACTATGCTTCCGGCCTCTCTTTCTACGGTGCTGCAATTTTTGAATCACCGGCCCATTCCACGTCGGACCAACTCTGGTCCCATGCCTAAACGCCAATGACAATTACCTGCTCATGATACTTCTCCACCTTCTCATTCTCAGAAAAGATCAACACGTCCTGCACTCCCTCTCCACACTCAGTTTCATCCTACACAATGGACTAAATTCTTCACTTTACGACCGACTTCCTCTACCGCCTATCTTTCCAACCACAGTATTGGCAAGGCACTCCTACGCCATGTTGGTAAAGATATTTCTTTTCATGCTCTTAAGAGCGGTACGCGCATCATTACTGTACAGAATGCTACTCAAGCTCATGATCTTTCTCGTCTTTCCCATATAGATACTGTTCCTGTCACTATTGAAAAACATCATTCCCTCAATTCTTGTAGTGGTACCGTCATTCTGCCCCATACCATAGTTCGAGAAAATTTCCAGACATGTGGCAATGACATTCTTGAACAGCTGGAACTCCAAGATCTCCCAGTCCTCAAGGTAGACACTTATGTCCTTCCTGCCCGCGGGCGGAGACGATACCCTAGCAATGTGGCTCGTTTAACTTCTGACTGCCGTGAACTCCCATCCTCAGTTTATGTAGCAGGACATCAGTTACAAGTTCAAAAGGTGATCCCTACACCGCAACAGTGTAGAAATTGCTAGCGATTTGGCCATCCAGCAAAATATTGCAGATATGTAGCTGAATGCCCAGTCTGTGGTGCCGATGACCATTCTAATACGTCTTGCAATCGACCTCCCTCTTGCCTTAATTGTCATGAGGCTCACCCTTCGTACTCTTGCCGTTGCCAAGTCTACTTAAATGAGCGGTAAATCCGTTACCTCAAAGAAGCAGAAGGTCTCCCTTATGCCATGGCAGTTTCTCATCTCCGCCTCCAAGGGAGACTTCCTCGTGTTTCTTATTCCCGTGTTTCAAAACGTCCCCCCACTTCTGGGGTCCCATCTTCTGCAGCCTCCTCTGTGGTTACCTCCCATAGTCACTCCTGTATCTAATTCTTTTGCTGTCCTCGGCTCAGACGTCTCTACTTCAATGCCTCAGTCTGTTCTCGCTTCTTCGTGTTCTCCCTCACAAGCCTCAGTATCGACGAGACCTCATACGACACCTCCCAATCGTCCCTCTACTTCTCAGAAGTCAAAAAAAGGTCCTTTAACCCCTCCTTCCCTTCTTCCACCTCCTCATTTTACCTTCCCTGTCTCTGTACCGGGTTCTTCCCCTCTCACTGGCTCTGTAACAAGTATAGAGGTTCACCCTCCTCCTCGTACTATACCTACCTCCCCTGTTCCCTCCCAAGTTTCTTCCTCTTCTGCCACCTCCCAGGTTTCTGCCTCTTCTGTCCCCTTCCACACTTCTTCTCCAGTTCCCTCCACCCTTTCACCCCCCCTAGCTTGGTACAGTCCATTACAGTTCCAATCTTTACTCATCCTCCCCCTACCATCTCCAATATTATCTCCCATACGACGTCTCTGAATTCCGAAACACTTGAAGCAATCTCTGAATATATTGCAGAGACCAAACCATCAATGGACACTGATCCACCCTCTGTTCCTTCTCTCTCCTCTCCTCCATCTGCGCAACTCCTTTCTTCACAGTGCACCGTTCCTTCGCTGCTTGAACGTTTTCCACTGCCTCCGCATGTAGACTTTTCTAACCCCTCTAGTCCGTAGGAACCCTTACCTGCGGATTTCAAGTATCTTTATCATTGCCAATAATGGCCTATTTACAGTGGAATATATGCGGCCTCAGGGGTAATTGGGGTGAGCTTCAGATGTTACTCTCCCAGTTTTCCCCTGTTGGTGTTTGCTTACAGGAACCAAAATTACACTCTACTGTTATGTATCCCATCTCAGGCTATAATTTATTGTATTCTTCAGATCCTTTTCCTGATGGGACCTTTAATGAAAGTGCCCTTCTTCTACGCACTGATATTCCGTACCATCAGCTATTTGTTCATACTTCGCTGCATTACACAGCAGCCTGTATCCACTTGCATAGGTGGTATACGCTATGTTCTTTATATCTCTCTCCTCAGGCATTATCTATTCCGGATATTGCCTTTCTTGTTTCGTCATTACCACCACTGATTCTGTTACTTGGCAATTTTAATGCCTACCATTTCCTCTGGGGGTCTCACTGTGATTTCCGTGGCATTCAGTTAGAGGCTTTTCTTGCCACCCACCCCCTCCATGTTTTAAATACAGGTATTCACACCCATTTTGATACTCTGACTCACACTCTCTCTTGCATTGATATCTCAGTCTGCTCTTCCTCCGCCGCATTAGACTTCACCTGGTCTGTTCTCCCGGATTTACATGACAGTGATCATTTTCCAATCATTCTTACTTCCCCATCATATTCACCACCTCTTCGTATCCCACGCTGGCAATTTGATCAGGCAAATTGGAACCTTTACTCACAACTAATTGTTTTTAGTGAGGTTCCTTCTTCGTCTCCATTGATGAGCTTTTACACCTCTTCTCATCCTCTGTTTTAACCGCAGCTTCTCATTCTATACCCCAAACTTCGGGCAGGCATTCTCAGAAATGCGTGCCTTGGTGGTCTCCTGCTTGTGCTCATGCAGTACGTTTGAAATGCGCTGCATGGGGCAGGTACCGGTACAATAGAACCACGGTGAGACTTCTTGATTTTAAGCAGAAGCGTGCGATCGCTCAACGTGTCATCCACGACACTAAACGCACTTTCTGGCGAGATTATGTCTTCACCATCACCTCTGCTTCCTCTATGAGTGCAGTCTGGAAAAATGAAAACTGAATGGTAAATATTCTGACCCGGCTCCTGTTCTGCGAGTTGCCGGTGTTGATATAGCAAACCCACTAGATGTTGCCAATGAAATTGGCAATCATCTGGTCTGTATTTCTCAGGGGCTCCATCTATGCCCCTCGTTTCTTTCCTCAAAGTCTGCCAGAGAGTTAGCACCCTTGGGCTTTTCTTCTCTCAGAGAAGAACAGTATAATGTGCCTTTTACACTTCAAGAACTGGAGGCAACACTCTCAGCTTGCTGATCATCGGCAGCTGGGCCCGACGACATTCATATTTGTATGCTACAACATTTACATCAGTCAGCTTTTGCAGTCCTATTACGCCTTTTCAATCTTATTTGGTCACAAGGAGTTCTTCCACAGCTGTGGAAATCTGCCATTCTCCCTTTCCGCAAACCAGGCACTACGGGACATGAAGCCTCCCACTATCATCCCATTGCTCTTACCAGTGCAGTTTGCAAAGTGATGGAACGCCTGGTAAATAGACGTTTAGTGTGGTATTTAGAGACACACAACAGTCCACTCATCAATATGGCTTTCGTAAGGGACGTTCTACCATAGACCCCTTACTACGCTTGGATACATATGCTCGTAATGCCTTTGCGAATAACCACTCAGTTATTGCCATATTTTTTGACCTTGAGAAGGCATGTGACACAACTTGGAGGTATAATATTTTGGCCGAAGCCCACTCCTTAGGCCTCTGAGGCAATCTACCATCCTTCCTTAAGAACTTTTTAACTGATAGACATTTCTGCGTTCGGGTTAATAATGTGCTTTCCCCGGACTTTATCGAAGCTGAAGGTGTCCCCCAGGGATGTGTTCTGAGCACAACACTTTTCCTCGTTGCTATTAATGATTTGGTCATCACTATGTTGATGACTTCGCTATTGTCTGTGCAGGTGCTGACTGTCTCCTCATTACAGTTTCTCTCCAGCATGCAGTCGACCGTGTTTCCAATTGGGCCACCACACATGGGTTTAAATTTTCCAGCACTAAAACCCAACTAATTACTTTCACTAGATGCTCTGTCTTCTCCGATCATCCTTTGTACATCCATGGCTCCCGTATCCCTGAACGTTATACAGTCAAGTTTCTGGGCCTCCTCTTTGGCCGTAGGTTATCCTGGAAACCTCACATTACCTCTCTGAAGGCAACTTGTCACAGCCGGCTGAATCTTCTTAAAACCCTTGCTGATCTTTCATGGGGAGCTGATCGTCGAACCCTCCTTCGCCTATATTCCACCCTCATTTTATCGAAACTTGATTATGGTGACCAGATCTATTCAGCGGCATCTCCTGCTACTCTCTCTAGCCTTAACCCCATTCATCACCAAGGATTACGTTTATGCCTTGGTGCTTTTCGCTCTTCCCCTGTTGAGAGCCTCTATGCAGAAACGAACGTTCCATCCTTATCCGATCGCTGTGATGCCCATTGCCTTCGCTACTATGTATGCTCTCATCGTCTTTGCAATCCTTCCATTTATAGAATGGTCACTGATATTAGTAGACATTCTTTATTTGTTCGCCGCCCCTGTTTACTCTGTCCCTTCTCTCTCTTCGTCTTCATTCGCTCTTGTCTTCTCTTCAATTACCACCTTTCTATGTTCATGTAGCATCTCACTTTTCCCTACCCTCCTGGGAAGTTCCAGCTGTTCGAGTCTGTTCTTTCTCTCTCCCTTGCTCGAAAGCCCAACTGTCTATGGTCGCTTCCCGCTCTCTTTTTCTTGACCACTTCCACTCTCATTCTCATGTCATTGCTGTGTACACAGATGGCTCTAAGTCTTCTGACGGCATAGGATTCGCATCAGTGTTTCCAGACAGCGTCGTACGAGGGCATTTGCTATCTTCAGCTAGCATTTTTACTGCTGAATTGTATGCCATCCTTGCAGCACTTATCCATATTGCATCTATGACTGTGTCATCATTTGTAGTTGTCTCAGACTCCCTTAGTGCTTTACAGGCTATGCAGAAATTTGATACACCTCACCCCTTAGTCCTCGGTATCCAACTTTGGCTATGCCACATCTTTACCAAGCATAAAGATATTGTTTTTTGTTGGGTCCCTGGTCATGTTGACGTACAGGGCAATGAACAGGCAGACAGTGCTGCGCGGTCAACAGTACACGACCTACCAGTTTCATATAGAGGTATTCCATTTACGGACTATTTTGCTGCAATATCTTCCCACCTTCACACCCGTTGGCAACAACGTTGGTCTACTATGCTCGGTAACAAACTTCAATCCATTAAACCGAGTATAGGTTACTGGCCGTCTTCTTATCACCAGTGTCGAGGTTGTGAGACTACTCTCTCCTGTCTTCGCATTGGCCATACTCATCTTACTCATGGATATCTCATGGAGAGGCACCCTGCTCCTCTCTGTGAGAATTGCCAGGCTCCATTATCAGTCAGCCACTTTCTGTTGGACTGCCCACTTTATCAACGAGCACACAGAATTTACCTCCGTCATCGTCTTCGCTCCGCTGCTCTCTCTTTACCGTCCCTTCTCGCTGATGGACCCACCTTTCATCCGGACTCTCTCATTGACTTTTTGACAACAACTGACTTTACAAATTCTGATGCCTTCAGCCCTTTCTACCTCAATCTCTTGCTACCCTCTACCCCCGTACTATCCCCTGCCCCGCTGTTTTCTGTAACCTACTGATCATTCCTCCTCCCTTCTGCCGCCCAATACCCTCGCTTCCTTCCCTACCCTGCAGCGCTGTATAGCCCTTGTGGCTTAGCACTTCTTTTTTATTATAATAATCTACCAAGCATATTATATTGTTTTTTGTTGGGTCCCTGGTCATGTCGACGTACAGGGCAATGAACAGGCAGACACTGCTGCGAGGTCAGCAATACATGACCTACCAATTTCATATAGAGGTGTTCCATTTCTGGACTATTTTGCTGTAATGGCTACCCACCTTCACACCCGTTGGCAACAACGTTGGTCAACTCTTCTTGGTAACAGACTTCATTCTATTAAACCGAGCATAGGTTACTGGCCGTCTTCTTGTCTTCAATGCCGAGGTTGGGAGACCACTCTCTCCCGCCTTCGCATTGGCCACACTCGTCTTACTCATGGGTATCTCATGGAGAGGCACCCTGTTCCTCTCTGTGAGCAGTGTCAAGTTCTCGTATCAATTAGCCACATTCTGTTAGACTGCCCTCTCTATCAATGAGCATGCAGAATTTACCTCCATTGTCATCTCCGCTCTTCTACTCTCTCTTTACCTTCCCTTCTTGCTGATGGACCCTCCTTTAATCCTGATTCTCTTATTGACTTCTTGACAACAACTGATTTACTCCACAAACTCTGATGATGATACCTTTCGCACTCCCCTCAGCCCTTTCTAGCTCAGTCTCTTGCTGCCCTTTACCATTTCACCATCCACTGCCCCCGCTGTTCTCCGTAACCTATTACTCAGCCATCTCCCTTTTACCACCTGATGCCCTCGCTTCCTTCCTGCCCTGCAACGCTGTATAGCCCTTGTGGCTTAGCGCTTCTTTTTTATTATAATAATACAAATAACCTTTGGATTCTCTGAAAGGTACCTCTGAGCCAAGTTCGCATTAGCTGCCGGGTTAAACCCTGGCTCAATTTACACTCCTCTCTTGTGCTAATCTTCGCCTGCCTCGTCCTCCCCGCTCATCCCACCTGAGTCCCAACAGAAGACCCTGCTTAGTCTGTTCTCAGTGTCTGTCCCACGATCGCCTTAGCTGCTGGGTTAAGCCCTGGCTCTATTTCTATGATTAAGAACACTCCTCTCCAGTGCTATTCTTCGTCTGTCCTATTTTCCCCGCTCATCCCATTGGGATCTTACCTGAACTTGTTCGTTAGTTCCTTTTTGTTAGAGTGTCTTTGTGAACGTCGTCGTAAGCTCCTCTCTTTGTGTATAAGTGTGGAAGTATTTCCTGCAACAATCAAATGACATTGCGCAGTGTCTTTTGTGCAAAAAAGATTTTTCACGAAAGGGATGTTGATCTACATTTTTGTAGAATCATTTAAAATCAATCCATAAAGAACAGTTTGAAGAATTAAAAGCAGAAGAAACAAGGCAGTCAAAGGAGAAACCAAAGACGGAAAAGACTCCTTTGCAAAAAGTAAAGGCAATCTTAAAGCGAAGGAATGTGGGAGCATATTTTCAGACTGCAAAACTGTGGGATGATTCAAACCCTAAATCAAAGAAACTGGATAAATGTGTCACAGAAATGCTAGTTATGGATGATTTACCCTTCAGCCATGTTGAGGACATTGGATTCATGAGACTGATGTGTGGACAGATACATCTGCAAATGTCTCTGTTGAGTTTAACAGCACATACCATAAGTAAGGAATTTGAAAGATTGAGTTTTGTGCTCAGTACTGAACCACTGCAAAACTGGCACACAGGATAATATATTTCTGCAATGTTTGATAACATGTTGGCAAAGTGGGACCTATCTAGTAAAAATGTACACTTGTTCTATGTGATGCTGGAGCAAATATGAAAAAAGCTCTATTTCGATCAGGTGTAAATAATCTCGGCTGCGCTGTGCACAAAATGCAGCTAGTTGTTAAAACTGGAATAACATACCATACCACGGGTGGGGTTTGAATCCGAATCTTATTGAAGCTTGGTGGCCCAGTGGCTAATGCAACGGTCTGGAATTTTGAGACTCTCTGACCGCGTGTTCAAACCCCGCCTGTGGTATGGTTTGTTTGCAATCGTGTCATTACGATTTCGTGAGTATGGAATAACATCACATGATGATATAGACAAGATGATTCAGAAATGTCGTAGCATTGCTACTCACTTTCATCATTCAACTATGGCCTGGACCTGGAGTTTACCTGGAGAGAGTTCCGGGGGTCAACGCCCCCGCGGCCCGGTCTGTGACCAGGCCTCCTGGTGGATCAGAGCCTGATCAACCAGGCTGTTGCTGCTGGCTGCACACAAACCAACGTACGAGCCACAGCCCGGCTGATAAGGAACTGACTTTAGGTGCTTGTCCAGTGCCAGCTTGAAGACTGCCAGGGGTCTATTGGTAATCCCCCTTATGTATGCTGGGAGGCAGTTGAACAGTCTTGGGCCCCTGACACTTACTGTATTGTCTCTTAACGTGCTAGTGACACCCATGCTTTTCATTGGGGGGATGTTGCATCGTCTGCCGAGTCTTTTGCTTTCGTTGTGAGTGATTTTCGTGTGCAAGTTCAGTACTAGTCCCTCTAGGATTTTCCAGGTGTATATAATCACGTATCTCTCCCGCCTGCGTTTCAGGGAGTACAGGTTCAGGAACTTCAAGAACTCCCAGTAATTGAGGTGTTTTATCTCTGTTATGCATGCCATGAAGGTTCTCTGTACATTTTCTAGGTCAGCAATTTCACCTGCCTTGAAAGGTTCTGTTAGTGTGCAACAATATTCCAGCCTAGATAGAACAAGCGACCTGAAGTGTCATCATGGGCTTGGCATCCCTAGTTTTGAAGGTTCTCATTATTCATTCTGTCATTTTTCTAGCAGATGCGATTGATACAATGTTATGGTCCTTGAAGGTGAGATCCTCTGACATGATCACTCCCAGGTCTTTGATGTTGGTTTTTCGTTCTATTTTGTGGAAGGAATTTGTTTTGTACTCTGATGAAGTTTTAATTTCCTCATGTTTACCATATTGGAGCAGTTGAAATTTCTCATTGTTGAACTTCATATTGTTTTCTGCAGCCCACTGAAAGATTTGGTTGATGTTACAAAAAATGCTATATCTAATAAGCATAGAGATCTCCAGTGAATACTAGAAAGGACTGCTCTTCTAGCATCCAGCCTGTTACTGGGTTTTTGTAACAAGTAGTCAGTATCCTGGTCCAATTATCTATTATAATTTAGTAAGATTCAATAGTTCTTCAGGATTACAACTGGTAGGCTACTAACTAAAGAAATTAAAATTTAATAACAATAAAGTTGTCTAGGCATATAAGATCAAAGTAAATTAAAGTAATCAATTGAATATAATATAGGATTCAAGTTCCTACGCTTCTCTGGTGTAGAGTAGTATTGTGCTGAAGGCACATATCACATCTTTATGGCTTATAAGTACCGTCTGGTACATTATTAGAATTTGACAACATAATACAAATTTATACAAGTAAGTTTGTGTGTATATGTGTAAATGCTCTAAGTAGTTCGCTATGTCTGAAGAATCGTCTAGACTTAACCACTACTGCCCGGCTCCGGCTGGGTTACAAGTATCTATGGCAGGTTAAATCACCGCCACCAGATGTAGACCAAATGAAATGTAAACTTTGCCAGATGGACTACTGTCACACCCTGCGTCATTATGTACTGGAGTGTGATCATATTAATGAATTTAGAAACAACTCACTCAGAAATGTTCAAGAAATGGCAAAGTATTTTATCCACAGTGGTATATTACAGACCATTCTGGAGAAATACCCTGACTTTGCTAGCTGTAAATAATGCATTACCATGTGTGTGTGTGTGTGTGTGTTGTGTGTGGGTGGGTGTGTGTGTGTACTCACCTATTTACTCACCTATTTGTGGTTGCAGGGGTCGAGTCTTAGCTCCTGGCCCCGCCTCTTCACCGGTTGCTACTGGGCCCTCTCTCTCCCCGCTCCATGAGCTTTATCAAACCTCGTCTTAAAACTGTGTATGGTTCCTGCCTCCACTACGTCATTTTCTAGGCTATTCCACTGCCTGACAACTCTATGACTGAAGAAATGCTTCCTAATATCTCTCTGACTCATTTGTGTCTTCAACTTCCAATTGTGGCCTCTTGTTTATGTGTCCCCTCCCTGGAACATCCTGTCTTTGTCCACCTTGTCTATTCCATGCAGTATTTTATATGTCGTTATCATGTCTCCCCTGACCCTCCTGTCCTCCAGTGTCTTCAGGCCGATTTCCCTTAATCTTTCTTCATAGGACATTCCCCTTAGCTCTGGAACTAACCTTGTCGCAAATCTTTGTACTTTCTCTAGTTTCTTGACATGCTTCATCAAGTGCGGGTTCCAAACAGGTGCTGCATACTCCAGTATGGGCCTGACATACACGGTGTACAGTGTTTTGAACGATTCCGTACTAAGGTATCGGAATGCTGTTCTCAGGTTTGCCAGGCGCCCATATGCTGCAGCAGTTATCTGATTGATGTGTGCTTCTAGAGACATGCTCGGTGTTATACTCACCCCAAGATCTTTCTCCTTGAGTGAGGTTTGCAGTCTTTGGCCACCTAGCCTATACTCTGTCTGTGGTCTTCTATGCCCTTCCCCTATCTTCATGACTTTGCATTTGGCAGGATTAAATTCGAGAAGCCATTTGCTGGACCAGGTGTCTAGTCTGTCCAGGTCTCTTTGAAGTCCTGCCTGGTCCTCATCTGATTTAATTCTCCTCATTAACTTCACATCATCTACAAACAGGGACACTTCTGAGTCTAACCCTTCCTATGAGGGAAACCTCATAGGTATGGTAACCTTAGACCTGCAAAAGGCCTTCGATACTGTCAACCACAATATATTATGTAATAAACTTCAAGCTATCGGTATAGGTTCTGTAGACTGGTTTAAGTCTTACCTTAGCAACAGGAGACAAATAGTCAAAATCAACAAAACAGAATCAGAACCCTTGCCGATAACATGTGAAGTTCCCCAAGGTAGTATTCTGGGTCCCTTGTTGTTCTTGTTATGTCAATGATATGCCTATCAGTGTCAAGTGCAAACTCCTACTGTATGCAGATGACAGTGCTCTGTTAGTGTCAGGTAAAGACCCACAAGATATTGCTAATGTTTTAACACTGGAACTGGAGTCCTGCAGCAAATGGTTAGTAGACAACAAACTATCATTACACCTAGGGAAAACTGAAGCCATTCTCTTTGGCACGAAACATAAACTGAGAAGGGTAAATAATTTTAATGTTCAATGTAATGGGGAGCCCATCACTTTGGTTTCATCAGTAAAATATTTGGGAATCCCTTTTGACCCATGCATGTCAGGAGAATTGGTAGGGAACAGTGTAGTAAAGAAAGCGAATGCCAGACTGAAGTTCCTGTATAGACAAGCACAGTGTCTACCTACTGAGGCTCGCAGGACCCTATGTCTAGCACTTATACAATGCCATATGGATTATGCTTGCTCTTCTTGGTACTCTGCCTTGACAAAAACACTGAAAGATAGACTGCAAATCACCCAGAACAAAATCGTAAGATTCATCCTGGGGCTGGGACCAAGAGAACATGTAGGCCAGGATGAATTACAGCAGTTGGATATGCTGAATGTTGAAGACAGAGTAAAACAACTGAAGCTAAATCATGTTTATAAAATTGCTCACAAACAGTGTCCAGAATATCTTGCTGTCAATTCTGTCAAGGTTGGGAACCAAAGCAATCATAGTACTAGGGGGAGAGAGCACAACTTTGTAGTACCCACAGTCATTGGACAGGCTTCAAACACCTTTTATTGTACAGCAATAAAGGAATGGAACAGACTGCCTGCACATGTCAAAGCCAATCATAGCATGAACCAGTTCAAGAAGAGTGCCAAAAGGTGTCTGATGAATGTAGCTACGGAAAGGGAGGGGAATGATTTTCTATTTTTTAGCTAACATACGTGTAAATTTTACCATATTCCTGGTAATGACCCTCGTATTGTAGATAGTCTTAATGACCTTGGTGTAGTAGATAGTCTTTTTAGTATGATAATAAGATGTTATCTTCATTGTAGAATAATAAGAAAATATTATAACCTTTATATTATAATAATAAGGTAAAAGGACCCCAATGGAAATAAGTCACTCTGTCTGACTTTTTTGGGTTATCCCAGGTTCTCTACACATATGCTGCTATGTATGATAATTCTATGTAACTGTATTTGTGTATACCTTAATAAACTTACTTACTTACTTACTTACACATATACCAAAAATAGCACTGGTCCTAGGACCAACCCCTGTGGGACCCCGCTCGTCACAGGTGCCCACTGTGATACATCATTACGTACAATGACTCGTTGTTGCCTCCCTGTGTGTGTGTGTGGGTGTGTGTGTGGGTGCATGTGTGGGTGTGTGTGGATGGGTGTGTGTGTGGGTGTGCGTGCTTGTGTGTATGCATATATTTGTACGCTCATGTGCATATGTCTCAGCGTGCACCCTCGTGTGTGTATGTGTGCATGCGCGCTAGTGTTTACCTGGAGTTTACCTGGAGTGTGGGTGTATGACCCACTTAATACTTGTATTTATAACTCATTACAATTGTGACCAGGTGTGGACTTATCAGTGGTTCATTAGTTTGTAATTTGTTCATGACTGTAACCATGTATAGGAGTGAGGCTGATTCATTACCTTTGTAACTTGCCATGATTGCGACCAGATCTACCTGGAGTTCATTACCTTTGTAACTTGCCATGATTGTGACCAGATCTACCTGGAGTTCATTACCTTTGTAACTAGTTCAGCTATCATAACTTTGGGGTCCAATCCCTGGACCCATTATGTACCTTTGTAATCTTTTGACTGCCGCCCACAGGATGGGTATGGGGTGCATAATAAACATATTAAACTAAAACTTAACCAGTGACTGACTAAAAGTCTTCACATAAACTAACTTCTTGACCAATCTGGCAATCAGAACAGCTTGCTTGAACAATAAAATGACTGATAAGCTGAACAGCAATATAACAAGCAACAGCGACACAGAATCAGGAACAAGGAGATAATATGTGCAAGACAGGTATACAATACCGACAAGATGAAAGTTAAGACACTTGTGCAACATCTGGTTATTTTTATTATTTTTTTATTATCACACTGGCCGATTCCCACCAAGGCAGGGTGGCCCAAAAAAGAAAAACTTTCACCATCATTCACTCCATCACTGTCTTGCCAGAAGGGTGCTTTACACTACAGATTTTAAACTGCAACATTAACACCCCTCCTTCAGAGTGCAGGCACTGTACTTCCCATCTCCAGGACTCAAGTCCGGCCTGCCGGTTTCCCTGAACCCCTTCATAAATGTTACTTTGCTCACACTCCAACAGCACGTCAAGTATTAAAAACCATTTGTCTCCATTCACTCCTATCAAACACGCTCACGCATGCCTGCTGGAGGTCCAAGCCCCTTGCACACAAAACCTCCTTTACCCCCTCTCTCCTCTTATCTTTATTGTAAACGTTTCGCCATCCAGTGGCTTTATCATTACAAGAATTTGTATTGATAAATCCACTGGATGGCAAAACGTTTACAGTAAAGATAACCAGATGTTGCACAAGTGTCTTAACTTTCAAGGAGATAATATAACGACACTAAGTAGGGACCATCTGAAATGCGCAGGGAGACACTGGTCAGAGAAATAGCAAGCATCGAACTTAAGCTAAAAGAATCCTTTAGGAGTCAGGAATCGCGGGAAGAACTAAAAGCCATAAATGAAATCGAAAGAAACCCAAAGTATTTCTTCTCCTATGCCAAATCAAAATCGAGAACAACGTCCAGTATTGGGCCCCTACTTAAACAAGATGGGTCCTACACAGATGACAGCAAGGAAATGAGTGAGCTACTCAAGTCCCAATATGACTCAGTTTTTAGCAAGCCGCTAACCAGACTGAGAGTCGAAGATCAAAATGAATTTTTTATGAGAGAGCCACAAAATTTGATTAACACAAGCCTATCCGATGTTATCCTGACGCCAAATGACTTCGAACAGGCGATAAATGACATGCCCATGCACTCTGCCCCAGGGCCAGACTCATGGAACTCTGTGTTCATCAAGAACTGCAAGAAGCCCCTATCACGAGCCTTTTCCATCCTATGGAGAGGGAGCATGGACACGGGGGTCGTCCCACAGTTACTAAAAACAACAGACATAGCCCCACTCCACAAAGGGGGCAGTAAAGCAACAGCAAAGAACTACAGACCAATAGCACTAACATCCCATATCATAAAAATCTTTGAAAGGGTCCTAAGAAGCAAGATCACCACGCATCTAGAAACCCATCAGTTACACAACCCAGGGCAACATGGGTTTAGAACAGGTCGCTCCTGTCTGTCTCAACTATTGGACCACTACGACAAGGTCCTAAATGCACTAGAAGACAAAAAGAATGCAGATGTAATATATACAGACTTTGCAAAAGCCTTCGACAAGTGTGACCATGGCGTAATAGCGCACAAAATGCGTGCTAAAGGAATAACAGGAAAAGTCGGTCGATGGATCTATAATTTCCTCACTAACAGAACACAGAGAGTAGTCGTCAACAGAGTAAAGTCCGAGGCAGCTACGGTGAAAAGCTCTGTTCCACAAGGCACAGTACTCGCTCCCATCTTGTTCCTCATCCTTATATCCGACATAGACAAGGATGTCAGCCACAGCACCGTGTCTTCCTTTGCAGATGACACCCGAATCTGCATGACAGTGTCTTCCATTGCAGACACTGCAAAGCTCCAGGCAGACATCAACCAAATCTTTCAGTGGGCTGCAGAAAACAATATGAAGTTCAACGATGAGAAATTTCAATTACTCAGATATGGTAAACATGAGGAAATTAAATCGTCATCAGAGTACAAAACAAATTCTGGCCACAAAATAGAGCGAAACACCAACGTCAAAGACCTGGGAGTGATCATGTCGGAGGATCTCACCTTCAAGGACCATAACATTGTATCAATCGCATCTGCTAGAAAAATGACAGGATGGATAATGAGAACCTTCAAAACTAGGGAGGCCAAGCCCATGATGACACTCTTCAGGTCACTTGTTCTATCTAGGCTGGAATATTGCTGCACACTAACAGCACCTTTCAAGGCAGGTGAAATTGCCGACCTAGAAAATGTACAGAGAACTTTCACGGCACGCATAACGGAGATAAAACACCTCAATTATTGGGAGCGCTTGAGGTTCCTAAACCTGTATTCCCTGGAACGCAGGAGGGAGAGATACATGATTATATACACCTGGAAAATCCTAGAGGGACTAGTACCGAACTTGCACACGAAAATCACTCATTACGAAAGCAAAAGACTTGGCAGACGATGCACCATCCCCCCAATGAAAAGCAGGGGTGTCACTAGCACGTTAAGAGACCATACAATAAGTGTCAGGGGCCCGAGACTGTTCAACTGCCTCCCAGCACACATAAGGGGGATTACCAACAGACCCCTGGCAGTCTTCAAGCTGGCACTGGACAAGCACCTAAAGTCAGTTCCGGATCAGCCGGGCTGTAGCTCGTATGTTGGTTTGCGTGCAGCCAGCAGCAACAGCCTGGTTGATCAGGCTGTGATCCACCAGGAGGCCTGGTCTCAGACCGGGCCGCGGGGGCGTTGACCCCCGGAACTCTCTCCAGGTAAACTCCAGATCCTCCACAAAAGTCACAAAACTCAGCATTAGAAAATCCTCGACTGTGACAGTACACAGATACCAGTGCAAATTAGGTCAGAAGCTACAGCTCAGGATCTGAGTTCCTCAGAGTGTCTTTGAGACACACAACCTCAGTACAATGTCGAAAATCACTAAGTCTAGGCCATGTTCTGTGAACAGAGTTACACAGAACCAACAACAAGAAAATGACAGAGACAATCTTCCAACAAGTGCCATCAAGGGAGAGTTGGAGAGGCCGTCTTGTTGGAAGGCACGCCAAACAGACAAGAAGGAATACAGCCCAGACAGACTCTCCTCCAGGTGAGGTGTGAACACCCCACCCTGATCACGTGACTCTCCGTGGACTGCTGCTGCCCAGCAACACAGAAGCCGGTAGCGAAACAAGCGGAGTGAAAATTACAGTAGTTAGACAATGCTGTCAGCTACTTAACACTCTCACACTATGAGCACTGAATAATATATAAATGTTACATCCTACCTAATAATATAAATAAGTCAAATAATAATGTAAGGCAATATATTTACGATTTAGCTAATATCGCAAATATAAGCAATATAAAATTATATGAACAGGTAATATACATTATATACATTGTGACCCATTCAAGGGTCGCAATACCCGCCATCACAACAAATGGTCACACTAGGAATTGCGTTAGTGTCTGTCACGTGATTACTGTGATAACTCATGTCACTTTAATAACACAATTTAATATAAAATAAAATCACTCTTGTGCCAAGCACTTCTTACATTTTACAGTGTCTATTTCACTAAGTTATGCCCCTCGTACTAGGGCAATACACAGTATCGTATCTCTGCATACTCGTGGATATGTACAGTGTAGAGACAGGGTAGCACAGACAAGCATGACACGTTGAGGCTCGATCATAGTAGTGGAGTCTGTGTATTGGAACAGTATTCCTGTGTGATAGACAGGAGACAGCATTGCACTCTTAAATAGTGGTAGTGGAATGTGAGGCAATATGGACATCTGCATATGAGAAGGCTGGAGTGCTGTAACTAAGGTGTGTAGAGAGGGGGGTCTGCAGCAGGATTGTGTTCCACCACTCAGTAACTAACATCACCCACACAACACTACACACTCAACACTCAGCTTCCGTCTCCAACTGTCTCCTTCTCACACCAACATATATCATCACTACTGTGAATATATAGAATAATTAGATATGAGTGTACATAGTTAACATGGGCTTGATAGATTGCGTTACTGAATTCATTCGCTGCCTGGATGAGGTAGAGTGCGGTCATGCTTTGCACCCCTCTACTGTTTACCCAGACGAGCTACTCAGAAAACAATATGGTGCTAGGTGTGTGCTGGAGAGTGAATACTGTGGGCACTGAAATCATTAGTGGGGCTTTAATGCCTACGTCAGTCGAGATGTTATTGCCCAAAATTATAAGGGAGACATACAGCATCAGAGACGAGGATTTATATGGAGTGGCACTAAATGGTGTTTATAGAATATTCGTGAAAGTGCTAACAGCTCAAGTGTACGAGGCATTGGTGGATCGTTACCAAGATGTCAGCATTAACGTAACACCAGCAGTGAGGGTCAGGTTGATGGATGTATCAAGACATTATTTGTGGGTCAAGCTCCACAACGTGCCTTTTGAGGCTGATGAAGCAGATATCAGAAGTGTTTTCGAAAGATATGGAACTCTACATCTAACCCAACCTGGAAAATTTGTAAAAGGAGCTTATGCAGGATTTCCTGAGGGTACTTTCAATCTCAAGATGATGGTGAGACATCCTATACCCTAGTATGTATATCTCGAGAAGTTTAAAACCCAGGTACTGGTGGCATATGCAGGGCAGAGGTGTACGTGCCGACTGTGTGGTGAGTATGACCATATGGCGGCAGATTGTGGCAAGCGGAATTGGGCTCCTGGGCCAGGAAGAGGCGGAGTACCTGCGCATGAGAAAACGATGCCTGAGGAAGAACGGAGGCAAGGAGGAGGGCATGGTCGCATGAGGAGTGAAGAGGTGGTGGCTTCTCCTGTGGAATTGGAAGGGGATGTGGTGATTCATGAATCACCCAGCCCATTGACAGTACAGTTGTCGAGTGAGGAGGTACAAGTGGGCGCAGAAGTGAAAGCTATCGAGGAGTTGGCGACGGTGTTACAGGCTATGTTAAGTCTATGGAGGTGGAGAGTCGCAGTGAGCAGGAACCTGGGATCGAGGCAGAAGGAGGTGTGTGCGGGAGGAGGGAATACCAGGTGGCAACTCTGATGGACAGTGCGAGTGCCATGGAAGGACATGGAGGCGAATTCAGGGTGGTAGAGGTGGAAGCCCATTGTGAGGACTCCCAGAACACAGATATGGAGACGGAGGGAGCAACGAGGAAAAGGGCGGCGGTGTCAGATTCAGATGATGTTCTGATGCCATCGCAAATGTCAGGGGAAAAAGGCATGGGGTTATGGTACCCAGAGTGACTCTAAGAGAGGGCCACAACAGAAGGAGGGGGATGGTTGGCAAAGAGGGTGGAGTACGTGGCAAAGGCAATGCCCAAGGGAATGGTCAGAAAGGGAAGAGTCTTGAAATGAGGTGGGAAGCGAAACCTTAAACCGGCCTCAGGTGTGTAACAATAAATATTAATGGTCTGTGTGATGGTGTAAAACGTGAGTACTTCCAGATGTTTTTGAATAGATACAGGGTTGACGTGGCTTTTGTGCAGGAACACAATTTTAAACTTGGTTGTGAATTAGTGGTGCCTGGGTACCAGGCTTATGTGTTGCCGTCTGAGCACTTAAAAGGAGGAGTGGGTGTGTCGATCAGGGAGGCAAGCCCATTTGTATTGCACAGGAAAGAGGGGGGAGGAATGGGGAGAGTATTACATGTGGAAGGATGGTGGATAGGAGAGAGAGTGGCATTTGTGTGTGTGTATGCCCAAGCAGAAAGTGAATTTGAAAGTAAAAACAGATTTTGTACGGGAGGAACTTTTGTACTTCCTACACAAGTTACAGTCTGTGGCGATTGTGGGGGGGGATTGGAATTGTGTAGTTAAGAGGGCAGACGTGGAACCTAGAGGAGTGGGATATTTTTCCTCAGTCATTAGGGGCCTGTATAGAGATCTTCAGTTACATGACGCTTTTAAGGGAGGTCTGGGAGGTGGAACATACTTTTATAAGGCGGGGATATGCGGCTCATTTGGACAGGATATATTTATCTCAGAGGGTTTTGGTAGAGTCTTTTAAAACTATTGAGATAGTGTCTTCCTATCATAGGGTGGTAACCTGGAGTTTACCTGGAGAGAGTTCCAGGGGTCAACGCCCCCGCGGCCCGGTCTGTGACCAGGCCTCCTGGTGGATCAGAGCCTGATCAACCAGGCTGTTGCTGCTGGCTGCACGCAAACCAACGTACGAGCCACAGCCCGGCTGATCAGGAACTGACTTTAGGTGCTTGTCCAGTGCCAGCTTGAAGACTGCCAGGGGTCTGTTGGTAATCCCCCTTATGTGTGCTGGGAGGCAGTTGAACAGTCTCGGGCCCCTGACACTTATTGTATGGTCTCTTAATGTGGTAGTGACACCCCTGCTTTTCATTGGGGGGATGGTGCATCGTCTGCCAAGTCTTTTGCTTTCGTAGTGAGTGATTTTCGTGTGCAAGTTCGGTACTAGTCCCTCTAGGATTTTCCAGGTGTATATAATCATGTATCTCTCCCTCCTGCGTTCCAGGGAATACAGGTTTAGGAACCTCAAGCGCTCCCAGTAATTGAGGTGTTTTATCTCCGTTATGCGCGCTGTGTAAGTTCTCTGTACATTATTTTCTAGGTCGGCAATTTCACCTGCCTTGAAAGGTGCCGTTAGTGTGCAGCAATATTCCAGCCTAGATAGAACAAGTGACCTGAAGAGTGTCATCATGGGCTTGGCCTCCCTAGTTTCGAAGGTTCTCATTATCCATCCTGTCATTTTTCTAGCAGATGCGATTGATACAATGTTATGGTCCTTGAAGGCGAGATCCTCCGACATGATCACTCCCAGGTCTTTGACGTTGGTGTTTCGCTCTATTTTGTGGCCAGAATTTGTTTTGTACTCTGATGAAGATTTAATTTCCTCATGTTTACCATATCTGAGTAATTGAAATTTCTCATCGTTGAACTTCATATTGTTTTCTGCAGCCCACTGAAAGATTTGGTTGATGTCCGCCTGGAGCCTTGCAGTGTCTGCAATGGAAGACACTGTCATGCAGATTCGGGTGTCATCTGCAAAGGAAGACACGGTGCTGTGGCTGACATCCTTGTCTATGTCGGATATGAGGATGAGGAACAAGATGGGAGCGAGTACTGTGCCTTGTGGAACAGAGCTTTTCACCGTAGCTGCCTCGGACTTTGCTCTGTTGACGACTACTCTCTGTGTTCTGCTAGTGAGGAAATTATAGATCTATTGACCGACTTTTCCTGTTATTCCTTTAGCACGCATTTTGTGCGCTATTACGCCATGGTCAAACTTGTCAAAGACTTTTGCAAAGTCTGTATATATTACATCTGCATTCTTTTTGTCTTCTAGTGCATTTAGGACCTTGTCGTAGTGATCCAATAGTTGAGACAGACAGGAGCGACCTGTTCTAAACCCATGTTGCCCTGGGTTGTGTAACTGATGGGTTTCTAGATGGGTGGTGATCTTGCTTCTTAGGACCCTTTCAAAGATTTTTATGATATGGGATGTTAGTGCTATTGGTCTGTAGTTCTTTGCTGTTGCTTTACTGCCCTCTTTGTGGAGATGGGGTGGGAAGCTTTGGCTCTTAGGCAGGGAAGCTATTGGAAACTGAATATGATGGTTTTGGGGGATGGGGAGGGAGTGGAAGGTTTTGCAGTATTTTTGAAACAGCTCTATGTGGAGGGAAGGACTGAGGAGGATGTGGTAGGATGGTAGGATAGTGTGGCTAAGGTAAGAATACGTCAATTTGATGTGAGGGAGTGCAAACGTATTAATCAATTGCGGTATGGATTGTCAAATTATTTATAATCTAGATTATGAGATTGTTACGCAGGGGGAGGGGTTGTCGGGGGTTTACCCCATGGAAGAAACACAAATGTTGAAGGACAGGATAAGGGATTTGCAAGAAGAGCATTTTGCAGTGGTACGGGTACAAGCGGGGTTGGACGAAGTACTCTGGGGCGACAAGCCATTGGCTTGTGTGCTGCTAGGACAGAAGGTACAACAGCAAACGACTACAATACCAGGATTGCAAGTCATTTCTTCAGTGGGGGGTTTTAGAGAGAGTCAGGTATTACAGGAAACAACAGGGATGAGTGCATATGCAAATAGATGGTTTGAGGAGTATGGGAAAAGTAGCGGGGTGGATGGCGAGGTTCTTGGGCAGGTATGTGAGTATGTGCAGTGCAAACTGGGGAGGAGTGATCGGGAGGCACTGAATGGGGTCATTGAGGAGGATGAAATATGGAGAGCCCTTATGGACATGAGGAAGGGAAAGGCACCAAGGATAGATGGTTTACCAAGCGAATTTTATGTACAACACTGGGGTCTGCTAAGGGGTTTCCTAGTAAAGTTAATGAATGTCATGAAAAATGGAGATAAGATGGGACAATCGCAGGCAACGGTGGTGGTGGTGTTGGTCCTGAAGGGTAAAAAGCAGAGTACCAGTCAAGATTACCGAGCCATTTTGTTGCTTTGTGCTGATTATAAACTGTTCGCAAAAATTCTTGGGAAAAGGCTTAAATGTGTTGTGGGGAGAGTGGTGTTTGAGTCTCAGTTTGGGTTGCCAGGTAGGTCTGCGGAAAATTAAATTTTCCTGGATGTAACTCATAAGATACATACCAGTAAATGGTAATAAAGATAATTATTCTTTATCAAGGTTACAGAGACAAGTAGGTATTTTAGTACACTTAGGTCCCAAAAAATGTCCTCCTTTGTGTTGTGATAGAAACACAGGCCTTATCTCTAGGCTTTATTGAACATAGAATCTTCATAGTACTTCTGCAACAACAAAATATAATGACTAGTACATCTAATAATGGCTTCTACAGGGATGGTGATGTCTTGCATATGTCAAGAGAAAAGTTATAACTACAGGCCACATATTTAAACTCACCATGTAATCTGCATCACTGATAAATGGATATAGTAGGAGAGAATCATACACCATGTGTTGGTGCCCATGACACACACCAAACTGTTGTTGTTGTTAAGGGCCCCAAGAGGTGGTGCAGTATTATCCTGCTGCTGCTCCCCACAGGACCAGTATCACTACTATACCTACTATAATCTATTTCTCCACAAGTCACTGTGGACCTATATTAATTTCAAATGAAATATATATCACCAGTAATTCTGGCAAAACCATTAATATAAATATGTGGACTGTATATTAAATTTAAAATGTGAATACATATACATTGAAGGAGAATTTATAATAATAAGACTCGCCAATTAGTCTGGAGATTACGGTGTGTCATACCAACCCACCTGCCTAAATATGAAGAAAATACTGGCCAGAATCTCAACTTAAATAGACAACAGCTTAGCTGGGGTTCCTAAGCTGTCCTGTCCATCTGCTTAATGCTCACATTATGCAGGACTGCAATCCAACAATTTTTGGCTCCTATTTGGGAAGTTTCAAACACAATTTAACTTCCAGAGTGACGAAATTTATGCACATTTCATTAGCGTGCCTGTACCACATTCAAAACAATGGCGTCTCCCCCCCCCCCTGCTCGTCAGGGCAGGTGTAGAGCTTCCCTGTCAGTTCAATTCTTTAAAATACACTTTAGAGCAATAGTAATGTATATATTTACATTATAAAAAAATATACAGCATAATTTTGGGAAATCAGACCGGGCCGCGGGGGCATTGACCCCCGAAACTCTCTCCAGGTAAACACTGCAGCCAGGCGGAGGTCGTTGCTAAATGACTCAAATTACTCCTTCCTTTAGGAGAGGATTCCAGCCAGTTCTGGCTTGAGTGGCTGTTCTCCTAGTAGGTCTTATTACAATTTCATCTTCCTGCATCACTTGGTCAGCGTTACCTTCAATATTACTCTTGTCACTTTCCCTTAGATTTTCATTTATGCTTGATTGAATGCCATTTAATTCCAAGGGAATCAATTTATTAATTGTGCGTAAACTTTCCTGGCCTCGACACAACACTTTGACATTCCGGACAACACCTTGGGCATCTGGGTACAATGTCAATACTTTGCCCAGAGGCCACAATGTTTGATGTTGTTCAGTATCAATTAACACAATGTCACCTGGTATAATGTTCTGTCGATTTACTGCCTCTGCCGTACCATAAAAGTGTTCACGTAGTGTAAGAAGATATTCCTTATGCCACACATTAGACCAATGATCAATTACTTTATTTAACATTTTAAATTTATCACACAACACTGCCGCATCATTGTAATCTTTATCACTTTCTTCAGGATTATTTCTATATACAGGCAGCTTCCAATTTCCTTCCACATATTAGGTGAGAAGGTGTTAATACATTTGCATCAGCAGGTGTATCACTCATGTACGAGAGAGGCCTATTATTTATCTGATTCTCTGCCTCCACCAACACCACATGAAATTCCTCCAAATTAATTCTCTTCCGGTGCAGTACTTTACAGAGACACCTCTTCACTGTGCCTGTCAATCTTTTGTACAGCCCCCCCCCCTGCCAATGGGCTCTTGGAGTAATAAATATCCAGGTACACCCTCATTGGGTTAACAGAGATTGAACATCGTTACTCTTATTTAATTCTATCAAGTGTTGAGCACCGGCTACAACATTTGTGGCACTATCTGAAATCATAAATCTCGAACAGGATCTCCTAGCTGCAAATTTTCGAAACAGCTGTATAAACTGTTCTGCAGACAAGTCCTGAGCCACTTCTAAATGAACTGCCCTAGCAACAAACAACAAAATATCTTTCATCCGTGGACTGCTTGCAGAGGCAAAGGCAATGTTCGCGGCTTTCACTGAGACCCACATAAAGGATCACTTGGACAACAAAATATGGATCCCAAGTTACAACCTATACAGATGTGACAGAGTGAACAGGCAAAAGGGGGGGGGGTTGGCCTGTACATTGCAGAGTCACTTGTTTGCACAGAACTGCTTAATGCCTCAAATGATGCAGTGGAAGTTTTAGCAGTAAAGGTCGAGAACCAAAACCTAGTCATTGTGGTAGTCTACAAGCCTCCGGATGCAACATCCCAGCAATTCCAGGAACAGCTGTTAAAAATTGACCACTGTCTGGAAAATCTTCCAGCTCCTGCACCCAACATCTTGCTCCTGGGGGATTTCAACTTAAGGCACCTAAAATGGAGGAATATAGAAAATAATATTGTTGCAGTAATAACACCAGGAGGCAACTCTGATGAAAACTCACACTCACACGAGCTTTTAAATCTCTGCACAAAATTCAATTTAAACCAGCAAATAATAGAGCCTACTAGACTGGAGAATACACTAGACCTCATCTTCACTAACAATGATGATCTGATAAGAAATGTCACCATATCAAAAACAATATACTCAGATCACAACATAATTGAGGTTCAGACATGTATGCGTGGAGCCCAGACCGACATAATGAGACTAGTCACGAGGGAGCATTCAAAAAACTCAACTTCAATAACAAAAAAATAAAGTGGGACCAAGTAAACCAAGTCCTAACCGATATAAGCTGGGAAGATATACTAAGCAACACAGACCCCAACTTATGCCTAGAACACATTAACTTGGTGGCACTCGATGTATGCACAAGGCTTATTCCTCTAAGAAAAAGGAGTAGATGTAAAATAGAAAGAGACAGGCGCTCCCTTTACAGGCGATGGAAAAGAATAACAGAGCGGCTAAAAGAGGTCAATATATCTGAAATGCGTAGGGAGACACTGGTCAGAGAAATAGCAAGCATCGAACTTAAGCTAAAGAATCTTATAGGAGTCAGGAATCGCGGGAAGAACTAAAAGCCATAAATGAAATCGAAAGAAACCCAAAGTATTTCTTCTCCTATGCCAAATCAAAGTCGAGAACAACGTCCAGTATTGGGCCCATACTTAAACAAGATGGGTACTACACAGATGACAGCAAGGAAATGAGTGAGCTACTCAAGTCCCAATATGACTCAGTTTTTAGCAAGCCGCTAACCAGACAGAGTCGAAGATCAAATGAATTTTTTTATGAGAGAGCCACAAGCCTATCCGATGTTATCCTGACGCCAAATGACTTCGATCAGCGATAAATGACATGCCCATGCACTTTTCCCCAGGGCCAGACTCATGGAACTCCGTGTTCATCAAGAACTGCAAGAAGCCCCTATCACGAGCCTTTTCCATTCTATGGAGAGGGAGCATGGACACGGGGGTCGTCCCACAGTTACTAAAAACAACAGACATAGCCCCACTCCATAAAGGGGGCAGTAAAGCAACAGCAAAGAACTACAGACCGATAGCACTAACATCCCATATCATAAAAATCTTTGAAAGGGTATTAAGAAGCAAGATCACCACCCATCTAGAAACCCATTCAGTTACCAACCCAGGGCAACAGGGGTTTTTTAGAACAGGTCGCTTCCTGTCGTCATCAACTACGGGATCACTAACGACAAGGTCCTAAATCACTAGAAGACAAAAAGAATGCAGATGTAATATATACAACTTTGCAAAAGCCTTCGACCAAGTGTACCAGGCGTATACGCACTACAGATGCGCGCTAAAGGAATAACAGGAAAAGGTTGGTCGATGGATCTATAATTTCCTCACTTACAGAACACAGAGAGTAGTGTCAACAAGTAAAGACCGAGCAGCTACGTGAAAAGACTCTGATTCCACAAGGCACAGTACTAGCCTCCCATCTTGTTCCTCATCCTCAAGCCGACATAGACAGGATGTTTCAGCCCACGCACCGTGTCTTCCTTTGCAGAAGACACCCGAATCTGCAGACCAGTGTCTTCAATTGCAGACATCTATCGGCAAGGCTCCAGCCAGGCGGACATCAACCAAATCTGTCAGTGGGCTTGCAGAAAACAATCTGAAGTTCAACGATGAGAAATTTCAATTACTAATATGTAAAACATGAGGAAATTAAATCTTCATCAAGTACATACAAATGCTGGCCACAAAATAAGGCCGAAACACCAACGTCCATAGACCTGGGAGTGATTATGTCGGAGATCTCACTTTCAAGGACCATAACTTGTATCAAACGCATCTGCTAGAAAAATGACAGGATGGAAAATGAGAACCTTCAAAACTAGGGAGGCCAAGCCCATGAATGACACCTTCATGTCTCTTTTCTAACTAGGCTGGAATATTGCTGCACTCTAACACACCTTTCAAGCAGTGAAAATTGCCGACCTAGAAAATTTGTTACAGCGAACTTTACGCACGCATAACGAGATAAAACACCTCAATTACTGGGAGCGCTTTGAGGTTTCTAAACCTGTATTCCCCTGAATCGCAGGAGGGAAGATACATGAATTATATACACCTGGAAATCCTAGAGGGACTATACCGACTTGCACACGAAAATCACTCACTACGAAACAAAAGACTTGGCAGACGATGCACCATCCCTCCCAATGAAAAGCGAGGGTGGTCACTACACGTTAAGAGACCAGACAATAAGTTCAGGGGACCGAGACTGTTTCAACTGCCTCCCACCACACATAAGGGATTACCAACAGACCCCTGGCAGTCTTCAGCTGGCACAGACAGCACCTAAAGGCAGTTCCTGATCCAGTCCGGGCTGTGGCTCGTACTTGGGTTTTGCGTGCAGCCAGCAGCAACAGCCTGGTTGATCTGGCGCTGATCCACCAGGAGGCCTGTCACAGACCGGGCCGCGGGGGCGATGACCCCCGAAAGTACTCTCTCCAGGGTCAAACTTCCAGGTAAACTATAGTCTACACCTGTTATGTCAAATGTTTCACTAATTGTATCACACCCTTTGAGCAATGTCAAGACCTGTGGTACATATATGATCTGGCATCCACACGGCGACATTATTACACTATGATTTAATCAGCCCTTGTTTATACTTCGTCATCTTTTTTTTTGTGAATCCCAAAAGCTTCCTAATACAATGTGAAGTACTTGTAACCCCACCATGCATTACATTTTTATGGGCATTTAAAACAATTTAAATTTGTTAGATGATGAGTTTTGGGCAGTAATATAGTCTTAAGCATAATCACCAATTCAGAAGATTGTACACTTACCTCTGCACCTTATTACATTGTTCACTAAATACAGCCCCAATTTCTTTATTATGGAACCTTTCACAATTTTTCTTTCCATCAATTTGATCTCATTTCCATAAATTTCTTCTTGTGCCCTCTGTATCCAGTATTCAAGAGGATGTGAAAACTTATATGAGATATTCATCTTGTTTAGAAATTTAAACACCAACTTAGTTATGTTGATTAGTTTGGGAAAAGAAGAATACCTATTTATATCAATGGCTAAGGAAGGACAAACTATTGGAGTGATGGTCACAGTAATTTCAACATAAGCAATATACACCTTTTGTACAGGCCAATTTGCTTTATTTACCAACCAGCTCGGTCCTTTAAACAATGATACAACATTTACGAATTTAGCATAAGGTAAACCTCGAGACAAGAAATCAGCTGGATCCTCCTCAAACTATTATATTTCTCTTGCATCTGATTAATCTCAGCGACTCTGCTTTGTACTTACGCAATTTTGCTGTTTCCATTACGAATCTATTGTAAGGATACCTTATTATCAGACCCAATTACAGTGTCGTTAAAATTTATCTCCTGCAACTTATTTCTTATATAATTAGCTAATTTGACACCTACATTAATGGCTGTTAATTCCAACTGAGGTAAGGTACGTGATTTAATTGGAGACACTTTAGCCTTAGACATAAGAGAAATAACACTATTACATTTTTATTTTATTTTTGAAGGTAAGCAATTGCTCCATACGCCAATTTTGAAGCATATTTTGGAGTACATTTTTCCCATCTGGATTGGCCACCTGACGTGGGAACTCCAACATTGGAATTTTTTCATAATCACCAATTAATTCATCCCACCTGTTAATAAATTTCTCAGGTAGAGTTTCATCCCAAGTACATTTAAGCTTCCATGCCTCTTGTATTAATAATTTCCCTCTTATAGTAAGGGTGACACTAAGCCTAGTGGATCAAAACATTTGGAAACTTCAGCAAGCAAAACTCTCTTAGTTAATTTATTGGGCATACTGTAATTATTAGGTTTTAACATTAACACATATCTCTCAGTATCCCAAATTAATCCCAATACATTACTACATTTTGGTACTTCATTTGCAAGGTAATCTTTACTTATTTTGCCCTTTAAATTGGATGAATTACTATTCCATTCCCTCAGAGGGATATTTGCACTTTGCATTATTTTATTAGCCTCTCCATAAGTCATTAACAGTTCCTCTTCAGTTGACGTCACACCCAGGAAATTGTCCACGTGAAATTGTTTGCTCATTACTTTACTCATTAATGGACTTCCCGTATATTTAATGTGTGCATTTATCGTCGCCTGAAGTAGGAACGGACTGGATGTAGCACCTGAAATTTAATAAGATATCTCCTATTTTTTCCGTCAACGACGGACTTGTCATCAAACAGTCATTTAAACTAGGTACATTTTTGTTACTCCTGGCACTATAATTAAACACAATCCTCAGAGGAGTGGTCTTAGAATCCTTCTTCACTCCGTGATGTGGCAAATAGTGACCATAAATTATGGCTTGCTTCAGGAGGTATCTCTTCTAATAAAATTGTATTAATTAATTGTTCAGTTATATTTCTTATAGGCAGTCAACAATTCAGTGTCTTACTCATTTTCGTGGATCTGAGCCTTTAATTGTCCATATGCCATTATGTAATAAGTGGGCAATTTTGGGATGGTTCAGTCTCCACGGAAGTCGTACCAGTAATCGTCCAGATTCAAATTTTAACATCTCTCAGTACTGTTCCTGAGTAAGAATCTCTGACGTTCTTCATATACATTTTCTTCCAATGCTGTACTAATTCCCCACAATTTTATGCACTGGCTCAAACACCACCTCTATGGAAGAATTATATTGAGGCATAACGATTTCATGATTATGACACACAGTATAGTAGTTATAGTTTTCCTCCTCCTGTCATGCATTATTAATACGAGGAATCCTACATACATTAATGACCTGCCCCTTTGCGAATAACCCACTCAGTTATTGCCATTTTTTTTGACCTGAGAAGATATGACACAACTTGGAGTTATAATATTTTAGCCCAAGCCCAATCCTAGCCTTCGAGGCAATCTACATCCTCCTTTAAGAAACTATTTAACTGACAGGCATTCCTGTTCGGGTTATAATGTGCTCTCCCCGGACTTTTCCAAGCTGAAGGTGTCCCCCAGGGATGTGTTCTGAGCACAACTCGTTTTCTCCTGCTAATAAAGATTGGCCCCTAGTCTTCCATCAAATATTTGGTCATCACCTATGTTTGATGAATTCGCTATTGCCGTGCAGGCCGCTGACTGTCACCTCCTTACAGTTTCTCTCCAACAGGCAGTCGACCGTGTTTCCAATTGGGCCACCACACATGGGTTTAAATTTTCCAGCACTAAAACCCACCAAATCACTTTCACTAGACGCCCCTGTCATCTCCGATCATCCTTTGTACCTCTATGGCTCCCGTATCCCTGAACGTGATACAGTCAAGTTTCTTGGCCTCCTCTTTGATCGAAGTTATCCTGAAACCTCACTTTACCTCTCTGAAGGCAACTTGTCACAGCCGGCTGAACCTTCTTAAAACCCTTGCTCATCTTTCGGGGGGAGCTGATCGTCGAACCCCCCTTTCCCACCTACATTCCACCCTTTATTTTATCGAAACTTGATTATGGAGACCAGATCTATTCAGCGCATCTCCTGCTACTCTCTCTAGCCTTAACCCCATTCATCACCAAGGATTACGTTTATGCCTTTGGTGCTTTTCGCTCTTCCCCTGTCGAAAGCCTCTATGCAGAAGCGAACGTTCCACCCTTTAAATCCGATCGCCATGATGCCCATTGCCTGCGCTACTATGTACGCTCTCATGATCTCCGCAATCCTTCCATTTATAGAATGGTCACTGATTTTAGTAGACATTCTTTATTTGTTTTGCCGCCCCTGCTTACTCCGTCCCTTCTCCCTTCGCCTTCATTCGCTCTTGTCTTCTCTTCAACTACCACCTTCTATGTACATGAAAGCATTTCACTTTTCCTCCCCCCCCTGGGAAGTTCCAGCTGTTCGAGTCTGTTCTTTCTCCCTCCCTTGCTCAAAGCCCAACTGTCTACGGTCGCTTCCCGCTCTCTTTTTCTTGACCACTTTCACTCCATTCTCATCCCCATTGCTGTGTAAACAGATGGCTCTAAGTTTTCTGATGGCGTAGGATTCGCAGCAGTGTTTCCGGACAGCATCGTACAAGGGCATTTACTATCTTCGGCTAGTATTTTTACTGCTGAATTATATGCCATCCTTACAGCACTTATCCGTATTGCATCTATGCCTGTGTCTCATTTGTGGTTGTCTCAGACTCCCCTAGTGCTTTACAGGCTATACAAAAATTTGATACACCTCACCCCTTAGTCCTCCGTATCCAACTTTGGCTACGCCGCATCTTTACCAAGCATAAAGATAAATTTTTTTTTGTTTGGTCCCTGGTCATGTTGACGTACAGGGGAATGAACAGGCAGACACTGCTGCGCGGTCCCGCAGTACATGACCTACCAGTTTCTTATAGAGGTATTCCATGTACGGACTATTTTGCTGTAATATCTTCCCACCTTCACACCCGTTGGCAACAACGTTGGTCTACTATGCTCGGCAAAAAAACTTCAGTCTATTAAACCGAGTATAGGTTACTGGCCGTCAACTTATCACCAGTGTCGAGGTTGGGAGACTACTCTCTCCCGTCTTCGCATTGGCCATACTCGTCTTACTCATGGATATCTCATGGAGAGGCGTCTTGCTCCTCTCTGTGAGAATTGCCAAGCTCCATTATCAGTCAGCCACATTCTGTTGGACTGCCCACTTTATCAACGAGCACGCAGAATTTACCTCTGTCGTCGTCTTCTCGCCCCGCGCTCTCTCCTTTACCTTCCCTTCTCGCTGATGGACCCACCTTTCATCCAGACTCTCTCATTGACTTTTGACAACGCTGACTTTCTTCACAAATTCTGATACTTTCAGCCCTTTCTACTTCAATCTCTTGCTACCCTCTACCCCCGTACTATCCCCTGCCCCGCTGTTTTCTGTAACCTGCTGATCATCCCCCCTCCCTTCTGCCATCCAATTCCCTTGCTTCCTTCCCTACCCTGCAGCGCTGTATAGCCCTTGTGGCTTAGCGCTTCTTTTTTGATTATAATAATAATAATTACATGGCCTCCTGCAGTCTTTAAAAGGGTGACACCACATTTCTTTACCATTCCCTTTACAAAGGAGGCATAATAGTCACTACCTATCAAAACATTTATTGGGCCTACAGAATCATCACTTACATCAGAAGGTGCTAAATTTACATTATGTGAAAGTCTTTCTGTAGCTTTACTAAGCCCTACTGTAGATATTTTCTCCGGAAGTCTATCTACAATTACTGCATTAACACGTTTTTTATAATTGCCAAAATTGACAGTTACATAAACAGTGTCATACAATTGAGCTCTTTTATCTGAGAGAAAGCCAGATAATTTTAGAGTTGCAGGATCTCCCATCTGTACTTTCATCCCATCAAGACATTTACGTTTTATGAATGTACGCTGGGATCCCTGGTCCAATAATGCAGTTACATTTTTTGATTTATGCCTTTTATCATCAATTTTTACCTGTAACACAGGTAAGGCTACTTCAGCAAAACCATCATTATTAACATTAGCAGCAATTTTCACATTAGCCACTGTTGTCTCAGGATTGTCAACATTATCATTATTATCAACATTTTCATATAGATCCTTACACATGACTATATGGTGTCTTCCTTTGTGACATTGATAACAGTTGTTTAATTTGGCATGACAATCCTTTACATTGTGATTACCTAGACATCCGATACATATGTCAAGTAAACCAAGTCTTAACCGGTATAAGCTGGGAAGATATACTAGGCAAAACAGACCCCAACTTATGCCTAGAACAGATTAACTCGGTGGCACTCGATGTATGCACAAGGCTTATTCCTCTAAGAAAAAGGAGGAGTAGATGTAAAACAGAAAGAGACAGGCGCTCCCTTTACAGGCGACGGAAAAGAATAACAGAGCGGCTAAAAGAGGTCAATATATCTGAAATGCGTAGGGAGACACTGGTCAGAGAAATAGCAAGCATCGAACTTAAGCTTAAAGAATCCTTTAGGAGTCAGGAATCGCGGGAAGAACTAAAAGCCATAAATGAAATCGAAAGAAACCCAAAGTATTTCTTCTCCTATGCCAAATCAAAATCGAGAACAACGTCCAGTATTGGGCCCCTACTTAAACAAGATGGGTCCTACACAGATGACAGCAAGGAAATGAGTGAGCTACTCAAGTCCCAATATGACTCAGTTTTTAGCAAGCCGCTAACCAGACTAAGAGTCGAAGATCAAATGAATTTTTTATGAGAGAGCCACAAAATTTGATTAACACAAGCCTATCCGATGTTATCCTGACGCCAAATGACTTCGAACAGGCGATAAATGACATGCCCATGCACTCTGCCCCAGGGCCAGACTCATGGAACTCTGTGTCATCAAGAACTTGCAAGCAGCCCCTATCACGAGCCTTTCCATCCCTGTGGAGAGAGCATGAACACAGGGTCGTCCCACAGTTACTAAAAACAACAGACATAGCCCACTCCACAAAGGGGCAGTAAAAGCAAACAGCAAAGAACTACAGACCAATAGCACTAACATCCCATAACAATAAAAATCTTTGAAAGGGTCCTAAGAAGCAAGATCACCACCCATCTTGAAACCCATCAGTTTACACAACCCATGGCAACATGGGTTAGAACCAGGTCGCACCTGTCTGTCTTCAACTATTTGGATCACAACGACAAGGTCCTAATGCACTAGAAGACAAAAAGAATGCAGAGTAATATATACAGACTTTGCAAAAGTCTTCGACAAGTTTGACCATGCGTAATAGCGCCTCAAAATGCCGTGGCTAAAGGAGTAACAGGAAAAGTCGTCGATGATCTATAATATCCTCACTAACAGAACACAGAGAGTAGTCGTCAACAGAGCAAAGTCCGAGGAGCAACGTGGAAAAGCTCTGTTCCACAAGGCACAGTACTCGCTCCCATCCATGTTCCTCATCCTTATATCCGACATAGAACAAGGATTTTCACCACAGCACCATGTCTTCCTTTGCGAGTTAGTTTAATATGTTTAATTATGCACCACCCATACCCAATCCCTGTGGGCGTAGTCAAAAGAATACAGAGGTACATACTGGGTCCCAGACTGGCCTCAAAGTTTTGATAGCTGATCAAGTTACAGAAGTATGAATTCACAATTTTACAAAGTTATGAACGCACAATTTACAAAGTAATGAACACCAGGTAGGTCTAGTCACAATCAATTACAAGTTTACAAAGGTAATTTACGGATTACAGAGTTACACAATGGGGTTCCAGGGACCGGGCTCCAAAGTTTTGATTGGCTTGAACTAGTACAATGTAATGAACTCACAAGTTTACAAAGTAATGAACTCACAATTCAAAGGTAATGAATACTGTAAGAATGGTTACTTACGTTTATACATGCCTGCAATCATTAACAAATTTTTAAGATTAATGAAGCAATTCACTCTACTTCCACACCCGTCAACAAACTGTCTAGTGAGTATTGATGCAATGTTGATTGCTGAGTCTCTCTCTCACCACACAACACCCACGCATCACACATACAATATTCATACACCCACACCATAAACACACACACACACACACACACCACACACACACACACACACCTACACATAAACACCACACACACAAACACATACACACACAAGCACACACACTCATACACACACACACACACACCACTCAAACACTCACACACACTCATACACACACACACACTCAGACTCACACACACAAGCTAGCCAAAAAGGGATAAATATATGTATACATAAATATATATAAGCAGAGGTGGTGGCAGCAGTAGGCCGGGGGGGTGAGGGAGTAGGCCGCCATAACAGGTTGGGTGTCATCACAAATAAGTAGTGTACTATACCAAAAGTGGAGTGAAAATTATTTAAAGTAGCAGTATACAAGTGATAAGTGTGGTAAATGAGGACTCAAAAGGCCAGAGAAAAGTATACCGAAGAAGTCAGAGGTCGGAAGGGGCGAGGTGTACGAGTCATCGTACAACGAGCAACGTACAGCGAGCATCGTACATCAGGCATCTGGATGGACGTACCCCATCCTGAGTAACGTACAAATCACTTGTTTGGGTGCGAAGTCCTGAGGGTAGAACGGCCCGGCAGGAGGGAGGGGGACGGAGGTAACCAGGGGGGGGGGAAACCAACTGTTACTCGCTATCTAAAACGCCTGCTCCAGGGCATTATCATACACAAAACCCTAAATATTAAGAAGATAAAATTTGTAGGAGCAAGGACTAATGGATTACAGCCCTGACAACAGTTTCGAGTGATAATGTTTTTAGGAAGGACACAAAGACAGTACAATCTGAAAAGCAAGTATTGAGGTACACATGTAGTAAAAAAGGTAGTGAAGAAGTGACTTGTTATCACACCTAGATTATAATTATTTAGAACTACTCCAGTGTTAAATGGTATCTCATTAGTAATTACGGGTACACAGAAGTGAGTTTGTATTTCTGGGACATATAAACAACTGACGTGCCCACACACACACACGAACGCGCACACACACATACACACTGCGGGCCGGGAGCTGGGTCTCGACCCCTGAAACCACATCTAGGTGAGTACACACAGCTGATCCTTGAATCGTGACCTCCCACCCACAGACCCCGCCACAGACCCTCACGCCCCTTACTGTTTCCTCCCTCGCTCCCTCCCTCCCCCTACTCGATCACTCACTCACTCACTCTCTCTCTCTCTTTTTTTTTTTTTTTTTTTTTTTTTTTTTTTTTTACACAGGGTTTGACAAGGTTAAGGATCCCTAGCTTTATTGACAGCTATTTACAGGTTAAGGATTCCTAACTTTATTGGCAAGCTAAGAGCTGTTACCTACATCAGCTCATTTGAAAGCATTTTTGTTATGAGAACATACAAGTAGGGAACAGTATGAAGTTGAGCCATCTGGGCAGCATTTTCCCCAAAATTTGATCAACTGACGTTATCTCGTGACATCATTATTCTGTACGAAGTGTACCTACTCCCGAGTCATCCTGGGTATGTATATCTCAGATGGAGTGATGTCTGGAGAAGGTACAGCCAGAGTGAAGTTGCCTGCTTTCTGCCCGTCTGTGCATAAAAGCTGTTTCACGCTGTCCTCGAAGTGGATCAAGTGTGGTATTTTGACATATTGGCCTTGTACATAACAGTAAGGCCACCCACATCCTCCTATGTGAAAGGCTCAGCTGAAATGACAGATCTATCAGGATGGTCCAGCGAGAGATGAGACGTCTTGCTCTGTTCTCCTACTCTGACGCGAAGCAGTCGCAGATGAGAGGGGGGTCAGCAAACCAAAGAAAATGCGCATACTCAAGTGTGAGCGTACTTGTCCTCGTACAGGATCTTTGCAAACCCCTACTGTTCAAGCAAGCCGAGATAGGCGAAGAGCTGTAACTTCCTGGCTGCCTTGTTTGCAAGATTACAACATGGTTCTTCATGGTTAGTTCTTGGAGTCAAATTTCACCCAAGGATATCAACTTCTTCTCCAGGTGCCAACAACGTCCCATTCATCCCTTACTACTGCGCCAGCATAACCATCATGTGCCTAGAGACGAACATCATTTTGCGTTTTTTCCAGGTGCAATTGTTACTTGCCATCTATTGCCCCCCAAAGTCTGATATAGCTCTCAGCTGGTGATGATGTAGCTTAGAGCAGCTTGGCATTCATCCTTGATAAGTGAATGTCATTGTACAGTCAGTCTGCATATGCATGTGATTCTAGGATGAGATGAAGAAGTCTTGAATAGACATTCCATAACAGTGGACCCCAGCAACACTTCCTTGTGGACGCTTTGCCCCAATAGGATGCCTTGCTGATTCCCGTTCCATTGAGGACTAAACCCTTAGAGATCTACCATGAAGGTAATCACAGAGGAGACTAGCGTAGAGCCTGCAATTCCCAGTGCTTGAAGTTTTGCTAAGAGAGGCCCCGGTGCCACAACCCGGTTCCGAAAGCGCCAGCAATGTCCAGTGCTACCCACACAGCTGACTTTGGATTCATCCAGTGACATGGTGCCACTTAAGTGAGAGGCTTTAAACAACAGATCAGCAGCAAGTAACCTTTCCTGAAGCCATATTGAACGATCTCAAAGTAGTGAGTGGATACAAAAAATCTGTCATTTGTCTTGAGAATTATTGTCCTCAAGGATCTTACCAGTGATTGACAGGAGTGACACTGTCTGTAGTTGCTGATTTCAGCTCTGCTCTTCTTTTTGTGAACAGGGACTACATTGCCTCTTTCCATGGAGAGGGCCATTTACATTTACTCTCTCACTCTCTCTCTCTCTCTCTCGTCCTCTTCTCTCTCTCTCTTCTCACCAACGCCTCTACCTCTCTCTCTCTCGTTCCCACTTCTCTCTCTCTCTCTCTCTCACTCTCTCTTCTCCACCCTCTCTCTTCTCTCTCGTCTCTCTCTCTGTCTGATCTCTCTCTCTCCTCTCTCTCCCTCTCTCTCTCTCTCTCTCTCGAACCACTCTCGCTCT
>NC_069439.1:696924-721924 GCF_026875155.1 Cherax quadricarinatus | reverse complement strand
GGGCAAACACCACACCCCACAGAATCTCCCCAACAGACCCCACCCGCGACATTCCCAACGCAACTGAGCAACCTATACTCCAACCCACTCACTTTCCCTCTGCCACCAACCCCCATATCACAAACCTGCACCCCAACAGCTGTCCTTATGGCACTTGACGTGAGACCCCACCCCCATCAACACATACCCCACCTACACCACAGCCCCCATATAGGCCCCTCCAAGGCTCTCCCCCACCAGACCCCAATATACTTGCACGTCCACAATGATAGAAAAAAACTAAAGGTTTGGAACACAAACGCGATGGAATATAATCGAATAAACAATGAGGAGCGGAATGAAAGAATCATGAAAAATCCCAGACATCATAGCATTCACAGAAACAAAACTCGCTGAGGATAATAACAACACCAATCTTCCCACAGGATAGCAGATCCTGAGGAAAGATAGAAGGAGTAGAGGGGAAGAGGTTGCACTGCTCATAAACCACCAATGGGATTGAAGGAAATGGAAGGCAAGACCTGATTGGAGAAGAGACTACATTGTAGGTACATACAGTCCGGAGAACATAAAGTAGTCTTGGAGTGATTTAATAACCCACCACAGAACTGCAGGAGGCCAAGAGAGGATACAAGAAAACAAAGGTGATGTGGAAGCACCTGGCTGAGGTGGCAAGAAGAGCTCACTCGAGCATAGCAAAGTTCTGTCATGGGGCGATTTCAACCACAGGAGTTCGACTGGGAAACCTGGAGCCACATGGGGGTCCCCGAAACATGGAGTAGCCAAGATGATGGAATTGGTACTTGATAACCTCATGCATCAACATGGTCAGGGACACAACCAGAGAGAGAGGAGGAGGACGAGCCACAAGACTGATCTTGTGTTCACCCTGATCTGTTTCAGACATCGAGGACATCACATACGAGAGGCCCCTTGGACTAGCGATTTCATGTGGATCTGGTTTGACTATATAGTAGAGTACAAGTGGAGAAAGGTAACAGGAACGGAAGGGGACAGGCCTAACTAGAAAAGGGGGGACTATCAGTATGAGAAAACATCCTGCAGGAGGTTCAGTGGGACAGAGAAATGGTAGGAAAATTCAGTAAACGAGATGATGGAATAAGGGGGTGTGGCATACAGAAGAGCCAGAGGCGAAGGAAAGTTTTGTTCCCAAGGGAAACAGAAATAATAGGAAGACCAAGACGAGTCCCTTGGTTTACCCGAAGGTGTAGGAGGCAAAAACTAAGTGCAACAGAGAATGGAAAAGGTACAGAGGCATAGGATCCAGAAAACAAGAGAATTAGTAGGAAGAGCCAGAAACGAGTAATGCGCAAAAGGAGGGAGGGCCCACGTGACAGTATGAAAACGACATAGCATCGAAGTTCAAATCTGACCCGAATCTGCTGTAAGCCACATAGGAAGAAGACAACAGTCAAGACCCAGGTTATAAGGCTGAGGAAAGAAGGTGGAGAACCAAACAAGAAACGATCAAGAGTATGTGAGGAGCTCAACAACGAGATTTAAGGAAGTATTTACAGTAGAGACAGAAAGGACTCTGGGGGACGACCAGATGGGACACCAACAAGTAATACACCATCCATGTTGGACGACATACAGACAGATGAGGAGAGGTGGAAAAACTGCTAATGGAAAGTGATACCTCAAAGGCATGGGAGCCGGGCCGGGGGGGGGGGGGGGGGGGGGGGGGGGCCGGACAACATCTCTCATGGTTGCCTTAGAGAGGAGCAGATATGTTTGCGTACCACTTACCAACAAGCTTCAACACATCCCTAGGATACTGGGCAACTACCTGAGGTATGGAAGACAGCAAATGTAGTTCCCATTTTCAAAAAAGGAAGACAGAAAAGAGGCACTAAACTATAGACTTGTCATTGACGTGTATAGTATGCAAAAATTATGGAGAAGATTATCAGGAGGAGAGTGGTGGAGCACCTGGAACGGAAACAGCAGTATAAATGCCAACCAGCCGGATTCAACGAAGCATATCCTGTTCACAAACCTTCTGCTTTTATTGATAAAATAAAAACAGAAGTAAGACAAAGAGAAGGGTTGGGTTGAGTGCATCTTCTTGACTGCAAGAAGGCCTTTGCCACAAGGCAAACGGAAACCAAGCCTGATGCACATAACTATGCACTTGTATCTGCTGGCAGGGAAATCTGGAAAAACAGATGGACATGCAACTAGTACGCACCCTAGAAATCATGCCCGATATGACAACAAGGAAAGCAAACCTCCCTTCCTGTAAGCTTTTTCACCCTTGAAATGTGTAACTCTTCAGTACAGGAAAGACTGTGCTATAACCTTAAATTGCTAGCATACCATCTAAAAGGGACAAAAAGATACAAACATCCAGGCCATGGGCAAACCTGGGTACCACAGCCACTCAAGATGAAGGTTTTTTAGTGCAGGAAGGAAAAAAAACTGGCAGAAATGGCAGAAATCGTACACCAAATCCAGTCATTCCTGGCGGAACCACAGTCGAGGCCCTCCCCTCCAAACCAACAGATACAGATACTAATGCCCGGAAAAAAAATCCCCCCCCAGTACCAACAATACCACCAGTCCGATAAAATCTTCTTGCAAATATACGGTCTAAAGCCAGCAAAAACAACAAAATACCTTTCAATCCGTGGACTGCTTGCAGAGGCAAAGGCATTGTTCGCGGCTTTCACTGCGACCCACATAAAGGATCACTTGGACAACGAAATATGGATCCCAGGTTACACCCTATACATATGTGACAGAGTGAACAGGCAAAAGGGTTGGCCTGTTAAATTTGCAGAGTCACTTGTTAGCCCAGAGAACTGCTTAATGCCTCAAATGACGTAGTGGAATTTTTAGCAGTAAAGTCGATAACCAAAACCTAGTCATTGTGTAGTCTACAAGCCACCGCTGCAACATCCCAGCCAATTCCCGTAACAGCAGTTAAAAATTGACCCTGTCTGGAAAATCTTCCAGCTCCTGCACCCAACATCTTGCTTCTGGGATTTCAACTTAAGGCACCTAAAATGGAGAATATAGCAAATATATTGTTGCAGTAATAACACCAGAGGCAGGCTCGATGAAAACTCACACTCACACGAGCTTTTAAATCTCGCACAAAATTTCAATTTTAAACCAGCAAATAATAAGCCTACTAGACTGGAGAATACACTAGACCTCATCTTCACTAACAATGATGATCTGATAAGAAATTCCCACCATATCAAAAACAAATATAACTCAATCACAACATTAATTGAGGTTCAACATGTATGCGAGCCTCAGACCGACAAAATGAGACTAGTCCACGAGGAGCATTCACCAAATTCAACTTCTAACAAAAACAAAAGTGGACCAAGTTAAACGCAAGTCCTAACCGAATATAAGCTGGGAAGAATATACTAAGCAACATAGACCCAAACTTATCTAGAACAGATTAACTCGTGCACTCGATGTATGCCTACAAGGCTTATTCCTCTAAGAAAAGAAGGAGTAATGTAAAATAGAAAGAGACAGCGCTCCCTTTACCGGCGACGGCAAAAGAATAACAGAGCGGCTAAAAAGAGGTCAATATAATCAGAAATGACGCAGGGAGACACTGGTCAGAGAAATAGCAAGCTATACGAACTAAAGCGTAAAAGAATCCTTTAGGAGTCAGGAATCGGCGCGGGAAAACTAAAAGCCATATAGAAAATCGAAAGAAACCCAAAGTATTTCTTCTCCTATGCAATCAAAATCGAGAACAACGTCCAGTATTGGGCCCCCTACTTAAACCAGATGGTCTACACAGATGACAGCAAGGAAATGATGACTACTCAAGTCCCAAATGCTCAGCAGTTTTTAGCAAGCCGCTAACCAAACTGAGAGACAAGATCAAAATGAATTTTTTATAGAGAGCCACAAAATTTGATTAACACTAGCCTTCCGATGATATCCTGACGCCAAATGACTCGAACAGGCGATAAATGACATGCCCATGCACTCTGCCCCAGGGCCCAGACTCATGAACTCTGTGTTCAACAAGAACTGCAAGAAAGCCCCTAACACGAGCCTTTTCCATCCTATGGAGAGGAGCATATGGACAGCGGGTCGTCCTCATTACTAAAAACAACAGACAAGCCCCACTCCCACAAAGGGGCAGTAAAGCAACAGCAAAGAACTACAGACCAATAGCCTAACATCCCATATCATAAAATCTTGAAAGGGTCCTAAAAGCAAGAACATCTACACCACATCTAGAAACCCATCAGTTACACAACCCAGGCCCTCACCCACCCGCCCGCCCCACCGGGCAACATGGGTTTAGACAGTCGCTCCTTGTCTGTCTCAACTACTGATCACTACGACAAGTCCTAAAATGCACTAGAAGAACAAAAGAATGCAGATGTAATATATACAGACTTGCAAAAGCCTTCGACAATGTGACCATGGCGTAATAGCGCACAAAATCGCGCTAAAAAAAGGAATAACAGAAAAGTTGGTCGATGGATCCCTATAATTTCCTCACTAACAGAACACAGAGAGTATCTTCAACAGAGAAAGTCCGTGGCAGCTAACGGTGAAAAGCTCTGTCCCACAAGGCACAGTACTACTCCCATCTTGTTCCTCATCCTCATATCCGACCTAGACAGGATGTCAGCCACGAGCACCGTGTCTTCCTTTGCAGAATGACACCCAATCGCATGACAGTGCTTTCCATTGCAGACACTGCAAAGGCGTCCAGGCTGACATCAACCAAATCTTTCAGTGGGCTGCAGAAAACAATATGAAGTTCAACGATGAGAAATTTCAATTACTCAGATATGGTAAACATGAGGAAATTAAATCTTCATCAATACAAAACAAATTCTGGCCACAAAATTAGAGCGAAACACACGTCCAAAGACTGGAGTGATTATGTCGGAGGATCTCACCTTCCAAGGACCATAACAATTGTATCAATCGCATCTGCCTAGAAAATGACAGGATGGAAATGAAGAACCTTCAAACTAGGGATGCAAGCCCATGATGACACTCTTCAGGTCACGTGTTCTATCTAGGCTGGAATATGTGCTGCACATCTAACGCACCTTTCAGCAAGGCAGGTGAAATTTTGCCGACCTAGAAAATGTACAGAGAACTTTCAGTCACGCGCGCATAAAACGGGAGATAAAACACCTCCAATTAACTGGAGCGCTGAGTTTTCTAACACCTGTATTCCCTGGAACGCCGAGGGAGAGAAACATTGATTATATACCCCTGAAATCCTAGAGGGACTAGTACCGAACTTCACACGAAAATCACTCACTACGAAAGCAAATGACTTGGCAGACGATGCACCATTCCCCCCCAATGAAAAGCAGGTGTCACTATCACGTTAAGAGACCATACAAATAAGTTGTCATGGGACCCGAGACTGTTCAACACTGCCTCCCAGAACACATAAGGGGGAATTACCAACAGACCCCTGGCAGTCTTCAATCTGGCACTGGACAAGCGCCCTAAAGGCAGTTCCTGATCAGCCGGGCTGTGGCTCGTCCGTTGGTTTGCGTGCAGCACAGCAACAGCTGGTTGAATCAGGGGGCTCTGATCCACCAGTAGGCCAGGTCATACAGACAACGGGCCGCGGGGCGTTTGACCCCCGAAACTCTCTCCCAGGTAAACTTCCAGGTAAACACAGTTCCTCACAAGAGATTAGGCCCGAAGCTAGAGCATCAGCGCAATATTAACAGAAGGGCACTGCAAGGATCAGAGAATACCTGACAGGGAGGCAACAACGATTCATGTACGTAATGATGTATCACAGTGGCACCTGTGACTGCGGTCCCACAGGTGTCGGTCTAGACCAGTGCTATATTTGGTATATGTGAACGACATGACGGAAGTTAACTCAGAAGTGTCCCTTTGGCAAATGATGTGAAGTTAATGAGGAGAATTAATCTGATGATGACCAGCAGGACTTCAAGAGAGAAACCTGGACAGACTGGACAAACCTGGTCACAAATGGCTTCTCGAATAAATCCTGCCTAAATGCAAAGTCATGAAGAAGGGGGGAAATGGGCATCAGAAGACCACAGACATAGTAAGCTAGGTGGCCAAAGACTGCAAACCCACTCAGGAGAAAGATCTGGTTGAGTATAACACCGAGCATGTCTCCGGAGCACACCTTAATCAGATAACTGCGCAGTATATGGGCTCCTGCAACACCTGAGAACCAGCATTCCGACACCTTAGTAAGGAATCCTTATCAAGACCTGTACACCGTGTATGGTCAGGCCCTCATCCCATCAAGACATTTACGTTTTATGAATGTACGCCTGATCCCTGGGTCCAATTATGCAGTTTACAATTTTTTGATTTATGCCTTTTATCATCAATTTTTACCTGTAACACAGGTAAGGCTACTTTCAGCAAAACCATCATTATAACATTAGCAGCATTTTTCACATTAGCCACTGTTTGCTCAGGATGTCAACATTATCATTATTATCAACATTTTCATATGGAACCTTACACATGACTATATGGTGTCTTCCTTTGGAACATTGATAACAGTTGTTTTAATTTGGCATGAACAATCCTTACATTGTGATTACCTAGACATCCGATACATATGTCAGTAAAAACCGAAAGCTTAACCGTATAAGCTGGAAGATATACTAGGCAAAACAGACCCCAACTTATGCCTAGAACAGATTAAACTCGTGGCACTCATGTATGCAACAAGGCTTTATTCCTCTAAGAAAAAGGAGGAGTAGAGTAAACAGAAAGGACAGGCGCTCCCTTACAGGCGAACGGAAAAGAATAATCAGAAGCGGCTAAAAAGAGGTCAAAATACTGAAATGCGAGGCAACACTGGACAGAGAAATAGCAAGCAATCGAACTTAAGCTAAAGAATCCTTTAGGAGTCAGGAATCGCGGGAAGACTAAAAGCATAAATTAAATCGATAGAAACACAAAGTAAATTTCTTCTCCTATGCCAATCTAAATCGAGAACAACGTCCAGTATTGGGCCCTACTTAAACAAGATGGGTCCTACCAACAACAGCAAGGAAAGAGTGAGCTATACACACTGAGTCCCAATATGACTTCATGTTTTTAGCAACCGCTAACCCACTAAGAAGTCGAAGATCAAAAATGAATTTTTTATGAGAGAGCCACAAAATTGATTAACACAAGCAATCCGATGTTATCCGGATCCCAATGACTTCGAACAGGCGATAAATGACATGCCCATGCACTCTGCCCCAGGGCCAGACTCATGGAACTCTGTGTCATCAAGAACTTGCAAGCAGCCCCTATCACGAGCCTTTCCATCCCTGTGGAGAGAGCATGAACACAGGGTCGTCCCACAGTTACTAAAAACAACAGACATAGCCCACTCCACAAAGGGGCAGTAAAAGCAAACAGCAAAGAACTACAGACCAATAGCACTAACATCCCATAACAATAAAAATCTTTGAAAGGGTCCTAAGAAGCAAGATCACCACCCATCTTGAAACCCATCAGTTTACACAACCCATGGCAACATGGGTTAGAACCAGGTCGCACCTGTCTGTCTTCAACTATTTGGATCACAACGACAAGGTCCTAATGCACTAGAAGACAAAAAGAATGCAGAGTAATATATACAGACTTTGCAAAAGTCTTCGACAAGTTTGACCATGCGTAATAGCGCCTCAAAATGCCGTGGCTAAAGGAGTAACAGGAAAAGTCGTCGATGATCTATAATATCCTCACTAACAGAACACAGAGAGTAGTCGTCAACAGAGCAAAGTCCGAGGAGCAACGTGGAAAAGCTCTGTTCCACAAGGCACAGTACTCGCTCCCATCCATGTTCCTCATCCTTATATCCGACATAGAACAAGGATTTTCACCACAGCACCATGTCTTCCTTTGCGAGTTAGTTTAATATGTTTAATTATGCACCACCCATACCCAATCCCTGTGGGCGTAGTCAAAAGAATACAGAGGTACATACTGGGTCCCAGACTGGCCTCAAAGTTTTGATAGCTGATCAAGTTACAGAAGTATGAATTCACAATTTTACAAAGTTATGAACGCACAATTTACAAAGTAATGAACACCAGGTAGGTCTAGTCACAATCAATTACAAGTTTACAAAGGTAATTTACGGATTACAGAGTTACACAATGGGGTTCCAGGGACCGGGCTCCAAAGTTTTGATTGGCTTGAACTAGTACAATGTAATGAACTCACAAGTTTACAAAGTAATGAACTCACAATTCAAAGGTAATGAATACTGTAAGAATGGTTACTTACGTTTATACATGCCTGCAATCATTAACAAATTTTTAAGATTAATGAAGCAATTCACTCTACTTCCACACCCGTCAACAAACTGTCTAGTGAGTATTGATGCAATGTTGATTGCTGAGTCTCTCTCTCACCACACAACACCCACGCATCACACATACAATATTCATACACCCACACCATAAACACACACACACACACACACACCACACACACACACACACACCTACACATAAACACCACACACACAAACACATACACACACAAGCACACACACTCATACACACACACACACACACCACTCAAACACTCACACACACTCATACACACACACACACTCAGACTCACACACACAAGCTAGCCAAAAAGGGATAAATATATGTATACATAAATATATATAAGCAGAGGTGGTGGCAGCAGTAGGCCGGGGGGGTGAGGGAGTAGGCCGCCATAACAGGTTGGGTGTCATCACAAATAAGTAGTGTACTATACCAAAAGTGGAGTGAAAATTATTTAAAGTAGCAGTATACAAGTGATAAGTGTGGTAAATGAGGACTCAAAAGGCCAGAGAAAAGTATACCGAAGAAGTCAGAGGTCGGAAGGGGCGAGGTGTACGAGTCATCGTACAACGAGCAACGTACAGCGAGCATCGTACATCAGGCATCTGGATGGACGTACCCCATCCTGAGTAACGTACAAATCACTTGTTTGGGTGCGAAGTCCTGAGGGTAGAACGGCCCGGCAGGAGGGAGGGGGACGGAGGTAACCAGGGGGGGGGGAAACCAACTGTTACTCGCTATCTAAAACGCCTGCTCCAGGGCATTATCATACACAAAACCCTAAATATTAAGAAGATAAAATTTGTAGGAGCAAGGACTAATGGATTACAGCCCTGACAACAGTTTCGAGTGATAATGTTTTTAGGAAGGACACAAAGACAGTACAATCTGAAAAGCAAGTATTGAGGTACACATGTAGTAAAAAAGGTAGTGAAGAAGTGACTTGTTATCACACCTAGATTATAATTATTTAGAACTACTCCAGTGTTAAATGGTATCTCATTAGTAATTACGGGTACACAGAAGTGAGTTTGTATTTCTGGGACATATAAACAACTGACGTTCCCACACACACACACGAATCGCGCACACACACATACACACTGCGGGCCGGGAGCTGGGGTCTCTCGACCCCTGAAACATCTAGGTGAGTACACACAGCTGATCCTTGAATCGTGACCTCCCACCCACAGACCCCGCCACAGACCCTCACGCCCCTTACTGTTTCCTCCCTCGCTCCCTCCCTCCCCCTACTCGATCACTCACTCTCTCCAGGTAAACTCCAGGTAATCTTTCAACTTTATCATTCCATGAATTGTATGCATTGTAATTCTTAGAAAAATGAGTACCCTTGCAGAAGAGACAATCTCTCTTTTCTTTGACTGGTTTCTTATTAACTGGGCTACTCTTAGGAGGGTACTTATTCTTCTTACCTTGTGGAGAATCATTATTTCTGATTCCTGCTACTTGATATGCACCTGTGCAAATCTTTTTAGGAAATGAATTTTGATTATTACCATTGGGATAATTTTTCCCTTTGTGAAACTTGGCATATACCTCAGAGTTATTATTTTTTTTTTTACACAGGGTTTGACAAGGTTAAGGATCCCTAGCTTTATTGACTCGATATTTACAGGTTAAGGATTCCTTACTTTATTGGCAAGCTAAGAGCTGTTACCTACATCAGCTCATTTGAAAGCATTTTAATTGTTATGAGACATACAAGTAGGGAACAGGATGAAGTTGGAGCCATCTGTGGGCCAGCATTTTCATTTGATCATCTGACTTTATCTCGTTGACATCATTATGCTGTACGAATGTGTTCCATACTCGAGTCATCCTGGATATATATGATATCAGATGGAGTGATGTTCTGGAGAAGGGTACAGCCAGAGTGAAGTTGCTGCTTTCTGCCCGTCTTGTGGCATAAAAGCTTGTTTCACGCTGTCCTCGAAGTGGATCCAAGTGTGGTACTTTGACAATATTGGCCTTATACATAACAGTAGGGCCACCCACATCCCTCCTGCGTTGAAGGCTCTGCTGAAATGACAGATCTATCCAGGATGGGTCCAGGCGAGAGATGAGACGTCTTGCTCTGTTCTCTACTCTGTCAAGCAGTGGCAGATGAGAGGAGGGGGACAGGCAACCCAAGAAAGTGGAGCATACTCAAAGTGTGAGCATATTTGTGCCTCGTACAAAATCTTGAAACACCTGCTGTCAAGCAGATGCGAGATATGGCGAAGTGCTGTAAGCTTCCTGGCTGCCTTGTTTGCAGGATTTACAACATGGTTCTTCATGGTTAGTTTGGAGTCAAATTTCACCCCATGGATATCAACTTCTTCTCCAGGTGCCAACACCCTCCCATTCATCCTTACTACTGCACCAGCATTACCATCAAGGTGCCTAGAGACGATCATCATTTGCATTTTCTCAGGTGCAAATGTTACTTGCCATCTATTTCCCCAAGCTGAAATAGCTCTAAGCTGGTGATTTATGTAGCTTAGAGCAGCTGGCATTTCTTCTCTTGGATAAGTGAATGTCAGTGTACAGTCGTCTACATATGCATGTGATTCTGGGATGAGAGAAGAAGGTCTTTGGGAAGTAGACATTCCTTAACAATGGTTCCACCCCACGTTCCCTTGGGGAACACTTCCCCCAAAATAGAATGTCTTGCTGTTTTGTTCCAGTGAGGAAAACTACACTTAGAGTTCTCCCAAAAGGGTAATCATGAGTAGACAAAAAGGGTGACCCTTGAAATTCCCCAAAATGCTTAAAGTTTTGTAAGAGGCCCGGGTTTCCACACCGGTCGAAAGCGCCGCAATGTCCAGTGCTACAACACGGCTGATTTTTGGATTCTTTCCAGGACTGGTGCCACTTAGTGGGGGGGTTTTAAAAATCAGATCAGCAGCAGAGTAACCTTTCCTGAAGCCTTTTGGGACCATCCCCCAAAGTAGGGGGGGTAGTAAAAAAAAATTCTGTCATTTGTCTTGGGGTTTTTTTGCCCTAAAGGTTTTTTACCATTTGATTGACAGGAGTACAGGGTTTCCGTAGTGCGATTTCGTTCTGCTTTCTTTTTTTCCCCTCTTTCCTTAGAGAGGACCTTTTCATGCATTAGGCAAATGCTAAAAGATGCGAGTTGGGGGGTGCTGCTAGGGGTTGCACATTTCTCAGCAATCTGGGGTAAAACTTGTCTGGGCCCACAGCCTTTTTTTGGGTTTAAGCGTTTTAAGAAGGAAATGCCCTCCCTCCTCCCTTATGTCCCCTACCTGGATTTTCGGGAGAGGGGTTTTCGGGGGCAACCCCCCCCGCGGCCCGGTCTGTGCCCAAGGCCTCCGGGTGGATAAAGCCCCTGATAAACCCAGGTGTTGTGCTGGCTGCACGAAAACCCAACGTACGAGCCACAGCCGGTGATCAGGAATGATTTTTAGGTGCTTGTCCAGTCCCAGTTTTTAAAGGACTGCCGGGGGGTTCTGTTGGAAATTTCCCCCTTTGTGTGCGGGGAAAGGCAGTTAAAATTTCCCCGGGCCCCTGACATTTATTGTATGGTCTCTTAACGGGCAAGTGACACCCCTGCTTTTTTTGGGGGGGATGGTGCATCGTCTCCCAAAGGGTTTTTTGCTTTCGTAGTGGTGATTTTCGTGTGAAAAGTTGGGTTTATAGCCCCTTTAAGGTTTTTTCCGGTGTTTAAATCATGTATCTCTCCCTCCGGGTTTCCCGGGGGGAAAATACAGGTTTAAAAACCCTCAAGCGCCCCCAGAAATTTGGGAGGTGTTTTATCCCCTTTTTTTGGCCCCGTAAAAAGTTCTCTGTACATTTTTAGGTCGGAAATTTAAACCTGCCTTAAAAGGTCCCTGTTTGGGAGTGAAAGAATTATTCCACCCTTTGTTTGAAAAAAGGTGCCCTGTTGAGTGTCATCTTTGGGCTTGGCCTCCCTGTTTTGAAGGTTCTCATTATCCCCCGTCATTTTTCTAGAGATGCGTTTTGATACAATGTTATGGCCCTTTAAAGGGTTTGGGACCCTTTCCCGAACAAAACACTCCAGGTCTTTGCCTTTTGGTTTTTCGCTCTATTTTTTTGGCCGAATTTGTTTTGTACTCTGATGAAGTTTTTTAATTTTTCCTCATGTTTACCATATTGAGTAATTGAAATTTTCATCGTTAAAACTTCTTTTTATTGTTTTCTGCAGCCCACTGAAAAAATTTGGTTGATGCCCGGCCTGGAGCCTTCCCAGTGTCTGAAAGGGAAGACATGTCTTGAGTTTTGGGGTTTTTTCATCTCCCAAAGGGAAAAGACACGGTGCTTTTTGGTGCCCACCCCTTGTCTATGTCGGATATGAGGATGGGGAAAAAGATGGGAGTTTGTACTTTTTGCCTTGTGGAACAGAGCTTTTCACCGTAGCTCCCTCGGACTTTACTCTTTTGGGACGATACTCTTGTGTTCTGTTATTGGGGAAAATTATAGATCCATCGACCGACTTTTCCTGTTATTCCTTTAGCGCGCATTTTGTGCGCTTTTAAACCCCCAGGGGTCCATTTTGTCAAAGGTTTTTTGAAAAAAGTTGTATATTTTTACATTGCTTTCTTTTTGTTTTTCTAGTGCATTTAGGACCTTGCCCGTAGTGGACCCCAGTTTTTTTGAGACGGGAAAGGGAGGGGGCCTGTTCAAAACCCCATTTTCCCCCTGGGTTGTGAAAACTGAGGGTTTCTAGATGGGTGGTGTTTTTGCTTTTTGGACCCTTTCAAAGTTTTTTTTATGTTTAGGGGATTTTAGTGCTTTGGTCTGTAGTTTTTTGGCTGTTGTTTTTATGCCCCCTTTGTGGGGGGGGCTATGTCTGTTTTTTTTAAGAAAAGAGGGCGACCCCCGTGTCCATGCTCCCTCCCTTTGGAGGGGAAAAGGCCCCCGGGGATAGGGGCTTCTTGGGTTCTTGATAACCCGGGTTTTCCAGGGGATTTGGGCCCCTGGGGCGAGGGGCATGGGCATGTCTTAAATTCCCCCCGTTCAAAGTCTTTTGGGCGTCAGGTTAACATCGGATAGGCTTTGTGTTAATAAATTTTTGTGGCTCTCTCATAAAAAATTCATTTTGATTTTTCAAACTCTCGTCTGGTTAGCGGCTTTGGTTTAAAAATGAGTCATATTGGGACTTGAGTAGTCATCATTTCCTTTTTGTCATCTTTTGTGGGGCCCCCATCTTGTTTAAGTGGGGGCCCCCAATTCTGGACGTTTTTTTTCTCGTTTTTGATTTGGCTAGGAAAAAAGAAATATTTTGGGGTTTTTCTTTCGATTTCATTTAGGGATTTTTGTTTTTCCCCGCGATTCCTGCCCCTTTAAAGGATTCTTTTAGTTTTAAAGTTCGATGCTTGCTATTTCCCCTGACCGTGTCCCCCTACGCATTTCAGATATTTTGACCTTTTTTACCCGCTTGTTATTCTTTTCCGTCGCCTGTAAAGGGAGCGCCGGTCTCTTTCTATTTTACATCTACTCCCCCTTTTTTTTTGAGGAATAACCCTTTTGCATCCCATCGAGTGCCACCGAGTTTAATTTTTTTTAGGCAAAAAGTTTGGGCCCTGTTTTGCTTAGTATATTTTCCCCAGTTATACCCGGTTGGGGATTTGGTTTATTTGGGTTCCACTTTTTTTTTTGTTAGGGAAGTTGAATTTGGTGTTTGCTCCCTCTTTTTGATTTAGTCTCATTATGCGGTTGGGGCCCCCCACCCCATACAGTCTGAACCTAAATTTATGTTGTGATCTGAGTATATTGTTTTTAAATATGGGGGACTTTTCTTTCGTCATCATTGTTAGTGAAGATGGGGGTTAGTGTTTTCTCCAGTCTAGTAGGCTCTTTATTTGCGGGTTTTAAAATTGAATTTTGGCAGAGTTTTAAAAAGCTCGTTGAGTTTTGAGTTTTCATCAGAGCGGCCCAGGGTTTTGTTTTACTGCAACAAAATTTTTTGGGCCTATATTACCCCATTTTGGGTGTTTAAAGTTGAAATCCCCAGGAGCAAGATGTTGGGTGCGGGAGCTGGAAGATTTTCCAGACATTTGGTCAATTTTTAAAAAGCTGTTCCGGGAAATTGGGCGGGGGATTTTGCATCCGGAGGCTTGTAGACTACCACAATGACTAGGTTTTGGGTTCTCGCCCTTTTATGCTAAAATTTCCCAAATACGTCAATTTGAGGCTTTAAAAGCAGTTCTTTTGCAAACAAGGGACACTTTTCTTGCGGGACCCAAAGGGGGGCCCCTTGCTGGATCAGGAACTTGCATTTGGAGCAAAGTGTTCAGCAAAGATGTCCGCTTCTTTGACCTATAGTAGAGGGGGTTTCCCTTTCCTGTCGATTTAGAGGGGGAAAAGGGTTTTCTCGGGGCGGGATAACAATATATAAAACCCAAAATTTTAAAACCCTAGAAGATGATTGATCACTTTTGGGCCCCTTGATCAAACCTCCATAATCGGGAACCCAATCAAAACCTTTGGGGGGAAAGTAACGGGCCTTTATTCCCCAACGAAATAAAAGGCCAGCACTATCTAAAATGCTAAAAGCCTACAGTACTTAACTAAACATCAGGTCCTTAAGCAAACACTATGATGGCCTCCTGGCACCCCTTAATCACTAAAAGACCCCCTTCCCCTTTGCATTATTCTTACTGAGACCTGGCTTAAGCAGGGACACAATAGATATCTCCCTTACCGGATACACAGCAATTCAAAACTGCAGCCCAAAACCAATTTGGGGGTTTGGTATTGCAATCTATTATTCTAAAAAAATTATCTTGTTTTGACCACTTGCTTTGGGGTTGATAATTGGGGGAATAATTTTTGCAAATTTTTACTGAAAAAAAACCTTTAAGCACCTTTAAAAATCGGTGCCATTTACCGGAAAACCTTTCACCAAAACCCCCAAATTTCAGTGAGAAATTAAAGTAAATAAAAAACAAACAGACGAATAAGCACCACCTTTTCTTAGCTGGAGACTTCAACACCCAACCCTTTGGTTTAAATTAGATGATCAGCCTGAAAACTAAATTTCATCAAAAATTATGAAAAAAACCCACTTCTAATCCCCAACAATAACAAAACCAACCGGGCCCTAATGAGACAATTTTCAAACAAAAAGGGCCCAATGGCCCAATAACTACCCCCCAAAATTTCAGGGATAATCACAGTGCATACAGACCACTACCTACCTTCTCCTGACAAAATTAATAAAACCCCCATTTTGGAATTAAACAAAGTCCATTTAAAATTTTGACGAGGCCTCAAAAAAGGGAATTTCACAATGACCTGAGATTGTTGAGGGCCTACATTCCCCCAAGGGCCCCAATGGTATTGATGACGGGAAACAGACATTTTTCTTAAAAAAATTACTTGGGCTATACAAAAAACATTGCCCTAAAAAAAACCGAAACAGATCAAAACAAACGGTTTTTTTTTGCCCAGGTAACCGCACCATTTCTGAAATCCATTGACAAAAAAAACACCAATATGAAATGCAATTTAGACAGGTTTAAAATACACAAAGTTATTTTTAAAAACACTGTTCATCGTTCCCCACCAAATAATGAAGAAAGCCAAAAACCTTACTTCTCAGTAGATTCACAGACACTGAGGAGATAAAAAAAAGGCCCGGGGGAAAACCTCCTCAGATTCTAGGGACCCAAAAAAAAAAAACAAAAAATTTATTGCCCTAACTAAACCTAATGAAACACCACTACATCCCCTGACACAGTAACAAGAAAAACGACTTTTTTCTAAACCCAAATGGGAAATTAATCTTGCCAATAAAAATCCCACATACCAATGCCCATGCCGGGGAATTACCTAGAGGGGAAATTTTCCCCAAATTCCTTCTATTTTGGGAATTCCCCGAGATTAAAAAGTCATTTAAAAACAACCGGGGGAATCTGTCTACTGCCCCACCTTATTTTACAAGCGAGTGGCCCATTTTCCTTTGCTTTGCTATTTCATTCCCTTTTTAAAAATTTAAACTAAAAAACTAGCACCTTCCCGAAACTATCAAAATGGTAAGGGTTACCCAATCTTTAAAGGTGGGGGACCCTACAGATTTAAAAAAAACTATGGGCCCAATATAAAAACTTACCATTTTTTTCCAAAAATTTTTTTGGAAACTCGGAAAAGGGAGACTATATTATTTTTTAACAGCACAAAACTCCCTTAAAAAACCCCTGCCAATTTGGATTTGGGAAAAATAAAACCCACTAATGATGCAATCAAAATTTGCAGATTGTTTTACACAGCATTGAAAAAAATCCCCGGAAATTTTTTTAAAAAAATTTTTGGGGAAAAAATTTTATTAAAACCTTTAAAAAAGGGCTTTTGACACAGTGGCCCCCCCGGAAAGCCTTTTTCCCCCCTCCCACAAAACTTACCTTCCCCCGGTATATAAACATCCCCCCCTTTTTCCCAAAATCCACCCCCCCAATAGGTACCCCGTTTTAAACATTTAAAAAACCACCCCCCATCAAAAAACAGGGCCCAACCTTGATAGGGAAAGTTCCGCAGTGTTTTTGTTTTTTGGCCCCCTGCTTTTCCTCATATAAGTCAATGATTTTTCCCAAAAACGTACCCCAAAAATTAAAAAACCCTTCTCTTTGCGGGAGGGCCAACGACTTATTTTATCTTCACCCTAATCTTGCCACCCTCAACCCCCTTTGTTAATAAAGGAAAGCTGATAAAAAATTCGACTTGGATGAAAAGAAAATTTAAACTTTACCCCTTTAACCCACTGAAAAAACCCTTTCTATTTTTATGTTTGGTGCAGAGCAGGAGTCCCAAAAATTTAAATTTTTAAAGATCGACCCCATTTAAAAATTACCAGACATAATGAGGGAAAATTTCCTGGGCCCTTTATCCCTTGACAAAAACCCTGAATTTCAGCACCCATACCAAAACAAAACCCAAAAAAAAGTATCCAAAAACAGTTGGGATCCTCTCCAAGATTACGATACTATGTGCCCCAAAATTTCCCTTCTCCACATACCATCATTTTTTTACCCCCTAACCCCCCCTTTTTAAATTTTTGCTTTGGGGAAACAAAATGCAGCAACACCCTAAAGGGCCCAATAATTAAAATCAAACCAAAAAAAACGCGGTAAGAATAATACTTAAAACCCCCTCCCTGTCAACACCCCCCCCCCCCCCTCTTCATAGATCTAAAAATTACCCTGTTCAGTACATCCAAAATTTACTACTGTGCAATTACAAATTTCAGGACCTTTAAATCCAAAATCAACCTTTGACCCAAAAAGCTTTTTGTAGTTGTGAAGAACCCCCAGGGGATAACACCCGACACAAAATCTCTACAAAATTCCCCTTTTCCGATAAACCTTTACAAAAAATTTAATTTTATGTCAAAGGCCCCCCAAAATTGGAAAACCCTACCTGGGAACTCTAGAAAAAGCAGGGGAAAATTTCACCTTCAAAACTACCATTAGAAAACTCTTTTCTCCCTGGAAAACCCCCTCAACTAACTCACGAATCCACCTGGTGGTTCACCTTTTCACTCACCCCCCATTTGCCATTAAAAAAGAAATATTAAACTCAATTTATAAATTAATGAATCCTATGATACTCCAAAACTGAAACTATGTACTGTGCCCAAAAAAAAAAGCATTAAAATTTCTAAAATTTACAAACTTTGTATTTAGTTACTTAGCCCTTTAAAACTAAAATTACCTCTAAAAATTTTTTAATATTTTTAAATTAAGATTTAATTTTAAAATTGCCCCAAATGGCCTTTGCCATGTAGGTTTTTCTAGTGGTACACTCTGAATCTTTTTTTTACTACATGTAAACCCCACCAAAAACCCCAAAAAACTGTAAACTCAGCATTGTAAAAACCCTTTTAAGGGAAAAAAACTTTTAAATTTTAATTTGAATTTGAATAATATAAAAACTGCTATTTGGCATCATAAAACAGAAGGCGGAGGGTTATTCGTTGACTTAGAGGGAATCAGGAACCTTTTGGGGCGCTCGGCAGTATTTCCCCCCTCCCGGAGTGCCCGGAAAAAATCGCTTCAATTTTTTACGCTTTTTTATCAAACTTTTATATCAACTCTAAAGCCCTTTTTTTAGGGATCAGAAATTTAAATTAAAAAGATATAATAAAAAACTATAAATAAAATACAAACTTTTTTTTGTACTCTAGAATGAATACAAAAGCCATTATTTTGGCGAAAACCATGGGAATATTTCGATATAAATGAAATTGGGAAATTTTTCATTTGTTTTTGAATCAAGAAATCGTAATGACCGATTCAAAAAACCATACCCGTGAAGGGGCTTGGGGCTAAGGAGTTCCCTCAAAGGCCACCTGCTGGGAAAACGTTCCCGTAAAAACTTTCAAATTTGGGGGGTCCAAATTATGCCCGTGCCCAACCCTTTCCCATGGTGTAGAAAATACCTAGTTTGGGGTGAAACTTATTGTGGGCTAGCTGGTTAGTGGCTAACCGGGCGGGGGAGGTTTTTTTAGACTCTAAGGGCCGCGGGGTTCAATCCCGGCCGGGGGGGATGGGTCTTTCGTAAATTTTTTGGTGCTGAGTAGTGAGAAAAAAAGGTGTTTTTAAGAGGATAAAAACACCCAGAAATAGTTTACTAAAAAAAACCCAAAAAAAAGTGATTTTTCGCGAAAAAAAAAAAAAAACGAGACGGTGGGCCGGCCGGCGCCCGGTAAAAATCTCGGGAAATAACTTATTCACTTATTGTACAAACGTTCTGCCCTTTTTTACTTTAAAATTAAAAAGGAATTTTATTTACAGGGAAAATTTTTGAATAATGATTTTTCTAATTAACCCTCACTCAATTTTTTTAAAATTTTTCCCAAATACTTGGGGGTTATGTGGGTAAAAGGGGGAGGGTTTTTTGCAAAAATTCCAAGAAAAAAACAAGCTTTATTTTTGTGAAAAAAATTTAAAATAAGTTATTTTAGGGACAGGTGCTTATAAAATTCGTATAAGCATTGTTCCCCCGGCCCCTAAGTGTTTCCCAAAAAAACCTTACGTCGTCCCATTTAGGAATAAAACGCCCCCCCCGGGCATTTTCGTAAAAACAGTCCTTTTTTTAGTGTTTTCTCAGTTGTTGTTTGAGGTATATTTTTTTTATTTAAACCCTTTTTAAAAAAAGAGTGAAAAACTTTTTTCTTGTGCACCAAAAAATGGGGGGAATTCGGACGGTAAACAAAAGGAAACTACCCAATTTTTTTGGGCCGGGCGGCCCTGTGAAAAACTATTTAAAAACCCCGAATTTTCTTTTTAAAATTTTTTTTAGCCCGTTTTTTTGCCAAATTTAAAAAAAAAGAATTGGGAAATTCCCAGTTTATGTCTCGCAATTGTTTTTTCCCGTCCGGAAAGACTCGAAAAATCTGCTATGAACCGGTGATGGGTGGGGAGGGCGGGGTAACTAGTTCTATAAGATGGGTTTGGTTTTGGGGAAACAACACTTCAAACCATAGAATCTCCTTTTTGTATTTAAACCCGGTTTGGATTTTTTAGGGCAAGGGCATTTCTTATGTAGGCCCCATACCCCCCCCAAATTTTTTTATTCCTATCTAAGCGTTTTATATTGAACCCATTTTGACCTCGTCATCAGTCACAGTTTTCATCCAGAAAAATTTTTCCTAATCTCGGGCCCTTTTTTGGAAAAAAGGGGGAAAAAAAAAAAAAAAAAAAAAAAAAAAAAAAAAAAAAAAAAAAAAAAAAAAAAAAAAAAAAAAAAAAAAAAAAAAAAAAAAAAAAAAAAAAAAAAAAAAAAAAAAAAAAAAAAAAAAAAAAAAAAAAAAAAAAAAAAAAAAAAAAAAAAAAAAAATTTTTAAAAAAAAAAAAAAAAAAAAAAAAAAAAAAAAAAAAACAAAAAAAAACAAAAAAAAAAAAAAAAAAAAAAGAAAAAAAAAAAAAAAAAAAAAAAAAAAAAAAAACAAAAAAAAAAACAAATTTAAAAAAAAAAAAAAAAAAAAAAAAAACAAAAAAAAAAAAAAAAAAAAAAACCAAAAAAAAAGGAAAAAAAGTGGTTCTTGCATTGGACTGCAAAGGTGGGTTTTTTAAAAAAAACCAATTAACGTCATCTAAAAGGACCCAGAAAAAGCCCTTCCCCATTTTAACCCGGGGAAAAAAAAACGGGGGGGTTCCCTGGTAAAGCTTTTTTAAAAAAAGGTGCCCCCTTTTTTCAGTTTTCAAAAGGAAAAGGGGGTGGGGTTTTGCCCAAAAAAAAAATTGGGCAAAAACATTTTAAAAAAGGGGGAAAAAAAAAGGATAAAAATAACATTTTTCCCGGATGGGAAAAAAAACTCGGGGTTAGGGCTCCAGAGTTAGAAAATTAAGGCGGGGGGGGTTTTTTGTAAAGGGGGGAAATGGCCGGGAAAGGAAAAAAAAGGGGAACTGGGGAAATCGTCCCAAACCAGTAAATTATCTGGGTTTTGGCCCCAAATCAGGTATAAACCCCAAGGGGTCCAGTTTAAAAGGCCCGGAAAAAAAAAGTTTCCCCCCGGACAAAAAACCAGTCTACAAACTTTCCCGGAAATTAAAAAAAGGGTCCCCAAAAAGGAAGGGAAAACCAAAAAAAACCCTTTCTCCATTGTTGGTGAGGGAAAGGAAAAAAGGGCGCCCCTTCGCACGAAAACCCCCCAAAGGAAAAAACCTTTTGGCACCAAATATTTGGATCCCAGGGTTAAAAAAACAGATGGGGGGAAAAGGATGAAAAGGGCCCCAAAAAAAGGGGGGGGGGTTCCCTTTCCCCCCTGTAAGTTTTTATTTGTTTTGTACAAAAACTTTCTTTTTAATTTCCCAAATTAAAAGGGGAAAAAAATTTTCAAAAATCCAGGCCATAAAAACCTTGGGGGGCCCCGCCCCCAAAGTCGGATTTTTTAATGCCCAAAAAAAAAATTCAGGGGAAAACCGTCTTAAAAATTCCCTCTTTTGGGAAAATCTGGGCCCTCCCTCCCCAAATTTTTGCCGGGGGAAAAAAAGGCCCCCCCCAAAATGGGGAATTTTTGCAAATAAAAAGGGGTTAAAAGGGGGCAGCCAAAGAAAACCCCAAAAACCTTTTAAAACCATGGAAAATTTCTTTTAACCAAAACAAATTTGGGCCTTTGGGCACAGGCCCCACATAAAGGGTATTGGGAAAGAAAAAAATCCAATTACAAAAAAATTACCCGATAAAACAAAAAGAGGGGGTGGGTTTTGGGCCCCACCAACCCCAAATAAAATTTTTTTGACAGGGGGGCTTTAACCCAAATTAAATTTTCCCTAAAAAAACCCTAAAGTAGGGCCCGTTACAAAACCTTCCGGGTATGCCGGGGGGTTAGAAAAAGCCCAAAAAAGACCCCAAAACTGAGCCTGCCCCCAAAATTTTCTCGGGGGATTTTAATTAAGGGACAAAAAGGGAATTTTAAAAAAAAGGGGGGTGATTTAAAAAGGAAAAAAAGGACAGGCCCCCCCCTTTTTTAACCGGACAAAAAATTTTAACCCGCCTAAAAGAGGCCCCCCCTAATTGGGGAATTTCCTGGGGGTCTCTTAAAAAGAAATTTTGAAAAAATCACCTTAAAAAAAATATCTTATTAACAAAAATCGGGGGGAAGAAACAAAAGCATTAAAAGAAATTGAAAGGAAAAACCCCCAAAATTTTTTCCCCCAATCCAAAAAAAAAAAGTGGGAACCCAAGTCCAAATTTCCCATTAAAAAGATGGGTCCCAAAAACAGAAAAGCAAGGGAAAGATTAACTCGGGGGCCCAATTTTGAACAGTTTTTTAGAAAAAGGAACCCGGGAATAGATTAAAATAAAAAGGAAATTTTTTAAGGGAAGGGGGGGAAAAAAAATTTGGGTTTTAAAAAAGGGCCTTTTCTGAAAAGGGGGAATCCTGGGCGGGAAAAAAGAAAAAATTTGAAACAAAGGGGTAAAAGGAAAATGACCAAAAGCAAAGGGCTAAAAACCATAAAAAAATGGAAACCGTTTTTTTCCATCCAAAATCAAGCGGCCCCCTCCCCGTTTGGGCCCCATTAAAAAAATTCCTAAAAAAAGGAAGGAAAAGGGAGAACCCAAAAGGAACAAAGGGGGTCCGTTCCCAAAAAAATTTTTTAACCAAAAAAAACTGACATTAGGCCCCAAAATTTAAACAAAAAAAAGGGAAGGGGGCCAAAGGGAAAAAGGGTTAAAAAAGGGGGGAAATTTAAAAAAACCAAAAAAAAACCCCCCAAACAAAAAATCGAATTTAGCCCCTAAAATCCCATATCATAAAATTCTTTTAAAAGGGGGCCCAAAAGGCAAGAAATCGCCACCCATTAGGGAAACCCCCTCGTTACAAAACCCCGGGCAACATGGGTTTAGAAAAGGGCGCTCCCCGTCTGTCTCAATATTTTGGAAACACTTCGACAAAGTCATGAAGGGCCCAGGGAAAACAAAAAAAAATTTCAGATGTAATTTATACGGGCTTTGCAAAAAACCTTCGACAAGTGTGACATGGTGTAAAAAGCGTACAAAAAGCGGGGCTAGATAAGTTTTTTTCGGATTTTTTTAACCCCCGGGGGGTTTAGCCCCCGGTTTTCCCCAAAAAAAGTCAGTGCATCATCGAGGACTGTCTAATTTATTTCCATTGGGGTCTTTAATATTGTCCCCCAGGATGCCACCCACACAAATCGACTAACACCAAGGTACCTATTTGCTGCTAGGTGAACAGGACAACAGGTGTAAGGAAACGTGTCGAAATGTTTCCACCAGCTGGAGAATCGAACCCGGGCCCTCCGTGTGTGAAGCAGGAGCTTTAGTCACCAGGCCACCGGGCCACCGGTGGAAAAGTTTGTAGATGGATCTATAATTTCCTCACAAACAGAACACGAAGAGTAGTAGTCAACAGAGTAAAGTCCGACGCAGCTACGGAGAAAAGCTCTGTTCCACAAGGCACAGTACTCGCTCCCATCTTGTTTCTCATCCTCATATAAGTAAGTAAGACAAGGATGTCAGCCACAGCACCGTGTCTTCCTTTGCAGATGACACCCGAATCTGCATGACAGTGTCTTCCATTGCAGACACTGCAAGGCTCCTGGAGTTTACCTGGAGTTTACCTGGAGAGAGTTCCGGGGGTCAACGCCCCCACGGCCCGGTCTGTGACCAGGCCTCCTGGTGGATCAGAGCCTGATCAACCAGGCTGTTGCTGCTGGCTGCACGCAAACCAACGTACGAGCCACAGCCCGGCTGATCAGGAACTGACTTTAGGTGCTTGTCCAGTGCCAGCTTGAAGACTGCCAGGGGTCTGTTGGTAATCCCCCTCATGTGTGCTGGGAGGCAGTTGAACAGTCTCGGGCCCCTGACACTTATTGTATGGTCTCTTAACGTGCTAGTGACACCCCTGCTTTTCATTGGGGATGGTGCATCGTCTGCCAAGTCTTTTGCTTTCGTATTGAGTGATTTTCGTGTGCAAGTTCGGTACTAGTCCCTCTAGGATTTTCCAGGTGTATATAATCATGTATCTCTCCCTCCTGCGTTCCAGGGAATACAGGTTTAGGAACCTCAAGCGCTCCCAGTAATTGAGGTGTTTTATCTCCGTATGCGCGCCGTGTAAAGTTCTCTGTACATTTTCTAGGTTGGCAATTTCCCCTGCCTTGAAAGGTGCTGTTAATGTGCAGCAATATTCCACCCTAGATAGAACAAGTGACCTGAAGAGTGTCATCAGGGGGCTTGGCCTCCCTATTTTTGAAGGTTCTCATTATCTACCCTGTCATTTTTCTAGCAGATTGCGATTGATACAATGTTATGGTCCTTGAAGGTGAGATCCCGACATGATCACCCCCAGGTCTTTGACGTTGGTGTTTCGCTCTATTTTGTGGCCAGAATTTGTTTTGTACTTGATGAAGATTTAATTTCCTCATGTTTACCATATTGAGTAATTGAAATTTTCATCGTTGAAACTTCATATTGTTTTCTGCAGCCCACTGAAAGATTTGGTTGATGTCCGCCGGGAGCCTTGCAGTGTCTGCAATGGAAGACACTGTAATTTCAGATTCGGGTGTCATCTGCAAAGGAAGACACGGTGTGCTGTGGCTGACATCCTTGTCTATGTCGGATATGAAGATAGGAAAAAAGATGGGGAGCGAGTACTGTGCCTTGTGGAACAGAGCTTTTCACCGTAGCTGCCTCGGACTTTACTCTGTTGACGACTACTCTCTGTGTTCTGTTAGTGAGGAAATTATAGATCCATCGACCGACTTTTCCTGTTATTCCTTTAGCACGCATTTTGTGTGCTATTATGCCAAAGGTCACACTTGTCGAAGGCTTTTGCAAAGTCTGTATATATTACATCTGCATTCTTTTTGTTTTAGTGCATTTAGGACCTTGTTGTAGTGATCCAATAGTTGAGACAGACAGGAGCGACCTGTTCTAAACCCCTGTTGCCCTGGGTTGTGTAACTGATGGGTTTCTAGTGGGTGGTGATCTTGCTTCTTAGGACCCTTTCAAAGATTTTTATGATATGGGATGTTAGTGCTGTTGGGCTGTAGTTCTTTGCTGTTGCTTTACTGCCCCCTTTGTGGAGTGGGGCTATGTCTGTTGTTTTTAGTAACTGTGGGACAACCCGTGTCATCCTCCCTCTCCACAGGATGGAAAAGGCTCATGATAGGGGCTTCTTGCAGTTCTTGATGAACACAGAGTTACTGAGTCTGGCCCTGGGGCAGAGTGCATGGGCA
>NC_069439.1:562346-696424 GCF_026875155.1 Cherax quadricarinatus | reverse complement strand
CCCCTGATACCCCTCCGGGAAAAACCCCGGTACTGATAAGCTAACAGTAAATGATTTCTCAAACAAGTATCAAATCTCACAAGTGAACCCAATTACCAACCTGAGCCAATGGTTATCTGATGAAACTTCCAACATCCCTCTATCTTACACCTGCTGAGGTTACCATCATTATTAACTCTCTAAAAAAAAAATTAGACAATGTAACCCAAGTGCCACCCCCAGTGTACAAATGATGGCTCAGATCCTTTTCACCTTTTAGCTTTAACAAATCACTAGAAACCAACACTTCTCAGCATCACTCAAAATAGCTAGGATTACACCTATACACCTATACTCCAAACTCCAATAAACTACACAAAGGGGGTGACCTAACAAAATATTAACAATTATAGGCCAATATCAAACTTGCCTTTACTTTCCAAAATTTTCAAAAAAGCTTGTGGCATGAAAAGAGAAACGTAACCTTTATTCAGCGCATGTACACACCCCATTTACAGGCTATCCCCCCCAACCAGCGAACAGGTTGCTGAGAGTTGATGAGGGGGCCCCCGTCGTTCACTAGTGACCGGGTTCCAGCCAATAAAAGATGGTTTTGGAAATCGCAGAGGTTATGTGGGTACCACTCTCCTGTCTGCCCTTGTCATTCCCTTCTAGAGCTGGCGAAGCACGGTCTGCTATCTTGTGGCTTCTATTTCTACCTTGTTTTACCGTGGAGTGCACTATACTTATCACTGTACTAGTGTACATATTGCTGTTCTAAATTGGTGAAGGATAATATAAGTCTAATTTTTTTGCTGTGTTTTTTTTTGCTCCCTTTACACCCAGGATAACGGGCCATTTGGATTCCTGGGTTGTAATATGGGTAGCCTGTCCGAGAGCCGGAGCTGGACTTAGAGAAAGGGTTTTGAGCTTAGGGCGAAGCTCATAGCAGGAACATTGTGCAGCTTGCTGTCTGGCATTTCATTAGCTTTGCCCACGCTTTAACAAATTTTGCGTGTCATTTTCTTTATGGTCAGCCTTGCTATTGTGTGATCGTTCAACAGCTTCGCTACTAGCTTGTTCGGTGTGTTCGCTTCGCTAAAGGTCAATCTTTTAGAACAGTGTAGCTGTCTGGCATTCCTTTACAAATTTTGCGTGTCAGTTGTTACTTAGCCTGTTCGGTGTGGAGAATTTTGTAGTCAGCTTTGCTTGTATGCATATTCTGCAATCATACTGTGCATAGCTAAGCGTGTTCTGCAAATTAACGGTTATGTTGGGGTATTTTGCAATCGTACTGTGCATAGCGAATAACTTTTGCCACCCCAGACGAGTCAGATGTCTGGGGTCGGCGTATACTTTGCATAACCACCTAAATTGTCCCACGCATTGTTGGAAAATTGCTTTGTTCCTTGGCATTAAATACAAACGCACTCTCACAGCTGCGCAACTGCGTTCAAATGATTTCTGACAGACTTATAGAAGAAGAGATGGCACATCAGACTCCTCCCCCTAAAGGGAGCTAGGGCAAAAACTATGTTCTCACAGGGGGAAGAAAGATACACCTACGGAGCAAAATGGTCAGTATAGTGCAGCTGGATTGTCTCAGGTGATCACGTTGTTGGCACTTGAGCTGGCAAAAATCAATCTTGAGCAAACTAGGGAACAAGAGCATTCACAAGGGAAGAATTTGATAGGGAAAGAGAATGGAGGCATTTTCGCATTCTGTAAATAATTTTTAGTTTACAGAAAGCAGTACAGTTTGTTCCCGCTTCAATGAGGCCGAACCAGAACAATTTTTTGAAAGCTTCGAAAATCAGGCTCAAACCTTTGAGGTGGCCAAAAACACCCGGGGGCAATTTGGGTTTTAATACAGAAAGGTTTTTTGGTAAGGCACGGGAAAATTTACTCAGCATTAAATATGCTAAATTTTTCTGTTATCAAGTAGTGAAGACCACAGTGTTGGGGGGCATAAACGTGGACCCCCCCCATAGCGAACTTAATCCGGAAAGAGGGTTCTTATGAAATTTTTCGCTATGGGAATTAATTTCCCCATAAGAAATAAGGAAATAAAAAATTTTAAACCCCGTCAAGACACCCAAAAGTAAAAAAAAAAATTTTTTTTAAACCCCACAAAAAAATTTTAATTTTTTAGTACACACAAATTTGAAAAAGGCATGCACAATTACATGAAACTTTTTTTATTGAAGATCGGGTTAAAGGATTGTGGGAGGGGAGGAGGGGAAGAAAAGTTTTTAGGGGTTTAAAGGGAACCCCCTTTCCATTGGGACTTGAGGTAGCAACCCCTTTTTCGGGGGTTTTTTTCCCTTTCCCTTTTTTTAATTCCCACTAGGACCAGCTTCAGAGCCCACTGGACTTTTTTCCCGCACAACATTTTTCCTTCCATAGGGGCCCTTACCTCTCTTTTCCCTTTTTATGTTTTGGGTTCTAAAGTGTTCACAACAGTGTCATTGAAAAACAGTCACCACCACGGCTTGCAAAGCTGTGTGAGGGTGTTTTTTTTCCATCAAAAAAGGTTTGCATTTCAAGCCATTTTGCACACATTTCCTTAACCCTTTGAAGAAGGAAAACCCTTAAATTTCTCTCTCCCCTCCTTTGAACCTTTTTCCCCAGGTCGGGCCCCTCTTGCTCTTGAAGTTGTTTCTATCAGCTCATCAGGGGTTAGTTCTTCATTGTCCCCCCTCCACCAACCCCTTCCCCACATCCCCCCCAAAAAACCCCCCAACCCCCAAAGGGACCCCCCCAAATTCCCCCAATTGATTCCCCCAAGGGAATACTCCTCCTTTTCGGGGTTAGCCCCCAAACCCTTCAAAACCCCTTTTTCTACACTTTCGGGCCACAGTTTTTTTCCCAAAGCAGATTTCCAAGGTTTCTTAGTCACTCCCCCCCCAAGCCTTACCTAAAAAAGGTTTACAAAATTTGGAGGATATTAAAGTTTTCCTTCCAAAACTCTTTTAGAGTCAATTGGTGTCTGGGGTCATTTTCCAAAGGACTTTTGAAACAGGGGCTTTTGTGTACATTTTCCCCTTGAAGTTGGAAATGCCCTGCGGGTCCAGGGGTTTGCGGAGAGGAGGGTTTGGGGAGGCAAAAACTTCACCCTTAATGAAGCTCATGCCCCCATAAAGTCGCTCTCCCACGTCTTTTGGGGGATGACCATGGCATTGTCTAACCCCAGGAGGCACTTAAGGTCTAATTTCTTTTAAAATTTTAGGTAATCTTTCCCACTTTGGGGGGCAAATGCATGGTGTAACCAGTTATAAAAAAATTTTCCCTTTATGCCCCCTGCCTTACTGTTTGCCCTCCACAAAACACCAAAAAAATCCTTAAAGGACATTTTTTTTGCCTGAACGTTTCGGGGAGTTTCAGAGTGATACACTAAAAAGGCTTAATTTTTCAACACCACAGCTTTGGCACACATCAACAAAGTAAGCCGTTTTCATGGGTTTTTTATGTCCTGGGAGTGCCTTTTCCTCCTGATTAATGTGGGTCCTGTTTGGGCATTTTTTTCCAAACAAGGCCTTTTTTTCAATCAAAATTTAAAACACTTGTTCGGGTTTCCGCCTTCATTTTTCTATGAAACCCCCCTTGAATTCATCCCACATATTTTTCACCGTTTGGGGTTTCCGAACGGGCAGCCTCACCATGCCGTTTTTCACACTAGGGATGCCACTACGCTTTTAAAATCTCAAAAAACCAAACCCTTTTGCTGGCCTTAAATTCACTCACATCATCACTATTGCGGCTTTTTTTTTAATTAAACCCGCTGCAATTTCCCTCCCTTTTTTCACATATGATCGCTTGAAGACGCAAAACCCTGCTAGCTGTTTTTCTTTTTCCCCACCAAAAAGTTTCTCTCAACACTTCCATCACTTGCGATCTTTTTTTTTCCGAAAACACATTTAAAAACCTTTGGAAACCCAAACACTTCCTTTTGCCTTTTTCCCCTTGCCCACAATAGAACGAGGGTTGTTTTTTTGGTTTTTTGGAAAAAACCTGCCCGGGGTTTCGGTGATACGTACTCCACTTTAAATACTTTTCAATGTTTCTTTTTCTTCATTTCAAGGGGAAATTTTCCCCCTTTGAGGTGTGGGGTTTGGCACTAAAAGGGCTTTCTTGGGGCCCAGGGTCACTTTTTTTTCCAAACAAACAGCCCCCGAAAACCTGTAATAATACGAAAATTTCCAGTGTATGCTTAAAATGTTACCGGGGAGGCTGGCGGAAAAACAAGGGGAGGGGGGCGGCACATTGACCCGGGCGAGGGCCCCACATTGGACGCGCCTGGGACAAAAGGCGCTGAGGGGGTTTTTTTCCCCCACATGCGGGGAAAAATTTTAGCGAAAAAAGCTTTCGCTAGCGGATTTGCCCGCTATGAAAGGGCTTCGCTAGGGCGGGGGTCCACTGAACATGTTTTCCCGCCAAATATAAAAAAACTTTCAAACTAAGCAGCGGAAGCTTGGTAAATTCCTCGTGGCTTTTGTAAGACGCAAACCAAAGCTTTTACCAGCTGGTATAAAGCAAGTGGTTCTCAAAACCTTTGAGGAGCGGGTACGTTTATTCTGTTTGATAACCTGCTGGACCCCTTGTGGACCAAGGGGTTTGAGTCTTTCTGCAGGTCGTGACAAACCCACTGCTTTGGGGGCAGCCAGGTTGGCGGGTACCTTAAACAAACCCCGTTTCCTTGTCCGGGGGGCCCCGTCTCTCTTTTCAACAGCCTCATAGCAGAGATCGTCAACCTTGGAGAATGAAGTGCCAGCCCCCGGGGGGAGAAAAGTTTCTAACCCCTCAACCAACTAAAATCACCTGGGGAGGGCCCCGCTTCTCAACTTAAGGTCACCTTCTAGAGACAAACTACGCAACATGTGCATCTCGACTAAAAGTACCAGAAGAACCAGCCAAAACGACACCAGTTGCAAAAGTCCGCAGGGAGTAAAGGGCAAGCCTGCATCGCTTTTCCCTTTAAAAAAGTAGGTCATATCCGTCCCAACTGCCCCCAGAAACCCCAACCCATTGGGAAAAACTCTAATATCCCTAGTAAAAATGTCCCCGAGAGAATTTGAAAAAAAGGGAAAAAGGGCCCCCTTTTTATTTTCAAGAGTCTTATTTTCCCCCCCCGGGAAAAATTTAAAAAAACAACTGAAGAAAAAACCCCTTTTGGGGATACGGAGCATATTGGGTCCTTTAAAAAGGAAAAATTTCCCTTTTCAGAGAACACTTCCTTGAAAACCCTTTTTATGAAACAAATTTTGGGGGAGCTATATATTCTTTCCTTGGGATAAAAATTTTTTGTACAATTGGGAAATATTTCACTGGGGACTTGACTTAAAATTTCCCAAAAAAAATTCCCCCTGAAAGTGCCATGTTTTTTACTTGGGGGAATAACATTACTAAATGTTTTGTGATGTCCGAAATTTTAATGAGAAATTTTTTCTCCGGGGTTGGCCATAACTCGGGGAACATCCCAAGGGGGGTCTGGAGAGAATTTGAAATTTTTTCCTTGGGCGACTCCGATTCGGAATGCCACTTGTTTTTTTGAGGCACACCCCGGGCCGGGGCCTCGTAAACAAGTGAACAACCCCCACAAGCCTTCCTATTTCCCCCGGTTGCAGGAATTTTCCAGATGTCTTCCCGTTTTTCCCTGCCCGAGGGCTGTCCCCTTTGGGGAAACCAAAAAGAAAAGGGCCCCTTTTTTAAAATTCGCTTTTTTAGGGAGCCATGGTAAAAACCTCTTTTGGGTCATCCAGTCAAGATGAAGTTAAAAAAAGATTATTTGATCCCGGGACAGACTGGGAAAGGGGAATTTGAGGGGGGCCGGGAATTGTATACAGGTTTTTGGTTCCAACCCCAAATTTAGACCTCAAATATTAAATATAGCTCATAATACTTCATAGGAGGCACTTTTGGAAATACTAAAACCCCCTTTTAAAGAATCCAAAAAAATTTTTTGGGCCCAAAAATTTAAAAAAAGATTGAAAAATCAAATTAGGTGTTGCCGAAATGTCAGCAAGTAAAGGGGAAAACCCGGACATTCCATTAAACCCCGCCCCCTCTCCAACCAAACCTGAAAATTTTAAATTTTAGATTGGTTTTAGGTCCACTACCTAGGGCCCCAAATCTGGAAATCAATATTTTATTTACAAATTTTGGTAAAGTAACCCGATATCCCGAACAATTCCCAGCACCGAAATTTAAAACTAAAAATATTCTCAAAGCTTTAAAAAAAAATTCATTTCTTGTTTTGGCTTCCTAAAACTATTCCCAAGTGATCAAGGACAACTTTAAATGCCAAAGCCTTTAGGGAAGTTTTTAACTAGGTTTGGGGTAATCCCAACTTTTCCACTGCCTTCATCCTCAGCCCAAGGCGCCTTGGAAAGATTCCATCAGACGTTAAAAACCATGATGAGAACTTTTTGCATGCACTTTCCTCAGACCTGGGGTGAAAACACACCTTTGTTTCTGTTCCAGTACAGAGACGGGGCAAGAGCACGGGATAAATCCGTTTTTAGCTGACTTTGGGGACAATGACGAGGGCCTCTTCCCGGGGGCCAAAAAGGATGGATGGGGGAAAACTTTTGCTCAACACCTACAACCCGTCTTCAAAGGTTTCGGTGGCAAATCAGTTAGCCAAGGCAAAACCCAAAGCCCGCTCAAAATAAAATGAAACAGAGGGATGACAGAATGGCCCCCAATTTGGGTCCTTCCATTTCCCGGAATAAGGGTTGGGCAGGAACCATACCTGGGCCCCACCTTTAAAGGGTAGATTTTTTGGGACCCCATTTCAGATTGTAAGTAATTAAACTGAAAGTAAATTATGTGGGAGCTCCCCCTTGATAAAACCCCCAAAACCCAAAACTTACCCCCATTAAAAACAATTAAAATATTTCCCTAACCAGAAAAAAGTCCCAGGGAATGAAATCTGTCCTCTACCCCTGAGGGCACTCTGATTCTTTTCACTCTATCTCCGAAATTAAAAAATTTAAAAATTTCCCAAATTTTGTCCTCCTCAAGGGAACCTAGCCCTTTTAATGGAGGGACAAACTGAAACACAACAACCCAAAATTTTAAAGGAGCTTCTAAGTCATATCCTAATAAATTTTTTCCCGGGTTGGGCCAAAAAATGTACTTTTGGTTTTTCATGTTTAGATGTTTGGAAAATCCCAAACCCATTAAAAATCCCCCCTACAGAGCCCAATCCTGAAAACCAAAAAGGGTACTTTAACAGGAAAATAGAATTTTTGAGGGGTCATCTAGTCCATGGGCTTCACCTGCAAACCCCTTTTGGAAAGAAGGCGATTTGGGGGGTTTCCCTATTGTACAGACTACCGTAAGGGGAAAAGGGCACAAATTTCAGATACTTTACCCTCTTCCCCCCTCTGGAAAACGAAAATTTAAATTTGTGGGTAAGGCTACTTTTTGTCCAATTAGATCCCTTCAAGGGTACTATCAGGTAAACCCTTTTAAAGGATAAGGGGGAAAAGGGAAAACTCTGCCTTCTAAATTTCCAAAAAGGTTCCCTTATCCCAAAACAAAAGTTACCCCCCCCTTTTAAAAAGAAAAATTCCAGAAACTTATCCATCAGGCTATTAAAGGGCTTGAAGGCCCGGCAGCATACCTAGATGATATTGTTGTGGTGTCTGATACTTGGGATCAACACCTACTTAGACTTAAGGCTCTTTTTGAGACCTTTAAGAGTTCCCATTTAACAGTTAATTTATCTAAATCTTCCTTTGGCCAGGCCACTGTCACTTTTCTAGGCCATGAAGTAGGTAGTGGTAAAGTTGCACCTAAACTTGCTAAAGTTCTTGCTATTAAAGATTATCCAGTTCCTCATGATAGGAAATCTCTTCAACGTTTCCTAGGCATGATAGGATTTTACAGAAGATTCGGTAAGAATTTCTCAGATATTGTAGCCCCTCTTACCTCTCTTACCAGTCACAAAGTTCCCTTTAATTGGACCTCAGACTGTAACACTACTTTTAATAAAGCAAAAAGATTATTGTGTACTGCACCCATTCTTTTGTCTCCAGACTTCTCCAAACCTTTTTCATTACAGGTTGATGCTTGTGAGTCTGGGGTTAGGGCAGTACTATTACAAATTGGGAACAAGGAGTTGCAGCCTGTAGCCTTCTTTTCAGCTAAGTTCCAGCCGCATCAGAGGGCTTACTCTACCATTGAAAAAGAAGCCCTTGCGCTGGTACTGGCTTTGGAGCATTTCGATGTTTATGTGGGCCAGACATCGCAGGTGATCACAGTCTACAGTGATCACAATCCTTTAGTATATCTCCAAGCCATGAAGAACCACAACACAAGGCTTATGCGCTGGACGCTAAGGCTGCAGCCCTATAATATTTCCATTAACCCTTTCAGGGACCAAGGCCCAAATCTGGAGTCACGCACCAGTGTCCAAGAATTTTCAAAAAAAAAATTTTTTATTTTTTATGAAATCGTAGAGAATCTTTTTGTGAAGGTAATAAAACAAAAAGTACGAAATTTGGTAGAAAATTGACGAAATTATGCTCTCGCGAATTTTGATGTGTCAGCGATATTTACGAATCGGCGATTTTGCCGACTTTGACTCCCATTTTAGGCCAATTACATTATTCCAATCAACCAAATTCTTAGCTATTTCACTAGTATTACTTCTATTCTATCGATTGAGCACAAGAAATCGCCAAGTCAACTGTTTCAACTACAAAATAAAGTGATCGGAAATTGTTTAATTTGGCCAATTTAACACAAAGTTCAAAATATTCCAATTTTCAAAATAGGGTCCGAATGAACAATGTAGGCATTCCTGGCACTAAACTAACATTTCCTCTGTTCATTAGTTATGTTTTGAGGCTTTACAAATAAATTCCATTTTGATTTTTTATTCACATAATGAATTTTTATTCACACCAAAAAATAGAAGATTTACTGTTATGCAATACTGTAATAATTGTATAAATATCATCACCATATTTGTGAATGTATATTAGACCCCCAGCTGACGTGTATTAGACGTGTGAGGTCGTTTGTTTACTCTTGAATATCGGCAAAAATTTAACATTTCTGCTACTTTGAGCTCAGTTTCAAGCCATTTCCAGTGCTAAAACCAATCAAAGTCATCTCTATTTCTGTAATATGTCTTCCATTCTATCAAATGAGACCAAGAAATCGCAAATACAACTATAAAAAACATACGAAAAAACACTGCAAAGTTGCTGTTTTAATCGAAAAATCATGATTTCATTTTTTTCTCTCATTATACACAGTGTGCAGCAGGATCTGTTTTATGTGGTGCACACATACCACATAGATGTATTCTCTCATATCTAGGCCCAAATGTACCACTCACAGTTTATCAGAGTGAGCTGAGCTCATGGCGTAGATCTACGGTTTGGACCCTGAACGTAAAGCCGTAGATCTACGGGACGGACCCTGAAAAGGTTAAATATATTGCCGGCAAAGAAAATATGTTGGCAGACTCTTTATCTAGAGTCTAATATTTTTATTTATTTAGGTTAGGATGTTATATTATTTGTGGTAACCCCTTTTCACGCTCTTTTTTTTTTTATCCCCTGGTGTGGGTTTTTCTTTTTAATGAGGGGATGCGGGCTACCGTCCGCCTGTATCTTGGACCTATGCTAACCCAACTGACTGCTGTCTCACTCTGAGTTTAGGGTTTGGCTTTTGGTCATGAGAAAAGCTGAGCTCTATCTAAGAGTTGGATGGTGGAGAGGAAAGGCGGTCCCATTATTTTGTGCCATGGCGGCACGGTTACCACTGGGAGGTGGCAGCCTAATCCTGAGCCTTCTCGGGGTGGGAGTGTGGCATGCAAAGAATATGTAACCTTTATTCGGCGCATGTACACACCCTCATTTACAGGCTCTCCCCCCCAACCAGCGAACCAGGTTGCTGAGAGTTGATGATGGGGCCCCGTCTTTCAACTAGTGACCAGGTTCCAGCCAATAAGAAGATGGTTTTGGCAATCGCAGAGGTTAATGTAGGTACCACTCTCCTGTCTGCCCTTGTCATTCCCATTCTAGAGCTGGTTGAAGCACGTCTGCTATCTTGTGGCTTCTATTTCTGCCTTGCTTACCGTGGAGTGCACTATACTTATCACTGTACATAGTGTACATATTGCTGTTCTAAATTGGTGAAGGATAATATGTCTAAACTTTTTCTCCCTGTGTTTTTTTTGGGCTCCCTTTACACCCGGGATAACAGGCCATTTGGAATCCTGGGTTGTAATAAGCTCATACATAAAAGGTTACACTCCTTCATAACATCACAAAGCATCCTCAACCCCTGCCAGTTTGGCTTCAGGAGAGACAAAAGCACAAATGACATAATAAAAATGCTTTAAACCCAATTTACACAGCACTTGAAAAAATGAATACCCACTAAAGAAAGCTTTTGATACAGTAGACCACAGCATCCTACTCCTCAAGCTTGATCATTATGGTAAAAGAGGCCATGTACTTGCACATATCAAGCCACACCTTACTAATAGAAAGCAGTACGTCTCTATCAAGGACACAACCTCCTCAACAAGACCCCTGGACACTGGTGTACCACAGGGAAACATTCTTGCTCCCCTCCTTTTCCTTGTATACATCAATGACCTTCACAGCATGTCACAGCAGCTCTTGCCTATTCTCTATGCTGAAGACACAACTTCTGTCATCTCCCATCCTAATCTAGCCTTACTCAATACTATTGTTAATGAAAAGGTCACAAAAAGAGCAACCTGGATGACTGTCAATAAACTTACACTGAACACAGACAAAACCTTTTACATTATGTTTGGGAGTAGAGCAAGTGAGGTCCAACTAAACATTGTGAATAACTACATCCTTATTGCTAAACATAGCAAGGGAAAATTCCTGGGTCTACACCTTGGCAGCAACCTGAAATTCAACACCCATATCCAACACATAACAAAAAAGTATCTAAAACAGTTGGTATCCTCTCAAAGATACATTACTATGTACCACATACAGAACTACTTACACTTTACCATTTACTGATTTACCCCTACCTCAACTATGCTATTTATGCCTGGGGTTCCACAATGACAAATCACCTAAAGTCAATAATAAACCAACAAAAAGCTACAGTGCGAATGATCACACGGCCCACAACTACCCCCCCCCCTGCTTTTCAAAACCTAAAATTTTAATTTTACAAAACATTACCCCCAACTTTTTTGCCCACCTACTTTTAGGGGAAAAAACCCCTTTTCCTAATATTAAATTATTTTAACCTGAAAAACTTTCCCTTTAAAACCATTACAAAAACCCCAAAACAGGGCCACATTCCCCCCTATTCCCCCCTGCTTGGGTTTTCCCAAACCAAAAATCCAAAAGTTTTTATTATTAAAAAATTTTCAACCTTTTTGTTTCCTGAAAAACTGGGGGGATAAATCCCCTTTTCCTAAAAACCTCCTTTTCATCTGAAATTTTTTTGGTTTCCCAATTTTTTCACCCCTTTTACCATAATTTCCTTTAAAAGTTATTTTTAATTTTTTATTTCTTTTATTTTGTTTATACAAAAAAATTGAGTTTTGAATTTTTTTAAATTTAACTTTTTAAAAACAAAAATAAAATATTCCCCCCTTTTTTAAATTTTATTTTTTCCCCAAATGGGCCCCTTCCCCCTTTATTTATCCGGGCCCAAAAATTAATTAAACCTTTCCTAATTAAAGAGAAACCTTTTTGGAACAGGAAACCCCCACGGGTTTCCTTCTTTAACCAATTTTTACAATTCCTCTTCCCCCTTTTCTTTTTCCCTTCCTCTCTCCCCTTTAAATCTCCCCTCCCCTTTTTATCTCTCCTTTTTTCTAAAGGGTTTTCAACTTTTTAATTCATCAAATATTTTTCCTTATTTAACCCCAAAAATTTTTTAAATCCAAATCTTTTTTTGGTTCTTTGTACACCCCTTTAAATTTTAATTTTTTATTTTCCAATAATTTCCTTTCAATATTTATTTTAAAAAAAATAAAAATATAATAATAATCGTGGTTTGGTCTAGATGTTTTGTCAGCGTGTCACATCCCTCGTTGTGTTGGGGTTTTTCTGTGTTTTCACGGTCGCTTTTCGGGGCAAAGAACTTTTTTTTTGTGCCATAAATTTCCTATACGATACACCCCTCTAGGCCTGGAACCAATCTTGGGGGGGGGGGGAAAAACTTTATATACTGAGTCAAAAAAGGGGGAATTTAGTGTCCCATCCTAGCGGTTTACTCCCAAATGGGGAATCTAGGCCTTTTGTTCCGTTTTTGGCCAAAATAATAAAAATAGAATTTTTCCCTTTGTCAGGGGAAAAAGAAAGTCCCCCTAAAAAAACCTTGGGTATACACTTTTGTATGGTGTTTTATACAGTGGCTCCCTAGTTATAGATGATAAAGGTTTAAAAGTGTCATTTGAAAAACGGTTTGAATTTGTAAATAAAGGTTTAAGCCTATAGAGGGGGTTTGCCAAAAGTCGCCCAAAAAATTTTCCCACAGAGGTCACCCTGTTTTAATAATTTTCCCGGGCCCCTGTAGTTTTACTCGTTTTTAAAATCTAGTGATAACCCGTAAAATTAGCAAAAATACAGGTTTAGTAGCAACAAACCGGGTATTATAAGGTACTTAGTGCACAGAAGACAAAAAAGGGAATGCGATGAAATATATACGCTTTGCAAAACCCTTGGGCAAGTGGGCCCATGGGTTTTTAGGCACAAAAGGGTTTGCCTAAGGAAAAACCGGGAAAAAAGTCTTTTCGATGGATTTTTAAAATTTTTCCCCCTTTAACAGAAAAAGAGAGTAGTGGGTCAACGAGTAAAGCCCCGAGGCAGTACGGGTAAAAAGGGGCTTTGTTCCAAAAGGACAGTATTTTTTGGGGTTTTTTCCCATCTTTTTCCCTCATCCTTATACCCGACATGGGAAAAGGGGTTTTTTCCCCCACAGCCCCGTTTTTTCCCTTTGCAGATGAAAACCCGAATCTGCATGCCAGTGTTTTCCTTGCAGACATTGCAAAGCCCCCAGGCGACTCAACCAAATTTTTCCCGGGGGGCTGCGGGGAAAAAACAATATGAAGTTCCAACGAGGGAGAAATTTCAATTATTTCAGATATGGAAAACATGGGGAAAAATTTAAATTTTCCCATCAGATTTAAAAAAACAAATTTTTGGCCACAAAATAGAGCAAAAACCCCAAAAAGCCCAAAAGAGGGGAGGGGGATCATGTCGGAGGATCTCCCCTTTGGGGGCCCAAAACCCTTTGTATCAACGAATTGTAAAAAAAATGAAGGTTGGATAATGGCCCCTTTAAAAAATTTAGGGGGGCCAAGCCCTGAGGGAAAATTTCAGGTCACTTGTTCTATTTTGGCTGGAATATTGCTGAAAAAAACAGCACCTTTCAAGGCAGGTAAAAAATTGCCAAACCTAAAAAAATTGTACAAAAGAACTTTCACGGCACGTTTAACGGAGATAAAAAAACCTAAATTTTATTGGGAGCGCTTGGGGTTCCCTAAACCTGTATTCCCGGGGAACGCAGGAGGGAGAGATCCCATGATTATTCCCAGGGGGAAAAATTTCCCTAGGGGGTTTTAGTACCGAACTTGCACAGGGAAAATCCCCCCACTACGAAAGCAAAAGTTTTGGGGCAGAGTGCACCACCCCCCCCAATAAAAAAGAAAAGGGGTGTCACAAAGGCACGTTGAGAGCCCATACAATAAGTGTCGGGGGCCCCGAGACTTTCCCAAACTGCCTCCGCAACATAAGGGGGATTCCAACAAAACCCCTGGCAGTCTTCAAGCTGGCATGGACAAGCCCCTTTAAAGTCATTTCCGGATCCCCGGGGGCTGTGGCTCTTTAGGGTTGGTTTGCTTTGCAGCCGCAGCAACAGCCTGGTTGATCAGGTTTGATCCCCCAGGGGGGCCCTGGTCTCAAAACCGGGCCGGGGGGGGTTTTGACCCCCGGAACTCTCTCCAGGTAAACTCCAGGTAGTGGAGTGGAGGGGATTTTCATTAGTTTTTTTTTTTTCTTAAAAAAAAAAAGGGACCTTTTATATGAATCTCTTTTAAAATTCTAATAAAATCTCATATAACCTTTGGGTTACCAGAAGTTGCAAAATACACAACGAAAAAGCAATTATTACTAAAAGAAAAAGCTTTTCCTTCCCCCCCAAAATTTTTCCACCAGTCAACTAAAATTTTTTAATATAGCATTTATTGTGGAGGAGACAAAAAAAAACTAGAAAAGCTAAAATTACAGCGATTGAAAAAAGGGGGGTTTTGAGGCTCCCCGGGTTCGTCACTGTAGGGTTTGGCCGAAATTCACTTGCTGGTAAAAAATTTCTAGAAAGATCCTTCAGTGTTAGCCCAAATCCCCGCCAGTATTTTTTTAAATAAGTGGCCCCCATTTATCAAAAATCAGACTGGTTAAAAACCCTCGACGGGGTTCCAAAACCTCGATTTGGTCTGAACCCTTGAGGGGCCCGAACATTTTTGGGATGGTTTCAAAACGGATTTTTTGGAAAATTTAAAGCAGCGAAAATTGGAGGGGGGTTGAAAGGCCCCCTTTTTCAAACACAAAAAATAAATATAAATCGGGGAACATACACGGTTAAGTGTCCAATATACAAACATTTTAGAAATAAAAATCAAATAGCTAGAGCTTCTTTTAAAAGGAGGTTATTAATAAAAAAGTATTAAAGGGTTGTTTGTAAAATTTACAGAAAATTCAACCATTCAAATCATTATGAAGCTCTGTGTAGTCTGCAGTCAATAAAAACAAAGGGGTTTTCCCACATGGAAAAAATTGCCTTTTTTTGGGAAATTGGTGCCACCCCCCCTTGTGCAGATATCCAAAAAACTAGCTACAAGGCAGTATTTAAAAAAGGGAAGTGTTTTTTGGGGGGAAAGCCCAAATGAGATAAATCTGGACTAAAATCACAAGGGGTTTTTAAAAGAGGATAACATCAAAACTGCTTTCATAGAAAAAACCCGGGGAAATTTCTACAACAGTTTAGGAAAAAATAAAAAGTCTGGGCTGAATTTGGGAATGCCTTTATTTCTGGCCATTTTAGTCAGAAAAATTTTAAGGTGGAAAGGGGATGTTTCCCGGGTTTGTCAGTAAATTTTGGGGGGTGATTTGTGCGTCCTGGGGGGGACCCGTAATGGGGAAACTGGAGGTGCTGTCTGGGAGCGTAAAGGTGAAGCTGGAGGTTTCTTTTTCCTGGGAGACGTAATGGGGAAGTGGAGGTGCTGTCCAGGGGGACAGTAATGGGGAAGCTGGGGTGCTTCTTTTGGGAGGGGCAGTAATGGTGAAGCTGGAGGTGCTGTCCCTTTGGGGCAGTAATGGTGAAGCTGGGGTTTCTGTCCCCGGGAGGGCCCCGTAATGGTTTAAGGGTGGAGGTTTTGTCCCGGGAGGCAGTAATGGGAAGTGGAGGTTTTTTTCCAGGAGTCGGGGGGAATTTTACGCAGGAAGGGGAAAACATTGAAAGAAAAATCAAAGGGGACAGGAAACCGTAGTGGGGAAACAAATGTAGTCCCCAAAAATAAGATTTAAAAACCAAAATTGCAAAATAAAAAATACCACAGGAAATAGAAAAAAGAGGCTCCACTAGCAATAGTTTAGGTTTTATTACCCAAAAAAAACTGGGGGGGGCTCCATTTTGGTGCTAGGAAGGGTTTGGAATAAGGGCAGGGAAAATGCAACCAAAAGGGGGAAAACAGTTAAAAGAAACCCCAAAGGGAAACGGAAACCCCAAACCTGTGCAATTCTTTTCACTTGGTATTTTGGGACATGGGGGAAATTGGGGAAAATTCAGATTTGGGCGTTTTAAAATATGACCCCCCCTAAAAAAAATTTCCGGGGGCCCTAGCAAAAGGAAAAAGCAAAAAATCCCCTTTCCCGTAAGCTTTTTCCCCTGAAATGTGTACCCCTTCTGGGAAAAGACTGTTGGGTATAAATTTAATTGCCAGGCACAACCCTCTTAAAGGGGGCAAAAAGATACCCAAAAAACCAGGCCCTGGGAAAAAACCCGGGTAGCCACAGCCCCTCCAAAAGGGGGGAGGGTTTTTTTGTGCCCCGGGAAAAAAAAAAAAAATGGGAGGAAATGGCAGAAATCGGGACACCAAATCCAGTCATTCCTTTTGGGTTTGGAAAACCCCAGTCGATGGCCTCCACTCCAAACCAACAGAACAGATACTTAAAGCCGGAAAAAAAAAACCCCCCCCGTACCAAAAAATTTCCACCGTCCGGGTGCTTCTTCTTTGCAAATTTTACAGGGTCTAAAGCCCCGGCCCAAAAACAACAAAATACCTAAATCCGTGGACTGTTGCAGAGGCAAAGGCAATGTTCACGGGGTTTTCCCCTGAGACCCACATAAAAAAGGAATTTACCCTTTGGGCAAAAGAAATAGGATTCCCAGGGTTACACCCATACAGATGTGAGGGAAATGAAAGGCAAAAAGGGGGGGGGTTTGGGCCCGTAACATTTTCAGAGTCATTGTTTTTTCCAGGGAAATGCTTTAAAGCCTCAAATGTTTTAGTGGAAGTTTTGCAGTAAAAAATCGAGAACCAAAACCTAGCCATTGTGGCTGTCTACAAGCCTCCAAAATGCAACATTTCCCCGGAATTCCCGGAAAAGCTGTTAAAAATTTAACCCCTGTTGGGAAAAAACTTTCCAGCTCCGCACCCAACATCTTGGTCCCGGGGGGGGTTTTTAATTAAGGCACCTTTAAAAAAAGGGGGGGAATATTTGCAAATAATAATGTTTGGGAGTAATTTAAAACCAGGAGGCAGCCCCTGATTGAAAAAAATCACCTCACACCCAAACTTTTTTAAAACTCTGCACAAAATTCAAATTTAAACCAGCAAAATTAAAAGGGGCCCCACTAAAACTGGAGATTACCCCTAGACCTCATCTTCAATAACAATGATGATCTGATTTAAAAAAATGTCACCATTTTCAAAAGAAAAAATATCAGATCACAAATAATGAGGTTCAGACATGTATGCGTGGACCCCCGACCGCCTTTAAAGAGATTTGTCACGAGGGAGCATTCCACCAAAAATTTAACTTCCAAAAACAAAAAAATTAAAAGGGGAAAAAAGGGAAAACCCAAATTTCCAAACCCATATAAAACTGGGAAAAAATTACTAAACAAAAACAGACCCCCCAAATTATGTAGAACAGGGTTTAAAAAGGTGGGGACTCATGTATGGGACAAGGCTTTTTTCCTCTAAGGAAAAAAGGGGGAGTAGATGTAAAAAAAGGGAAGAGGGCAAGCGCTCCCTTTACAGGGACGGGGAAAAAATAAAAACAGGCGGCCCCAAAAAAGGTCAATATATCTGGGAAATGGGGAGGGAGGGCACTGGTTTAGAGGAAAAAAATAGCAAGCATCGGAAAATTAAAACTAAAGGAAAATTTTTTAGGAGTCAGGGGAAACGGGGGAAGAAAAATAAAAGCCAAAAAATGAATCGAAAGAAACCCAAGTATTTCTTTTTCTTGCCAAAAACAAAAAATCGGGGAACAACGTCCGTATTGGGGGCCCCACTTAAACAAGATGGGTTCCCAACAGATGGCAGCAAGGGAAATGGGGACTACTAAAACCCCAAAAGGGCTCGTTTTTTGCAACCGCTAACCAAAATAATCAAAAAATTAATTTTTAATTAGAACCCCAAATTTTTTAACACAACAAAAACTTTAACCTTAGTTTTTTTTTTAAAATTTTTTTTTTTTTTTTTTTTTTTAAAATTTTTTTTCCCCCCCTTTTTTTTTTTTTCTTTTTTTTTTAAATTTTTTCCCCTTTTTTTTTCCCCCTTTTTTTTAAAAAAAAAATTTCCCCCCCAAAGGGGGGGGGGGGGGAAAGACCCAAAGGCAATTTAAAAACGAGCACTCTCCCCCAATCATAAAACTTTGTTTAAATCAAGAAGCAAGAACCCCCCTAAACCATTTTCCAACCCAAAAGGGAGGGGTCGTCCCAAAGGTTACTAAAAGGCCAGACATAGGAAAAACCCCAAAAAAAAGGGGGAGGTAAAGAACGCAAAGCCCTTTGACCGTGTAACCCTCCCCAATAAAAAATCTTTTTAAAAAGGGTTCAAGAAAAGGGGGACAATCTAAAACCCAAATTAAAAGAACCCAGGGGCCCAAAATGGGTTTTAAAAAACAGGGCGCTCCTTTTCCCGTTCCCAACCAATTATCCTATCGGTTTCCCCAATACCAAAGACAAAAAGAATGCACCCGGTTTTTTCAGATTTTCAAAAGCCTTGACAAGGTTTGAACCTGGGGAAATAGGGGGCACAAAAATTTTCAAAGGGTCGGAAAAATTTGGTTTATGGGTTAAATTTTTTTACTAAATGGAAACAGAGGAAAAAAATCTTCCCCAGAGTAAAAACCAAAGGCCGCTAGGGGAAAACCTTTCCCCAAAGGACAGGTTTTTTGGGTTTCCCTTTTTGGCCTCATTTATCAAAAATCCGAAAAAGGACAAGGATTTAGCCCAAAAACTGGTTTTTTCCCAGATGGGCCCCCCGGGTCACTTTTTTACTGGCTTATTGCGACACTGCCCCAAGGCCTGGGGGACCAAAAAATTTAAAAATTGGGGCTTGGAGAAAAACCCAAAAATGGGGGGTTTAAGGTTATGAAGAATTTTATTTCAAAATTTCTAATTATTAAACCTGGGGAAAAATCCTAAAGGGGGAAAACCAAATTCTCCCCAAAATACCCCCCCAAAAAAAAAAGATTTTTGGGAGTGGAAAATTTTGTTGGGGGATTCACCTTTAAGGACCCAAAAAATTTTTAACCAAACGCAACTGCCCCCAGAAAAATAAGGGGATTAAAAGAACCTTTCAAATGGGAAAGGCCCAAACCCTATAATCTTCCAAGGCACTTTTTTTTTAGGGGGGTTTGCTGCACCCCTAAAAGCCCTTTTAAGGCCTTTAAAACCACCAAAAAAATTTTCCAGGAACCCCGGGGGGCCTTACCCCGGGATAAAAACCCTAAAACTTGGGAAACCCCTTAATTTCCTTAAAACCCGTTTTTCCCAATGGAAAGGGGGGAGAACAAGATTAAAAATAAAAAGGGAAAATTTTAGAAGGGGGGGTTTTGTAAACCGAATTTTTTTTTCCCCACGAAAATTTTTACTCCAACCCAAAGAAAAAACTTCAAGAAAAATTTTTTGGGGGCATTTAAAAATTTTAAAAAAAACCCCGGGGTTGTTGGGACTAACCCTTTTGGAAAACAAAATTTTGGGGCCCAGTGTTAATTTTTAATTAAATTTTTAAGGGGGAAAATTTCCAAAGATCCCTGGCAGCAAGCGAAAAAACTGGGCCAAAGCCCCCTAAAGCGGCCCTGACCAGCCCCGGTGGCCCAAGGGGTTTCAGCACCAAACAGAAAAAGCCCCCGGTTTAAAAACACCCTGATCCACCAGGAGGCCTGGTCACAGACCGGGCCGCGGGGGCGTTGACCCCCGGAACTCTCTCCAGGTAAACTCCAGGTAAACTCATTACTTACCTTAAAATATCTGTAGTCTTAATGTAGAGTGAGAGGTGAGTAAACAAGATTAAATGAATAAACGAATGAGTGTGTAGAAGGTTGGTGAGTTATGTAAACAAATGTTATTGTTGTTGTTGTTACTAGCCCGGACACGAATGGTTCCTGTTCACTCTGTCAAGCCGACCAGAAAAACATCTCATATTTGTTAATTTATATGTTTATATGTTATTTAGTATGTTTATTATATAATTTTGAAAAAGAACTCACAGATGGATTAAGCAAAATGTCTACATCAACGTTTTATACACATTTAATGCGCCTCAGTGATTATTATTGTGTTATTATCATTATTTATATGGCATCTTCAAGACCAATTACATTCTTAATGAGTGGCTCTGAGACAGACAAGCAGACAGAAACAGACACAGGTAGACAGACACTCAGGTAGACAGACAGACACACAGGTAGACAGACAGACACACACAGGTAGACAGACACACACAGGTAGACAGACACACAGGTAGACAGAAAGACACACACAGGTAGACATAAAGACACACACAAGTAGACAGACACACAGGTAGACAGACACAGGTAGACATAAAGACAGACACACAGATAGACAGATAAACAGACACACAGAGATACACAGATATATAGGCAGACAGATACAGACAGGTTTATGTGCAACAGTGAAAACAAACAGAGAGTTGGAGAGTAAGAGCCTTTCTTGCCACAATCTCCAGTGCAAGATTCAGACTTCATCTTAGGGGCCATGGTGAAATTTACTGTCCAGTTAGTACAGTTAATACAGTATGATCCTGCTTATAGGACAGGGTTACTCAAACTGATGCTGCCTGCATGACGCATTGCCGCCGCGAGTATTGTCAAATATTGTACAGTGGTGTGCATCAGCCGGCCCAGCCCAGCTGCCAGATGCACGGTCGTAAGTCGAGTGGACGTATGTCGAGTAGGTCGTAAGTCGGATGGTAGGTGTACTAGGCACAAAAACCTCTGACATTCCCTATGTCAGGCTAACTCTTTTCAAAAACTCAATACAGTAGGGCCCCACTTATACGGCGGGTTAGGTTCCAGGCTGTCGCTGGAAAGCAGACATCGCCGGAAGGCAGAAAGGCATTTTTTTCCATTTATAAATGCATATAAATGCCAGACAACAAGTTTACACTAAATTATATTAAGTTAATAATAGAACCAGGCATTAAAAACACACAAAGTAAAATACATTCACAATAAATTCATTACTTATCTTAAAGTATTTGTAATCTTAATATAGGGAGAGAGGTGAGTAGTACTTATTTGTAGGAAATCAGGTGCAGGTAGCCCAGGTGTAGGTAGCACTGGCTCCCCGTCTCATACTTAACCCTTTGACTGTTTCCGACGTATAAATACGTCTTACGAGCCAATGTTTCTGACGTATTTATACGCATAAATTCTAGCAGCTTCAAATCAAGCAGGAGAAAGCTGGTAGGCCCACATGTGAGAGAATGGGTCTCCATGGTCAGTGTGCACCATATAAAAAAAATCGGGGAGCCAGTGGTGCATTGTGGGAATGCCATTTCAGTTGTCATTTTTCAGCATGTCTAGCGGTAAGAAATATGTGATTCCCCAGCAAATCTGGGACTCTTCTCTTCCCAAGTGATGCTCTAACACAGATGAAAGTGTCAGTGAAGATCAATTTCATGATTGGAGGAGTTTGAGACCAAAAGCAATGGAGGAGGAGGAGGGGAGGAAGAGGAGGAGGAGGAGGAGGAGGAGAGGAGGAGGGAAAGAAGAGGAGGAGGAGGAGGAGGAGGAGGAGGAGGAGGAGGAGAAGAGGAGGAGGAGGAAGAAGAAGATGTAATAATATTGTTCCCTTGAAGCAAGAAAAAAAAAAGTCCACCCCATGACAGTGACAAGATAAGGGGAGATAACATCTGATAAGAGCTGACTTTGATGAGCGTAAAGGAGGGTAATATTACATGACCATCGCCCTCCCTTTGTTTTTGCTGGTACACAAACATTTGTCTGTCTGTCTATTTGTCTGTCTGTCAAGCTCCCTGTCTGTCCTTTCTAGCTCTCTGTCTCAGAGAGAGCCACAAGACTGTGTCATCACGTTTACTCACATCTTCAAGCAGAGTATAGCACTTTGTCTGGATTTCTTGGGTTATCCTAGGTAATTTACACTATGTATACTTGTATTTATGTGTACCTGTGAGACAGAGATAGGCAGACAGATAGAAAGAGAGACAGATTGAAAGATATAGAATGAGGGAGAAAGATAATTAGATAGAATGGAGGAGGGGAAGCAGCATCCGACCCCATTTTTTTGACAGGCGGTAGGGGGAGTGACTAATGAGACAATATGTCACTTTGACAGCTGCCGACTTCTGACTCAAAACATATATAAGCCACACACTCGCACACAAGACAAGGAGGAGGAGGAGGAGGAGGAGGAGGGGAGGAGGAGAAGGAGGAGAAGGAGAAGGAGGAGAAGGAGAAGGAGGAGAAGGAGAAGGAGGAGAAGGAGGAAGGAGGAGAAGGAGGAGGAGGAGAAGGAGGAGAAGGAGGAGGAGAAGGAGGAGGAGAAGGAGGAGGAGAAGGAGGAGAAGGAGGAGAGGAGAAGGAGGAGAAGGAGGAGAAGGAGGAGAAGGAGGAGGAGAAGGAGAAGGAGGATTAGGGGGAGGAGAAGGAGGAGAAGGAGGAGGAGGAGAAGGAGAAGAAGGAGGAAGGAGGAGGGGGAGGAGGAGGAGGAGGAGGAGGAGGAAAGGGGGAGGAGGAGGGAGGAGGAGGAGGAGGAGGAGGAGGGGATGATGATGATGATGATGATGATGATGATGATGATGATGATGATGATGTGATGATGATTGATGATGATGATGATGATGATGATGATGATGATGATGGATGATGATGATGATTGATGATGATGAATGATGATGATGATGATGATGATGATGATTGTTTGTTTGTTTGTGTAAACAAGTTTTGTAAACAATATATTGATAATTATGTTTGTGTGCTTATTGTGTTGTATACAACGAGTGTATATATTATACATTGCACCTTACTTTGGTCTCATAGGCCACATAAGTTATGTGAAAAAATAAAATAGTGAAAAAAACAAAAAACCTTCAATTACAAGTAAACTAAAGTTTACCGGGTGAGCGGCAGTCGCCGCTGTTGCCATACGCGGCTCATTTTCTGCAAACTCACGGCTCTATATCTCGGTAAGTACCGATGGCAAAAATTTTTTTTTTGGACTAAAACACTCAGAAAAATAATCTTAACAGTGTCTTCCATTGCAGACACTGCAAAGCTCCAGGCAGACATCAACCAAATCTTTCAGTGGGCTGCAGAAAACAATATGAAGTTCAACGATGAGAAATTTCAATTACTCAGATATGGTAAACATGAGGAAATTAAATCTTCATCAGAGTACAAAACAAATTCTGGCCACAAAATAGAGCGAAACACCAACGTCAAAGACCTGGGAGTGATCATGTCGGAGGATCTCACCTTCAAGGACCATAACATTGTATCAATCGCATCTGCTAGAAAAATGACAGGATGGATAATGAGAACCTTCAAAACTAGGGAGGCCAAGCCCAATTTATGACACTCTTCAGGTCACTTGTTCTATCTAGGCTGGAATATTGCTGCACACTAACAGCACCTTTCAAGGCAGGTGAAATTGCCGACCTAGAAAATGTACAGAGAACTTTCACGGCGCGCATAACGGAGATAAAACACCTCAATTATTGGGAGCGCTTGAGGTTCCTAAACCTGTATTCCCTGGAACGCAGGAGGGAGAGATACATGATTATATACACCTGGAAAATCCTAGAGGGACTAGTACCGAACTTGCACACGAAAATCACCCACTACGAAAGCAAAAGACTTGGCAGATGATGCACCATCCCCCCAATGAAAAGCAGGGGTGTCACTAGCACGTTAAGAGACCATACAATAAGTGTCAGGGGCCCGAGACTGTTCAACTGCCTCCCAGCACACATAAGGGGGATTACCAACAGACCCCTGGCAGTCTTCAAGCTGGCACTGGACAAGCACCTAAAGTCAGTTCCGGATCAGCCGGGCTGTGGCTCGTATGTTGGTTTGCGTGCAGCCAGCAGCAACAGCCTGGTTGATCAGGCTCTGATCCACCAGGAGGCCTGGTCTCAGACCGGGCCGCGGGGGCGTTGACCCCCGGAACTCTCTCCAGGTAGTCCAGGTAGATAAGAAAAAATAATTTTTTTTTTTTTGAATATTTGGCGACATAGAATGACAGTTTCAGAGAGGGGCCTGAAACAGTCAAAGGGTTAATATACGATATTTAAAACATCCCAGAGAGGTAAAATACGCATACAGTACACTCATTATTTACCTTAAAATATGTGTAGTCTTAATATAGGAAGAGAGGTGAGTAGTACTTATTTGTAGAAAGTCAGTGTAGGTAGCCGGTAGGTGCAGCCCCGCCTGGGCTACACCTACCAGCTACCTACACTGTGGCCCAGAGCCATATTATTAACATCGACATGCCTTGCTCACTGAATTTAATCATTTCTAACAACTACCTTTAGATGCCATCATAAACGAAGGTAGAAGTAATGAATAATTCATGCCGAAAATTGTAAACAAAAGCAGAGTGGGGGAGTGGCTGGGCCAAACGCATATTCATACACGTTTTCTCTGATGGCTGAGCAGAGAAAACGTAATGTTGTCCCTCCACCCAGCTACCACACAGCTCCACAAATATTATTATCAGAGCACACATAAAATATGCAATAAATGCCAGACAACAAGTTTACACTAACTTATATTAAGTTAGCAATATAAATAGGCATTAAAAACACAATAAAAGGTAAGATACACACAGAGTACACTTATTACTTACCTTCAAATATTAATATTAATAATGTGTGAGGTGAGTAGCAGGGAGTTTATTGAATAAAATCAGAATGGCACACCATCATCCTCTAACTTAGCACTTAAATCAAGAGGCTTACGACTTCTCTTTTTATCACAGCTAACCTTAGACACCATCGTCAATGAGAGCCAACTAGTTAACGAAAGAGTAAACGAGAGAGAGAACGAGATACAGAGTTGAGACAATGTAAGAACACAAACTGAACAGGTAGTGGACGATCACTTGGTCAGGCGAAATAAATGCGTATTAATATGTGTCTACTTTTAGTTCATTCACGTCCATTTGTAAGAGTTTGTAAAACATTTACCTCAATATTTTTTATTATAATAATAATTACCTCACAATACAAATGCTCTTACATTGTGTACAAGTTAGTTCAGAATAAACAAACAGCAACACACTATTTTTAGAGTGAATGAAGATAATAATAATAATAATAATAATAATAATAATAATAATAATAATAATAATAATATTACGTATTATTATTATTATTATTATTATTATTATTATTATTAATACATGTATTAATAATATTATTATTATTATTAATACATGTATTAATAATAATAATATTATTATTATTATTATTAATAATAATAATAATAGTGCTATTATTATTATTATTTATTATAAAAAGCACTAAACCCACAAGGGTCGTGAATTGCTATATAAAGAGTAAAGGCATACGAAAAGAATATTTTTCTACAGGTATCCCCCAGTTTGACTAGAGAAAACGTAATTCTTCCGACACTACCTACACAGCTGCTTTGTAAACAAATCTCATATTTACATCAATTTTCATTCTGTGAGTGTATGTATCATGTTTATATGCTATGTAATGGGTTTCATATATAATTTTGAGGAAAATATCATGATGGATTAATGAAGATGCCTATATTGATGTAAAATAAGACATTTAGTGTGCCCAAGAGTGATTATTATTACGTAGTATTGGCATCATGAGTAGAGAGAGACTTTGCGATTTTAATGTGTACCTGCACACCAGCACAGTGTGTAAGTATATTTAGGTACAGGTACACTTAAGTATAGTTATCAGAGTACAAATAAAATATGCAGTAACTTTAAAACACTTGAAATTTTGGAAAGTTTCCTGACATAATAGATGAGGTCACGGAAAATGTAAACAAACCGGGTGGGGGCGCCGTATTTGAAAGACCGCCTGCCATATAGCAAATTTAGGTCATAATTTGACATCACTGTATTAGTGGAATGCCGTAAGGCGAAACGAAACGCCGTAAAGCGGGGCCTTACTGTATACATAAAAGGACCCAGCTAGCATTTTTAAAACTACAGTTAGAAAACATCTTATTTCCTTAAACCTTTCACTGTCAAGACCCCTGCTCACAAACTTGCTCTCAGTGTCAAAGAATTTAAAAAAAAAAAATAAAATTCTCATGAAACTACAGAGAATCTTTTCCCGATGGCAATGACACCAAAAGTATGAAATTTGATGTAAATCTTACAGAATTATGTTCTCACACAGCAGTTTCGGTGATATTCACGCATCGGCAATTTTGCCCACTTTGAGCCCTATTTTCGACCAATTTCATTGTTGCAGTCGACCAACCTCACAGCTATTTCGCTATAACTCCATTTGTTCTATCGACTGATTACATGAAACTGCCCATTTACCAATTTCAACTACCCACTAAAGTGATGAGAAATTGGTAATTTGGCCAATTTCACACAATTCAAGTAAAGCCAATTTCAATATAGGGTCCAGAATTAAAAATACAAACATTCCTAGCACTAAAATAACATTTTCTCTCTTCATTAGCCACATCTTCAGGCCCTTCTTATATTACATTTGCTTCCATTTTGAATTTTTATTCACACAAAAATAGAGGATTTACTGTTATGCAGACTAGAGCATTATTGTAAAAATAGTATAAATAATATCAGCACATTTGTGAAAGCATATTAGACCCACCAGTTAATGTGTATTGGATGTGTGATGTAATTTGTTTATTCGTGAACATCAGCAAAAATTGAACATTACCGCTTCTTTGAGCTCAATTTCAAGGTACAGGTCCGCCATCACAAATCCGGCAATCAGTTATTCGGTTCCTTCAGTTATTCAGCACTAATTTTGGCTAGCATAATTTCAAATTTCCAGGGTCGCCACACCAACCTGCTGGTACTGTTTGGTGGCGCTACTTGCTGCATAAGTCATTCCAATTTCTTTTTCTCCATTTATTGTTTTAACCTGCTTACTCTTAGCCCTAGCCATGGTTCCAATGAATAAAAGAAATGCTTCTCATTATGTAAAGCACCTACACAGTACATTATCCATTAAAGATAAGGTGGCTTTGCAGCCACTGTTGGTTGTCATGAGCTCAGTCTCATGAAGCAGGAGAATATGCTTTATTATTATGCTAATATCAACACTACAGCTTATTTGCCTATCACAACTGATCTAATATGACATAAGAAACAATATAAATAACATAAAACATGTTAAATACTCCAGAAGGAACAATATTTGGCATAACACTGAGCAGTTCGACGGAGGTATGAAGAGGATATGGTAAACAAATACCATTCTCCTATCCTTGTCTTGGTGGCTTATATTAAAGAAAACGGAGTACAGGAAGGCCCCACTTATACAGCTGGTTAGGTTCCAGGCTACCGCCATAAAGCGGAAACCGCCGTAAAGTGGAACACCCTTTTTTTCCACTTACAAATGCATACAAACACTAGATAACAAGTTTACACTAACATATATTAAGTTAGCAATAGAACCAGGCATCAAAAAACAATAAAAAGTACAATACACACATAGTGCACTCATTACTTACCTTAAAATATTTATAGTCTTAATCTAGGGTGAGACAAGTAGTATTGTTGTAAGAAATCAAGTGTGGTATGTATGGTAGTCAGCCAGGCTACCATACCAGGCCACCCCACCCACACATACAATTCTATGATATTTAAGCATCCCAGAGCGATAAAATGTATATACAGTTCACTCATTACTTACCTTAAAATATTTGCAGTCTTAATGTAGGGTCAGGAGTAAGTAAATGAGATAAAACGAATAAATGAGAGAGAGAAAGAATGAGTGCATGAGAGAGGACAGGCGCAGAGTTATGTAAACAAACCAGGCGAAGGTAAGTTTTGTAAACGAAGTGTACACGTCTGGTTTGTGTACAAGTTACATTGTGTACAGGTTGTCTCTACATTGATACGGTAGAATAAATAAAGAAGAACACTCCCATTCTCAATGTAACATCATTTTGAAAAGAAATGATGCTCCTGAGTGAAGGCAATGGAAATAAGTCACTCTGACTTTTTTGGATTATCCTAGTTCTCTACACATATGTTGTTATGTATGATAATCTATGTAACTGTATTTGTGTATACCTGAATAAACTTACTTACATACATACGAAAGGAATAATTTTTCTACAGTTACCCCCCAGTAACACATTTTCTCTTATTTAGATTAGAGAAAATGTTATTCTTGGCATCACTTGTACAAGTTATCTGGCTACCACATCTCATATTATGTTTATTTTATTCTATTGTAGGGGTGTATTTATCATCTTTTTATGTTATGTATCGTGTTTATTATATAATTTTGAAAAAAATATCATGGATGGATTAATGAAAAAGTGTATAATAACGTAATATACAACATTTAATGAGACTCGGTGATTATTATTATTATTATTATTTCTAATATGGCGTCACTTGTGCAAGTCGACTGCTACCACATCTCATATTTATGTTATTTATTCTATTGTGGGTGTATTTAATCATCTTTTTATGTTATGTATCGTGTTTATTATATAATTTGAAAAAATAATCATAGATGGATTAATGAAAATGTGTATTTAACGTAATATACGACATTTAAATGAGACTCATGATTATTATTATCATTAAAATATGACCAGGAGACAAAGACCTTTTACTGTTTTAAGTGTACCTGCATGCCACACGATTAAGTTTTTTAAGTAAGGTATAATAAGTATAATTATCGAGTACAGAATAAAAAAATAAAATAACTTTTAAAAACTTTTGAAATTTTGGGTTTCCGACAAAAGGGAGAGACTTATGTTATGAGCCACGAAGAATGAAAAAAAAAGGGTGGGGCGCGTGCCGTATTAGAAAGTCAAGTGGGGGGAGCCGAAAGCGAGTTTTGGCTAATTTGAAATGACCATTAGCGGAACGCCGTAAAGTGAAACGCCGTAAACGGGCCCTCCTGATAGCACGGGGTTAACTATGATATACATCGTATCCCCATAAAGAAAAAAAAAAGTTTTTTTCTCTCTATAGATTTCAACATAGAGCATATGTGAGAGAACCTAGGAAAACCCAAAAAAGTCAACGGGGCTTATTTTTAGAAATTGGCTTGGATTACCCATTATTTTTTTGGTAAATATTCGATTCCCAGCCAAGGTGAAACATTAGGTGTGTTTTTTTACCCTGATGTTATGTTTCCCCCATCGTAAAGGGGTACCCTGGGTGTTAGTCGACTAGTGTGGGTTTATCCTGGGACACTGACCTAATTTTTTAAAATTCAGCAAACAAGTGCCTTTCTATCAGTAGTATGTAAACCGATTGTAGATAGTGACCCCGTATTGTAAAAAGCCCTTTTTAATGACCCTCGGTAGTAGATAGTTTTTTTAGTATATAATAAGATGTTATTTTATTATAGAATAATAAAAAAATTAAAACATTTGATTTAATAAAAGGAAAAAGGCCCCCAAGGGAAAAAAGCATCTGTCTGATTTTTTTGGGGGTTATCCTAGGTTCTTAACATATGTGCTATGTATGATAATTCTATGTAATGTATTTTGTAAAACCTAATAAACTTACTTACTTACTGATGTCAGTAGGCCCTGTATACCTTGTCATTTCATTATAAAAAAAAGATATTATTATTAATTATTATTTTTTAATTTTTATTATTATTTTCTCAGTTGTTTTTTTGGGGGTTACTTTTCAAACTTGGGCAATGTATGATGGAAAGATACTCTTCACGTACACCAAAAAGAAAAAAATCAACTATAAAAAGCGGAGTTTACTTCTCGGCCCTTAGCGGCCCCTTTTGCGGGATATTTTTTAATGTTTTTTTGGGTTTTATTCTCATTTTTTTTGGTTCATTTTTAGAAGAAGATATTTAAGAAATAGATAGATTTTTTAAATTTCTTTCATGACAAAATACCCTTTAAATTGCGTTCACAGTAGCGAAAATGTTTTATTCTTTTTTGCAAAGCTCAAACCTTTTCCCCCGCCAGTCCAAATTCCTACGGGGTCAAGAAAGGTTGACATTATTTAATTTAATTTTTACAGTAATGCTATTGCATAACAGTAAATTTTTATTTTTTTTTTGGAATAAAAATTCCAAATGGTAAGCAAGATAATATAAGAGGGGCCCGAGCCGTGATAATGACAGAAAAATTTTTTAGTGCCAGGGAAAGTTACATTGTTTATTTGGACACTATTTTTTAAAAATTTGGGAAACTGTTGAAATTTGGTGAAATCGGCAAAATTGCCAATTTCTGACCACTTTAATTGGGGAGTTGAAATAAGTGAATGGGCATTTTTTGCACTCAGTCGACAGATAGAAGTAAAAAATTTATTCAGGTATACACAAATACAGTTTTCATAGTTTCAACATAGTGTATGTACAGAGAAACCTGGGGTAACCCAGAAAAGTCAGACAAAGTGATTATTTCCATACCTGGGGTTGGGCTGCCATATATGATTTTTGGGAAATATTTTTTTTTTTTCTGGGTTGGGGTGTTGGCTATTTAAATTAAAACCCTTGGGAAAGTATGAGGGGAAAGATGCTTCTTAACATACAAAAAAAAATAAAAAATGACGGACGATAAAAAAGGGGAATTCACCCTTCCCCCGGGCCATTAGCCGCCTCTTTGCTGTAATTTTTCCCGGGTTTTTATGGTTGTATTCTTTTTTTTTTTGGGACTCATTTGATATAATGGAAGATTATTACAAAAAATGGGACATGTTTTTGATTTCCCTTTTCATGACGAAAAGTACCTTGAAATTGAGCTCAAAGTAGCGGAAATGTTCGATTTTTGCCGATGTTCAATGAACTGTGTAAGTCAAGTTGGTTAATTTTATTAAGTGTATTCTAACTTAACCACTCTGTAATTCGGCAAACTCAGTAATCCAGCACACTACAGGTCCCAATGATGCCGGATTTGTGATGGAGGACCTGTACTTTTTATACTGTAAACTATTCAAAATCATCTCTATTTCTGTAACGTATCTTACATTCTATCAAATGGGACCAAGAAAACGAGAATACAACCATAAATACCATACACTGCAAAGTTGGTGTTTCAAACCAAAAACATGGACAGAGATTTTTTTTTCTCATTATGCACTGCATGCTGCAGGATTTTTTTTTATAATGTGCACAGTGACAACTCAGGCCTATTCTCTCATATGTAGGCCTACCAGCTTTCTCCTGTATGATTTGAAGCCACAAGAATTTTAGCTTAATATTACGGCACCAACAATGGCTTGCAAGCTGTAACATTATGGCACCAACAGTGAAAGGGTTAAGCTATCCTAGCAAATCATAAATAAATAAGTAAAAACTATACAGTAGAGCCCCACTTATACGGCAGGTTAGGTTCCAGGCTACCACCGGAAAGCAGACATTGCCAGAAAGCAGAACGGGTGAGATGCTATCAACAAATTTTGTTGAAAATAAGAAAAAGTTTTGGAGTGAGATTAAGAAGTGATGAAAGATTGAATATCAGATTGGAGGGAGAGAGTATGGAGGAGGTGAACGTATTCAGATATTTGGGAGTGGACGTGTCAGCGGATGGGTCTATGAAAGATGAGGTGAATCATAGAATTGATGAGGGAAAAAGAGTGAGTGGTGCACTTAGGAGTCTGTGGAGACAAAGAACTTTGTCCTTGGAGGCAAAGAGGGGAATGTATGAGAGTATAGTTTTACCAACGCTCTTATATGGGTGTGAAGCGTGGGTGATGAATGTTGCAGCGAGGAGAAGGCTGGAGGCAGTGGAGATGTCATGTCTGAGGGAAATTGTGTGGTGTGAATATAATGCAGAGAATTCGTAGTTTGGAAGTTAGGAGGAGGTGCGGGATTACCAAAACTGTTGTCCAGAGGGCTGAGGAAGGGTTGTTGAGGTGGTTCGGGACATGTAGAGAGAATGGAGCGAAACAGAATGACTTCAAGAGTGTATCAGTCTGTAGTGGAAGGAAGGCGGGGTAGGGGTCGGCCTAGGAAGGGTTGGAGGGAGGGGGTAAAGGAGGTTTTGTGTGCGAGGGGCTTGGACTTCCAGCAGGCATGCGTGAGCGTGTTTGATAGGAGTGAATGGAGACAAATGGTTTTTAATACTTGACGTGCTGTTGGAGTGTGAGCAAAGTAACATTTATGAAGGGATTCAGGGAAACCGGCAGGCCGGACTTGAGTCCTGGAGATGGGAAGTACAGTGCCTGCACTCTGAAGGAGGGGTGTTAATGTTGCAGTTTAAAAACTGTAGTGTAAAGCACCCTTCTGGCAAGACAGTGATGGAGTGAATGATGGTGAAAGTTTTTCTTTTTCGGGCCACCCTGCCTTGGTGGGAATCGGCCGGTGTGATAATAAAAATAAAAAATAAATTAAGAAGTTAAGAAAGCCTAGAGAACAAATGGATTTGTCAGTTAAAAATAGGAGAGGAGAGTTATTAAATGGAGAGTTAGAGGTATTGGGAAGATGGAGGGAATATTTTTAGGAATTGTTAAATGTTGATGAAGATAGGGAAGCTGTGATTTCGTGTATAGGGCAAGGAGGAACAACATCTTGTAGGAGTGAGGAAGAGCCAGTTGTGAGTGTGGGGGAAGTTCGTGAGGCAGTAGGTAAAATGAAAGGGGGTAAGGCAGCCGGGATTGATGGGATAAAGATAGAAATGTTAAAAGCAGGTGGGGATGTAGTTTTGGAGTGGTTGGTGCAATTATTTAATAAATGTATGGAAGAGGGTAAGGTACCTAGGGATTGGCAGAGAGCATGCATAGTTCCTTTGTATAAAGGCAAAGGGGATAAAAGAGAGTGCAAAAATTATAGGGGGATAAGTCTGTTGAGTATACCTGGCAAAGTGTATGGTAGAGTTATTAAATTGAAAGAATTAAGAGTAAGACGGAGAATAGGATAGCTGATGAACAAGGAGGCTTTAGGAAAGGTAGGGGGTGTGTGGACCAGGTGTTTACAGTGAAACATATAAGTGAACAGTATTTAGATAAGGCTAAAGAGGTCTTTGTGGCATTTATGGATTTGGAAAAGGCGTATGACAGGGGGGATAGGGGGGCAATGTGGCAGATGTTGCAGGTGTATGGTGTAGGAGGTAGGTTACTGAAAGCAGTGAAGAGTTTTTTACGAGGATAGTGAGGCTCAAGTTAGAGTATGTAGGAAAGAGGGAAATTATTTCCCAGTAAAAGCAGGCCTTAGACAAGGATGTGTGATGTCACTGTGGTTGTTTAATATATTTATAGATGGGGTTGTAAGAGAAGTAAATGCGAGGGTCTTGGCAAGAGGCGTGGAGTTAAAAGATAAAGAATCACACATAAAGTGGGAGTTGTCACAGTTGCTCTTTGCTGATGACACTGTGCTCTTGGGAGATTCTGAAGAGAAGTTGCAGAGATTGGTGGATGAATTTGGTAGGGTGTGCAAAAGAAGAAAATGAAAAGTGAATACAGGAAAGAGTAAGGTTATGAGGATAACAAAAAGATTAGGTGATGAAAGATTGGATATCAGATTGGAGGGAGAGAGTATGGAGGAGGTGAATGTATTCAGATATTTGGGAGTGGACGTGTCAGCGGATGGGTCTATGAAAGATGAGGTGAATCATAGAATTGATGAGGGGAAAAGGGTGAGTGGTGCACTTAGGAGTCTGTGGAGACAAAGAACTTTGTCCTTGGAGGCAAAGAGAGGAATGTATGAGAGTATAGTTTTACCAATGCTCTTATATGGGTGTGAAGCATGGGTGATGAATGTTGCAGCGAGGAGAAGGCTGGAGGCAGTGGAGATGTCATGTCTGAGAGCAATGTGTGGTGTGAATATAATGCAGAGAATTCGTAGTTTGGAAGTTAGGAGGAGGTGCGGGATTACCAAAAAATGTTGTCCAGAGGGCTGAGGAAGGGTTGTTGAGGTGGTTCGGACATGTGGAGAGAATGGAGCGAAACAGAATAACTTCAAGAGTGTATCAGTCTGTAATGGAAGGAAGGCGGGGTAGGGGACAGCCTAGGAAAGTTTGGAAAAGGGGGTAAAGGAGGTTTTGTGTGCGAGGGGCTTGGACTTCCAGCAGGCATGCGTGAGCGTGTTTGATAGGAGTGAATGGAGACAAATGGTTTTTAATACTTGACGTGCTGTTGGAGTGTGAGCAAAGTAACATTTATGAAGGGGTTCAGGGAAACCGGCAGGCCGGACTTGAGTCCTGGAGATGGGAAGTACAGTGCCTGCACTCTGAAGGAGGGGTGTTAATGTTGCAGTTTAAAAACTGAAGTGTAAAGCACCCTTCTGGCAAAACCACTAGTGATGGAGTGAATGATGGTGAAAGTTTTTCTTTTTTGGGCCACCCTGCCTTGGTGGGAATCGGCCAGTGTGATAAAAAAAAAAATAAAAAAATAAAAAAAAATGTATTTAAATACCATATAAGTTTACACTAACATATATTAAGTTAGCAATAGAACTAGGCAATAAAAACAATAAAAAGCAAAATACACACACAGTACATTCATTATTTACCTAAAAATATTTGTAGTCTTAATGTAGGTTGAGAGGTGAGTAGTATTTATTGTAAGAAGTCAGGTGTGGGAGGTATGGTAGTCAGCCAGGCCACCCCACTCACACATAATATACTATGACATTTAAACCACCCCAGAATGACAAAATGCATATACAGTATGCTCATTACTTACCACATAATATTTTTAGTCTTAATGTAGGGTGAGAGGTGAGTAAATGAGGTAAAACAATAAACGAGAGAGAGAGAACGAGCAGATGAGAGAGGTGAAGGACATAAACAGACGAAAACGTCTGGTTATGGTTGATACATGTTCATCTATATGAAACATCTCACATTTATGTAAATTTATTCTACTGTGGGGTGTATTTAACATGTTTATATGTTATGTAACATGGTTATTATATAATACTGAAAAAATATCATAGATGGATTAATGAAAATGTTTATACTAACGTAATTTTATTATTATTTTATTATCACACTGGCCGATTCCCACCAAGGCAGGGTGGCCCGAAAAAGAAAATTTTCACCATCATTCACTCCATCACTGTCTTGCCAGAAGGGTGCTTTACACTACAGTTTTTAAACTGCAACATTAACACCCCTCCTTCAGAGTGCAGGCACTGTACTTCCCATCTCCAGGACTCAAGTCCGGCCTGCCGGTTTCCCTGAACCCCTTCATAAATGTTACTTTGCTCACGCTCCAACAGCACGTCAAGTATTAAAAACCATTCGTCTCCATTCACTCCTATCAAACACGCTCACGCACGCCTGCTGGAAGTCCAAGCCCCTCGCACACAAAACCTCCTTTACCCCCTCCCTCCAACCTTTCCTAGGCCGACCCCTACCCCGCCTTCCTTCCACTACAGACTGATACACTCTTGAAGTCATTCTGTTTTGCTCCATTCTATCTACATGTCCGAACCACCTCAACAACCCTTCCTCAGCCCTCTGGACAACAGTTTCTTAAATCCCGCACCTCCTCCTAACTTCCAAACTACGAATTCTCTGCATTATATTCACACCACACATTACCCTCAGACATGACATCTCCACTGCCACCAGCCTTCTCCTCGCTGCAACATTCATCACCCATGCTTCACACCCATATAAGAGTGTTGGTAAAACTATACTCTCATACATTCCCCTCTTTGCCTCCAAGGACAAAGTTCTTTGACATTTAATGCTCTTCAGAGCGATTACTATTGTGTGTTATTATCATTATTAATATCGTGTCCTCAAGATTAATAAGACACTCAGTGATTTTAATGTGTACCTGAATGCCAGCACAGTGTGTACATTTATTTAGGTACAGGTACACATAAGTAAAGTGGAACTCCAGATTTCGAACTTAATCTGTTCCAGAAGGTCGGTCTAAATCCGAAACGTGCAAAAATCGAATTAATATTAATGTAAATACAATTAATCCATTTCAGACACCCAAAAATATTTACACAAAATACATTTTTTAAAGAGCAACTATAGTTTTACAAACAGAAAACAATGGGAAATAAATATACAGCACTAATGAAATGGATAAATAAACATTTAAATCACTATTACATACCTTTATTGAAGACTCCTATTGGCGTATGGAAGAAGGCGGGGAGGGGAGAAAGAGAGGAGAGCTTATTGTTTGGATAGGGAATTTTTTTTTTTTTATCACACTGGCTGATTCCCACCAAGGCAGGGTGGCCCGAAAAAGAAAAACTTTCACCATCATTTGTCATGTGGGTTTTCGATACGTGGATAGGGTAAGAATACTCACGTAGGCTGGTAGTACGTATAATATATAACGGGAAGTATGGAAAAGCGCCAACAGCCATCCTGCCTCTCTCTGCTCCCTAGCCTGACTGACCCACCAGTGCCTATGTGTGAGGGGGTGTTTGAAATCCTGCTATGGTCAGCAGCAATATGAATACAGTCAATGATTCACACAGACGGTTGGTAGTGAGTCATCTACTGGTACACTGGTTACTGGTAAACTGTTACAGAGGACTGACTACTACTGAGAGCTCGGCGACACTAACGTATGTCGTCCCGACATACAACTAATACAAACTAGGACGGCAGTGTAACGGCTTGGCTGAGTCTATACAATTCAAAGTACACAACAATTGAACATTATAAACAAACATAAGTAGAATATTGTGAATGGAAGCTATGTAACTGAAACTGTAATAAAACTGTAATGCAATTACAAGGTATCATATAGCACAACTCCTCGAACGAAACTCAACGAGAGGATTACACAATAAAAGTTATAAAAAAAAAATTTATACATCGATCTGTATCTTATCTACGGATTCGCGGAAGGAATATATCCAAAGAAAGAAGTGTTTAACAGAAAGGCGATTCGGAGCACTCAAATCTAGACTGTAACACTCAGAATCGAGAGAACGTGAACACAAAAAAAAAATTCTTGAATACTGATAAGTGATACTTATTTATTCATCTAGACAGGTTATTTTAACATTTAAACCCCAACTCTGCTAGGGTAGATTGATATAAGCAAATGGGTGTCTCTCTGGGAAGGATCAAACTCTGTTGCACCTGGCTAACTCATGCTGTATTTGAGGCGAAATCTGAATTGGAAGTAACAAATGATACTTGAGGGAGTTTTCTCAATACCCTGTCGTTGTCCGGTAGGAATAACGATATTTCAGTTGATCATCTACTGGAGTATCAGAGTAGAGAGTAACAAGGATCCATGAGGGTTGCAGAGATCGGTCACATTAGTCTGGGGTTGGAAACAATCATTATCATCACATACTAACTTCATATGATCTAAATGCGATTCCTTTATAACTGACCATACTAATTTCCTCTAACCTTATACAGTGGACTCCCGTCATACCTACGCATCACATAACGTTCAATCCCATTACCGCTCGCTTTATCACAATATTTTGCCACGCATTACCGCTCAAAAACCCCTCACCGCTTCTTCGCCGAGACGCGTCCCAATGTGCAGCCTTAGCCAGCCTCACATGTGCCCCTGTGCATAGTTTACACCAGCCGCCTCCGCTGTAACATCCAAAGCATACAATCGGCGCGCCGAGAATCGTATAACATGTTTTTGGTGATTTTATCTGCAAAATAAAGTGACCATGGGCCCCAAGAAAAGCACTAGTGCCAACCCTAGAGCAATATGGGTGAAGAATTACGATAGAAGATGAAGAAAAAGATCATGATAAGTATGAAAGGGGAGTCGTGTCTCCGTCTGGCGGTTGTATAATAAAACCCCAATCCAACCATCGCTACTTTGGTGTACAGCTGCTGGCTGCTGTTTTACCACTGTCAGCTGCTGCTGCTGCTGCTGTATAACCGTCTGCTGCTGCTGTAGTACCGTCTGCTGCTGCTGTAGCATCGTCGCTGCGCTGTACAACATCGTCTGCTGCTGCTGTAACAGCGTCTGCTGCTGCTGTAGCACTGACCAGCTGCTGCTGCTGCAGTATCAGCATCTGCAGCTGCTGTAGCAGCGTCTGCTGCTGCCAGTAGCATCGTCTGCTGCTTGCAATAGCACTGTCAGCTGCTGCTGCTGCAGTAGCTTCGTCCTGCTGCTGCTGTAGCATCGCGTTCTGCTGCTGCTGTAGCATCGTCTGCTGCTGCTGTAGCACTGTCAGCTGCTGCTGCTGCGTGCGTAGCCCCGTGTTGGTGTGGCTTATGAGAATTACCAAGAAAACACTTAACCACAGAGGATTTTGCCACCCAGGATAACCCAAAAAGTCAGTGTCATCGAAGACTGTCTAACTTATTTCCATTGGGTCCTTAATCTTGACTCACAGAGCAACCCACACCAGTCGACTAACACCCAGGTGAACAGGGAAAAATGCCTGGTACTAGTGCTCATATTAGGTGACTTTAAAGCCAAGGCACAGGTTGGTTTGAGAGATTTAATAATCGTATTGGCATAGGCGACGCGTGTGATAAGGGCGCTGTTGGCTGGAAGAAAGGAAGCCAACAGGACTCTACAGGTAGCTCAGAAGGAAAAGGCACTCCCAGGACACCAGTGTCTCATCGTCATTGGCTGCATCTTCAATAAAGGTCAGTGTCATTTATTCTTCATTAAGTAGACTATACATGCACAATATTATTGGCATTGTACTACTCTACTATTGTGCATGTATCCTTCTCTTTGTGTGTAGGAAAATGTATATTTCATGTGGTAAAAAAAAAATTTTCATACTTTTGGGTGTCTTGCACGGATTAATTTGATTTCCATTATTTCTTATGGGGAAAATTCCATTCGCATACCCGATCATTTCGCATAACAATGAGCCCTCTTGCACGGATTAAAGTCGCTATGCGGGGGTCCACTGTACTTATTACCAGTGATATGTTCAACTACTCGATAAGGACCAACAAACTTTTGATCAAGCTTAGGCACTGCTGACTTTTTGTTACAGTTAGTCAGCATAACTCTCGAACCTACTTGATTTTGGATGCTTCGCTCGAGTGTTTGCGACTCTTGTAAATTCTGCTGTTGATTTATGAAGTGTTTCACGGATTCTTCTAAAAAACACTTTGAGCTAAGCTGTACGAGTTGCTAAGAATCATCAGGGTGTAATTTTGGTTTCGGATTAGAATATAACAACTCAAAGGGCAAACGTTTATCTGCACCGTATAATGCATAATGTGGTTGTCACCTAATAGAAACATTGTATGCAAATTTAAAGCAACACTGCACATCAGGTATAACTTTCATCCCAAGTTTCACTGTGGGATTGATATGGCACTCAAGACATCAAGTACTTTTTTATTGTTCGTTCCACTAACGCCATTTGCCTGGCAGGATGATTGAGGAACAATTGTGGATTTAGAGAATCTTGTACAAGGTGCACAAATTTCAAGAATCCTCATTACAGAATTCACCTCCAATATCTGTTTACTAGGGACATAGGGGTGGTATGCCTGCAGATAATGCGTTCTTTAAATGCATTTAGCTACTGTCCTCGGCAGTCTTATTTATCTGCAATAGGAATTAACGCCACAATATCTGGTAAGAAAGGACCCTACCATAACACACAGATGTTTGTTGGCCTGAGGGAACATTGAATTATTAAACAAATCAGAGCGCAAACTTTTTTCCCATGGTTCGCTAGTGGTGGAATACTTGATTGGATTAGGGGCCATTAGCTTACCTTTTATGTTGCTTGCAGACATACATTTCTTAACATACTCAGAAATATCAGTTGCCATACGAGGCCAAAAGTATTTCAAATCTGGCTTTTGGTACGGAACGATCCATACCAGGGTGCCGCAACACCTGGTACACCGGAACTTAGCTGTAAGGCTACATCTCTAGTGACTGTGGAATTACTAACTGGTAAACTCTTCTGCTAGAGTACCCAACTCGGCTGTTCGATACTGTAATTCTGGTTCATGACAACGTCACAGAATGGGTGCGGTGGCTTCACAGTCAGAATAAATCTTCCTGGAGCAGGAATCGAATCAAACCAGACCACAATGGGATCTGTTCAATAAGCATTCTTGACATCATCAACACTACATGGAAGGTCTGCAGTTACTACACTAACATGTCGCGATAAGGCATCTGCGACCTACATTTGACTTGCCAGTTAAGTTTTCAAAGGTGGGATTGAACTCTTGGAATAGTCCAAGGTCCCAACTGGCTAACCTTCCAGTAGGTTGTTTGTTCTGGAATAAGGTATCAGTGGAGCGTGGTCTGTCAAGACAAGAACGAGTACTGTTAAATAATGTCTCGGAAGTGGCTTTAAAGACCATACTATTGCTAAAGCTTCTTGCTCCAGTTACTGTATATTACGTCAGCTTCGTAAGGTCTCGCTAGCAAAATGCAAAACTGCGTTGTACTTGCCAACTGGTCTTCTGAGCTAGTACGGCACCTATGCCCAATAGAAGTAGCATCAGTTGTCAGATAGAAGGGCTTAGAAAAATCTGGAAATTTCAAAATTGGAGCAGATGTTAGCTTTTCTTTAGGAGTTTGGAAATGCTCTTTACTTGACGGAAGGTCCAAACCAAAGGAGCCTCTTTCTTAAGCCAACTCAGTTAGAGAGCAGCTATGGAAGAAAAAAAGGCAATGAAGATCTATAAAAACTGCTAAGGCCCACAAAGGAACTACGGCATCAGCATTTTTGGGAGTTGGAAAATTAGTACTGAAGATACTTTACTTTGGTCAGTCGATAACCCCTCAGGATTGACCTACGTGACCAAGAAACTTAATTTTCTTTCTGATCTGAAAAATTGACATTTTAGAGACAGTTTGAATCTTTAAAATGCTTCTTCACGCCTTACCAAGTACTACTTCAAGTCTTTTCAAGTGTGTATCCACGTCTTAGACATGAAACGATTACTCATCTAAGTACACCAAAAGTGGCATTACCTATTAGACCTCTAAAGAAATTAGTCATGACCTTCGAGAACGTGATAGGGGAGGATCGTACATCCAAACGACGCCAATACGGAGAAGTGATAAGACCAGTGATGGAGAATGCAGTTTTTAGCTCTTGGCTGTCCCCTCGTGAAGAGGGACGTGCCAAACCCTTGAAACAAATCCAGTTGGAAAAGACTATGTTATCTCCGATGTTATGATAAAAGATCACCCAGTACAGGAAGTGGGAAGCGATCGGGATAGATTCGCATTTAAAACTCCTAAAGTCAATCACTGGGCCCCAAGTACCATCCTTCTTAGGTACTAGGATCAAGGCGCATTCCAAGGTGAATTGCTAGTGCAATAACTCTCCATCATCAAGCATTTGATTTGATCAATTCTTCTGCAACAGCAACTTGTGAATGAGGCATTCTGTACGCAGTAAATAGATCGGGTCTATACCAGTTCAAGTGGAATAGATGGGACAATAAGTTCGTTATAACCCATCTTCTCACCTGGTAAGGCAATGGCTTTACGGCGTTTGAGTCAACAGAGTCAACCAAACGCTTGACTTCATCTGGGAAGACATGGGACTAAGTCTTTCTCCTCCACTGGTGGGAACAGATTGATCCATTGAAGTGGAATGATGTCTCTTCCCACGTAGAAAATAGCACGACCCACTGGTCAGGTGACAACTCATCCTCTACCTGAACAGGGTAAGGATAGTGACCAAGGTCAACAAGATTGGTATTTGCTCTAGACGAACACTGTGACCAGAAGTGTTAGCTAGGAAGAAATGGATCTTACTATCTCTTACACATGTAAGGATGGTTCAACAAATAGACCTTTTACTTGCAGGAATCACTGTCATCTAGGACGTTATCCCCATCTGGAACACTAGTAACAACAACAGACACAACTAGGAGGCACACTGCGACAGAACGTCCATTCTTCGCAGACGCATGTGACATCAACAAGAGATGTAACATTACAAGTTGCAAGTAATTGTTTTCCCGACAAGGCGTCCCCAGTGGAGAAAACTACTACTTGAACTAGCAGTCATTGCAGGATAGCTCACTCTCAAGGTAGTCAGAGCATTCCTCGGACACTTGAAAGGTAACAGGACACTATCTTGCAAGTCTGAAGTTGCAGGAACACAGACAGGAGTGACAGGGATCATCAGTGCCTGACCGCTTGGGTACACTACAGGAAAATGCACTGGCCTGTAGACTTAATTCGAATGTCGTACTCCCGCGGCAGTAAGGCTGATCTCAGATCCAAGGCCTGGTAACCCCACAATGGTACGATCAAGTCATCTATTGGCATGCCATCAATAAGGTCGAGCACAATGCGCAAGTTCTCGCATTGGAAGCAAATCCCAGTAGAAGGTCCCAGGGAAAGTAATCAGGTCGACAACAAAAGAAGCAGTCCTCTACCTTGGATAGAAAAATTCAGGGAAGTACCGACCGCGGTCCACCAGGTGAGAACCAGCTACCTCCACTAGGGAGACACATGAGTCGGTTTGCTACGAGAAGGACATGACCGTAACTGCTACCCTAAACAAACTAGACCTGATAATATTGACTTGGGCGCACCAGAGTCCATGAACAAATGAACGGCCAAGGGGGGGGGATCGGGCGCATTATGAACAATGCTTGCACTATGGCCTATGTTGCACTGAATTTATGTGCAAACAAAAAGGTGGATTGGTCCATCAGCAAGATTGTTCCACTTCATCCCCAAAAACATCTATGTCGAGACATGTGAAGCAACTTCATCCGGCAGTGATTCATTCTCGAGAACTGCTTAAGGCTTCAAAGGAATTGTGAACTGTGCAGGTGTACTCATTATCACCTACTCACCCATCGGACGGTTTTGAATGGGGCGCTCGAATTCCCCCGAATTGGAAGAATGAGCCTGTTTCTGGTTATTGAGAACGCACATGTCTATTTCCCCTTACGGGTTCGGCCAATTGGACCGGCCACGGAAAGACCCCAGAGGTACTGAAGGTTGTAGAGAGCATTGCACTCAGATGTGTCATGTCCCATGTATTCAATGATAAGTACAGAGGAAGATCTGACTGGACTCCATTCATCAGTACGACGCCTCTTAAGGGTAACTATCAGGACAATTAATTGCAATATGGCCACAGAAACCACCAATTGTAACAATCCGCTGACAATGGTTACTGATTGTACTATGAATACAATGAGGTTAATAATGACTCTGAACACTGGTCCAGGTAATCGCTGAGATGGTTGCCGACCCCGTTTTGTCCGCTGTGGCAACAAACAAGAGGTGGTGCAGACCTGAGCATATGTGTGACATTACTTTTGATACAAGGGAAAGTACCCTGGGGGGCAATAAGGAACGTGACATGATTTAGGCTGTAAGGGGTTCCATCGTCCACAGTTGGAGATTAGCCTCAAAGCACACACGGAAGCAGGCGGCATTAGTTCTTTGATTGCTTCCAAAAGCTGCTATATTAGCAAACGATGCTGTGGATGGTTTATCCTCGTTCAGGGAAAAAAAGCTGAGTACCTGGCCAGCTATAGAAAAATATGATAAAAAGTTGTCTAACGAACAGCAAATGCACTCCAACGATTTTCATTAGTCATGGGGGTAGCATTCCACAGTTCCCTAAGAACGACATATGGATCAGCTGTTTTTTCTGACGAGGAAAGAACGAATCAGTTCCTCATATTGTGACCCTTAGTAAGATTCCTGAATTCCCGCATATCCAGGAGATCAACAACGTGGACAGCAGCAGGGGATCGATGAAGACTTCTTCCCAATCATTGATAAGGAACTTTCCTCAGAAGGAAGGGACCTTCACTAGAGCATGCACGAGAACGAAAGCAAGTAAACCATGCTTCAAGACTATGTACATGGCCATTGAATAAAGTAATGCATCGAGAGAATCACGAGTTAAAACGTAGTTCTCAGTGTCCTGGGTCGTCTGTCAGTTGATAAGGAACTGTGAGGACTGATACAGGAGCAAGCAGTAGCCTGAAGAGGTCTGAAGTGTCGACATTCACTAAAGTATCACTTGACGGTATGTGAGACAAAATGGCAAAGAAGTTGCACAAGAACAAAAAGGCAAAAATAATGAACAATAAAAAATGAAATAAAAATTTAAAATTGAAATAAAAGAGATGCAACGAATTTCTGGCAGAAGTATTAAAAAAATGTCCTCAGATACACTGCAAAGGAAGAACAACTCAATATGTAAAGACTGCTGGACAAGATTAAAAAAATTAACATTTACATTTACAAGTAAAAAATTTAACTGGAGACAGAATTAAATGCCAAAATAGCGTCTGTACTCTTGCTAATCAAGGAATTTAACTAATAAAATTGTAATTCAATATCAAAATATAAAATAAAATCACTAAATTGTATGCAAAGAGAGATACTTGAAGTTTAAATATTTTCTAAGAATGCATAAACAAAATTCAATAAAATACAAAGACAAATGACAGGAAAAATAATAAAATGAAAAACAAGAACTCAAACCAAAAGAACTGAGAAATAATATGCATAAAAACAATAAAAGAAAAAATTCCACACTGCAGAACAAGTGCAACAAATAAGACGCAGAAATAACCAATGCAGTAATAAAAGTTACAACTGGAAAAATGTTGATTAAATAATAAAATAAAAATATGAAGAAAAACTGACAGAATACTTTAACTCTTAATTGTAAATTAAACAAAAAACATTTTTACTCAGATTAAAGAAAACACTTTATGTTAAAAAAGAAATGGAAATTACACAAGAGTGAATTTGCTTTCAAAGAAATATGAAAAATATGAATGAAAAAAAACAAGAATCAAAACTGGAAGTGTACACTTACAATGCGGGGCACACAACACTACTACAAGTGGCAGGGCACACAACACTTACAATTGGCAGGGCACTCAACACTTACAAGTGGCGGTGCCACACACAAACATATTCACCTAGATTCATTTCTTTTTTTTTTTTTGTATATTCTTACAACAAAAATCTTGCCTGTGACTGATACGACAAAAATGCTGGCAAAAATAATGGTACACAAGTCTGCGAAACATTGAGGAAATGAACACTGCTGCATAACGAAAAAAAAGCAACAGAAATAAATGATAATTTGGTATACTGGGTGGATATCACTGCATGACTACAAATGACAAAATACTGGAGAATAACAATCGAACGAATACAAAACAAAAAAGAATGAATTACTTCACACGGAATGACTGACTGGAACACTACAGAATAAACTTACTACAGACACAGAGAGTAGCATAAAAAAACAAAACACAGATAAAAATTATAAAAAAGAAACACAAGAGATAGTCGATAATCACTGAAAAAATATTGCAAAAAGCATGAGTCAAAGAAACACGAGAGTCTACGCTGAAAACACACGCCTTAGAGTAACACAAAAATTTCACTATAAATGTCTCACACATGCATATTACTTAATGCAAGAAAATGTCTCGTAAACCAGAAAATTATCACTGAAGTCTGGAGTAGTAGACGTGGAGGTGACGAGTGATGAGGTGAAGCTTGTCCTGCGGGTGATGACGCCTACACTCACACTGTCGTCGGAAGAAATGAGCTTTCTCGGTGACTCACAAACTGTTTTATTGTTGGCGCTCAGCTACAATCTCATGACCAATTCTGTGAGCTAAAACAGTACTAGGACCCAGTACAAGGGTGCAAACAGCCACAGGTAGATGAGTGAAGAGTGTGTGGTGGGTGGGTAAAGGGAGCGTGACTCTCGCTGGCGCTCACTCTTACCACTCACGAAGGTGGCTTTAAGCACTCTAAGCACAGGAGGTATAAGACGGGACTCATAGCATCCACTGGAGCACAAAGCGATATAATTAAACAATACTTCAGAGGAACTGCGTGGCTTACTTCTCTCTCTCAGCTGGTTTAGAAGCTGGGTTTGACAGACTGGTTAACCCAAGAGAATGGCTGACGAAGACGTTAACGAATGCACACAGCATGAAGGAGCAGGTGGATGACAAGAGACAGGCTGGATGACTAGGCTGACTGGCTTCACTTCCACAGTCTGGCTTGGCTGGCTTAAATTGCAAAATCCGGGTAAACCCCTCGGAGATTTGAAGCAATTAGCACACGAACTAAGCCAGGAAGCTTGAAAAACGGCTGCAACAGGCATGCAGTGGCTGGAGTACACAGGTGGTGTGCTGAGGGTAAGCTGCAAGCTGGAGGGTGCGGATGGTTACACCTTTGATACCTGCCGGCTACCACAAACAGTCTTCTACCGTCAGAAATACCCTAAAATCCACGCTCACACACCGGTGCCAACCATTTGGTCATGTGGGTTTTCGATACGTGGAAAGGGTAAGAAATACTCACGTAGGCTGGTATTACGTATAATATATACGGGAAGTAGTGAAACCGCCAACAGCCGCCCCTGCGTCACTCTGCTCCCTAGCCTGACTGACCCACCAGTCCTAGTTGAGGTGGTGTTTGAAATCCTGCTAATGGTGAGCAGCAATAAGAATACAGTCAATGATTCACACAGACGGTTTGGTAGTGGAGTCATCTACTGGTACACTGGTTACTGGTAACTGGTTACTAGGAACTGGTACTACTACTGAGACATTCACTCCATCACTGTCTTGCCAGAAGGGTGCTTTACACTACAGTTTTTAAACTGCAACATTAACACCCCTCCTTCAGAGTGCAGCACTGGTAACTTCCAACTCCAGGACTCAAGTCCGGCCTGCGGCTTCCCTGAAAAACCCCTTCATCAAACGTTCTTTGCTCCACACTCCAACAGCGCGTCAAGTATTAAAAACCATTTGTCTTCATTCACTCCTATCAAACACGCTCATGCATGCCTGCTGGAAGTCCAAGCCCCTCGCACACAAAACCTCCTTTATCCCCTCCCTCCAACCTTTCCTAGGCCGACCCCTACACCGCCTTCCTTCCACTACAGACTGATACACTTTTGATGTCATTCTGTTTTGCTCCATTCTCTCTACATGTCCGAACCACCTCAACAACCCTTCCTCAGCCCTCTGGACAACAGTTTCGATAATCCCGCACCTCCTCCTAACTTCCAAACTGCGAATTCTCTGCATTATATTCATGCCACACATTGCCCTCAGACATGACATCTCCACTGCCTCCAGCCTTCTCCTCGCTGCAACATTCATCACCCATGCTTCACACCCATATAAGAGCGTTGGTAAAACTATACTCTCATACATTCCCCTCTTTGCCTCCAAGGACAAAGTTCTTTGTCTCCACAGACTCCTAAGTGCACCACTCACCTTTTTCCCCTCATCAATTCTATGATTCACCTCATCTTTCATAGACCCATCCGCTGACAAGTCCACTCCCAAATATCTGAATACATTCACCTCCTCCATACTCTCTCCCTCCAATCTGATATCCAATCTTTCATCACCTAATCTTTTTGTTATCCTCATAACCTTACTCTTTCCTGTATTCACTTTTAATTTTCTTCTTTTGCATACCCTATCAAATTCATCCACCAATCTCTGCAACTTCTCTTCAGAATCTCCCAAGAGCACAGTGTCATCAGCAAAGAGCAACTGTCATAACTCCCACTTTATGTGTGATTCCCTCCATGAAGACTTCAGGTATCAAAGCCCTATCTGGGGTTACTTCCCTACAGGCATAGGGTCATTAGGGTCAGCTTCAAACCCTTCAATATCCTTGTCGAGGACACATTCTGGCCACAATTTCTCCAAGCAGAGTTCAAAGTCATGGAAGTCACTTCCTACCAAGCCTTACCTATAAGGCTTATGCAATGAAGGATATTGAAGCGATTCATCCAGAGCTCTCTTAGGGTCAATTCAGTGTCCGAGGTCACTTCAAAGCACCTTTGAAACACTGCTTTTGTGTAGAGTTTTTCTGAGGTTAGAAATGACCTGCTGGTCCATGGGCTGGATGAGAGGAGTGGTGTTAGGAGGTAAGAACTTCAATGTTATAAAACAATTGGTCTGAAGGATGAGCAGGAGCACTGTCCAGTACCAGGAGGCAATTGAGTGGCAATTTATTTTCCAAGAGTTATTTTTTCACACTTGGGCCAAACACTTCATGGACCCAGTCAATGAAAATTTGCCTCATGACCCATGCCTTATTATTAGCTTTCCACAGAACACACAATTTACTTTTGACAACAATGTTTTCCTTGAACACTTGGGGATTTTCAGAGTGATACACCAGTAAAGGCTTCAGTTTGAAATCCCCACTAGCATTACCACAGAGCAAAAGAGTTAGCCTATCCTTCATAGGCTTGTGTCCTGGCAGTGCCTTTTCCTCCTGCGTGATGTAGGTCCTCTTTGGCATTTTCTTCCAAAAGAGGCGTTTCATCACAATTGAACACCTGTTGGGGGATGAATCCTTCAGCCTATACATACTTCTTGAATTCATCAAAGAATACTTCGGCTGCATGTTTTTGTGAATTTGCAGCCTCACCATGCCTTACAACACTGTGTATGTTCACTAACAGCAGCACTCATTCCAGGCATTTTCTTTATGAAATCTGCATGCAACTGCCTTGCCTATTTGCAAATGATCGACTCCATAACACTATCTCCTGCTAACTGTTTTTCGTTAATCCACACCAACAACATCTCCACATCTTCGACTATTTGTGATCTCTGTTTCGTTAGCATATTTACCCCTTTCACAACTTTAGCTTCTTGATTTCTATTTTCTTTGCCAGGATGGAACAGATTGTTGATTTCGGCTTCCCATACATCCTGGCAAGCTTGGCTAAATGTACACCACTTTAGTATTTTTCTACAATCTCTTTCTTGAATTTTATCGTGTTTCTCACCTTCTTTACCAAAGGGCTGGCACTAGGAACTTTCTTTGGGCCCAAGGTGGCTCATTTTGCAATCGCACTGAATAGTTAAGCACAAAAAATGATTGATTATTACAAAATGTTTCTGATGAATGTGTGAAGTAATGCTCACTCGATCAGTGACAGAGCCAGACTGAGGCATGTATGCATGAGTGGCGGCTTCCCAGGCGGGTGGACACATCTGATATGTATGGTTTCAGGGCAGAGGTACAAAATCCGGACAAAAATTTCACCCAAAAAAGTGGTCTAAATCCAAAATGTATGATATTTGGTGCATACGAAATCTAGAGGTCCACTGTATAATTATCAGAGTACAGTGGAACCTTGGGGTGTTAATGTTGCAGTTTAAAAACTGTAGTAGTTTAAAGCACCCTTCTGGCAAGACAGTATGAAGCATATGGTTGAAGTTTTTGTTTTTAGAAAACCCTCTTGATTGGGAATGCGTTATATACTGTGAAAAAAAAAATAAAAAAAAAAGTGGAACTTACACGAGTATAAATCGTTCTTGACTAGAATGTAAACCAATTTACTATATTCGCGATTAATTTTCGTCAATTGAATAAGCCATTAATCCGTTCCTGCACTCTGGAGACTAAGAAAAAATACGTATGATATTATGCTATACGTTGTGCTATTTTCTAAACAATTTATAAACAATTATTTAAAATAAAAAATGATTATATCAAATGAATTAAAAAGGCCATAATATGGATGGCACGTGGAGCGGAGGAAGCGTCTGCCATTTTGTCCAACGTTGACGATAGTAACTTGCGAGTGCTCTTAGCTGGTAGGATGAAATGGGAGTATTTTGAGGGGGGTGAACTGCAGTGGAATACTAGGTTTTTAAGGGAAAAACTGAAACATGTATTGGGAAATTAAAAAATTGTGATAAAAACTATTAAATATAAGTGTATATGACTTACACACTTGGGCAGAGGATGTGGGAGATGTTGAAGGTGAGGGAATGAAGAAGGTGGGGGATGTTGAGGGTGGGGGGATGTTGAGGGTGGGGGGATGTTGAGGGTGGGGGGGATGTTGAGGGTGGGGGGGATGTTGAGGGTGGGGGGGATGTTGAGGGTGGGGGGGATGTTGAGGGTGGGGGGGATGTTAAGGGTGGGGGATGTTGAGGGTGGGGGATGAGGGTGGGGAAGGTTGAGAGTGGGGGATGTTGAGGGTGCAGCGTATGATATATTGATGTATTGCCTGGTTAAGTCTGAAATCATAGTCTTTTTCTTCTCAGCACTGTTCTTTGCACTTAGAGTATTTTCTTAGGACTCATGGTTAGAAAAAAGAAATTTTGCCAAATGACTGGAAAGAAATGCAAACAAGCATGAGAGAACTGCTCCCACAGTGTAGTAAACATGAGGACTGCTTACGGGATGTTTGGCCATCAGCTGTGCCAACTAGCAGCAGCATTCTGAATTATTATTATGTATGTATTATGTATTGTTATTATTATTATTATTAATATTAATTTAGGGAACTGAAGCTATATCATTATTATAATAATAATTATTATTATTATTATTATTATTATTATCACACTGGCCGATTCCCACCAAGGCAGGGTGGCCCGAAAAAGAAAAACTTTCACCATCATTCACTCCATCACTGTCTTGCCAGAAGGGTGCTTTACACTACAGTTTTTAAACTGCAACATTAACACCCCTCCTTCAGAGTGCAGGCACTGTACTTCCCATCTCCAGGACTCAAGTCCGGCCTGCCGGTTTCCCTGAACCCCTTCATAAATGTTACTTTGCTCACACTCCAACAGCACGTCAAGTATTAAAAACCATTTGTCTCCATTCACTCCTATCAAACACGCTCACGCATGCCTGCTGGAAGTCCAAGCCCCTTGCACACAAAACCTCCTTTACCCCCTCCCTCCAACCTTTCCTAGGCCGACCCCTACCCCGCCTTCCTTCCACTACAGACTGATACACTCTTGAAGTTATTCTGTTTCGTTCCATTCTCTCCACATGTCTGAACCACCTCAACAACCCTTCCTCCGCCCTCTGGACAACAGTTTTGGTAATCCCGCACCTCCTCCTAACTTCCAAACTACGAATTCTCTGCATTATATTCACACCACACATTGCTCTCAGACATGACATCTCCACTGCCTCCAGCCTTCTCCTCGCTGCAACATTCATCACCCATGCTTCACACCCATAGAAGAGCGTTGGTAAAACTAGACTCTCATACATTCCCCTCTTTGCCTCCAAGGACAAAGTTCTTTGTCTCCACAGACTCCTAATGTGCACCACTCACCCTTTTCCCTCATCAATTCTATGATTCACCTCATCTTTCATAGACCCATCCGCTGACATGTCAACTCCCAAATATCTGAATACATTCACCTCCTCCATACTCTCTCCCTCCAATTTGATATCCAATCTTTCATCACCTAATCTTTTTGTTATCCTCATAACCTTACTCTTTCCTGTATTCACTTTCAATTTTCTTCTTTTGCACACCCTACCAAATTCATCCACCAATCTCTGCAACTTCTCTTCAGAATCTCCCAAGAGCACATTATCATCAGCAAAGAGCAACTGTGACAACTCCCACTTTATGTGTGATTCTTTATCTTTTAACTCCACGCCTCTTGCCAAGACCCTCGCATTTACTTCTCTTACAACCCCATCCATAAATATATTAAACAACCACGGTGACATCACACATCCTTGTCTAAGGCCTACTTTTACTGGGAAATAATTTCCCTCTTTCCTACATACTCTAACTTGAGCCTCACTATCCTCGTAAAAACTCTTCACTGCTTTCAGTAACCTACCTCCTACACCATACACCTGCAACATCTGCCACATTGCCCCCCTATCCACCCTGTCATACGCCTTTTCCAAATCCATAAATGCCACAAAGACCTCTTTAGCCTTATCTAAATACTGTTCACTTATATGTTTCACTGTAAACACCTGGTCCACACACCCCCTACCTTTCCTAATTACAAACAGTGGACCCCTCAGTTAACGCCTGCATCAGATAACGCCTTGGTTTGGCATAAAAAATTTACTTGGATAACATTTAAAAACTTGGTTAGGAGTTTTCATCCCAAATGTGTCCACATGGCGCCCTGAGTGGGCCCGGCCACTCACTCAGTGTACCAGCCAGTGTGCCATTGTTTACAAAGCCAGTGAGGATGATTCCACGTGTACATGCAATGTATTTTGTTCCATTTTTTTGGTGCTTGTAGCTGCTAAATAAGCCACCAGGGCCCCAAGAAAACTTCTAGTGCCAGCCCTATGGCAAAGAATGTGAGAAACATATATAATTTAAGAAAAAGTTTATAGAAAAATACAAAAGTGGTGGTGGTAGAGGGTTGTAGTGGTAGTGGTACAGGGTGGTAGCAATTGTGATGGTGGTAGAGGGTGGTAACGATTGTGATGGTGGTAGAGAGTGGTAGAGGTTGTGACGGTGGTAGTGGGTGGTAGTGATGGTGGTAGTGATGGTGGTAGTGATGGTGGTAGTGATGGTGGTAGTGATGGTGGTAGTGATGGTGGTAGTGATGGTGGTAGTGGTGGTGGTAGTGGTTATGATGGTGGTATGGTATGATAAGGCATGGTGAGGCTGCCAGTTCTGACAAAAAAGCAGCTGAAAAATATGTGCAAGATTTTATGGGGTACACAGAGGCTGAAAAATTAAAACCCCAACAAGTGTTCAGTTGTGACAAAACAGTCCTGTTTAAGAAGAAAATGCCAAACAGGACCTACATTACTCAGGAGGAAAAGGCACTCCCAGGACACAAGCCAGAAAAGGACTTGTTATCTGAAGTCTTTATGGAAGGGGATTCCCCTTCCAAACACTAGAACACCTTCAACCTCTGCCTTCCTCCTGTCTCATCACTCATCAACAAGTCCACAAAAAAGGCAAGTGTGATGTTATTGTTTTATTCTTCATGTATCATTGTTTTCTGTGTAGGGAAATGTATATTGCATGTAAAAAAATTATTTTGTTTAAAACTTTTGGGTGTCTGGAATGGATTAATTGGATTTCCATTATTTCTTATGGGGAAAATTAATTCAGTTAAAGGCTAAATCGGTTAAAAGCTAGCTCTCGGGAACAGAGTAAAGGTGTTAACTGAGAGTACACTGTATTATTATTATTAATTTAGGGAACTGAAGTTCTATCATTATTATTATAAAAATAATATTATTTTATTATTATTATTACAGTGGACCCCCGCATACCGTTGGCCTTACATAACGTTAAATCCGCATACCGATACATTTTATCGCTAAGATTTTGCCTCGCATACCGCTAAAAACCCCGCTCAATGCTGTTCGTCCGAGACGCGTCTAATGTGCGGCCTGAGCCAGCCTCACATGTTCCACCGGTGGCATTGTTTACCAGCCAGCCTCCGCGGTAACATCCATGAAGCATACAATCAGAACATTTCGTATTATTACAGTGCTTTTGGTGATTTTATCTGCAAAATAAGTGACCATGGGCCCCAAGAAAGCTTCTAGTGCCAACCCTACAGCAATAAGGGTGAGAATTACTATAGAGATGAAGAAAGAGATCATTGATAAGTATGAAAGTGGAGTGCGTGTCTCCGAGCTGGCCAGGTTGTATAATAAACCCCAATCAACCATCTCTACTATTGTGGGCAACAAAACGGCAATCAAGGAATCTGTTCTTGCCAAAGGTTCAACTGTGTTTTCGAAACAGAGATCGCAAGTGATGGAAGATGTTGAGAGACTCTTATTGGTATGGATAAATGAAAAACAGATAGCAGGAGATAGCATCTCTCAAGTGATCATAAGTGAAAAGGCTACGAAGTTGCATGAGGATTTAATTAAAAAAATGCCTGCAACTAGTGATGATGTGAGTGAATTTAAGGCCAGCAAAGGTTGGTTTGAGAGATTTAAGAAGCGTAGAGGCATACATAGTGTGATAAGGCATGGTGAGGCTGCCAGTTCGGACCACAAAGCAGCTGAAAAATATGTGCAGGAATTCAAGGAGTACATAGACAGTGAAGGACTGAAACCTGAACAAGTGTTTAATTGTGATGAAACAGGCCTGTTTTGGAAGAAAATGCCAAGCAGGACCTACATTACTCAGGAGGAAAAGGCACTCCAAGGACATAAGCATATGAAAGACAGGCTTACTCTGTTGATGTGTTCCAATGCTAGTGGTGATTGCAAAGTGAAGCCTTTATTAGTGTATCACTCAGAAACTCCTAGAGCGTTCAGTCAAAAGAATATCCTCAAGGCTAATTTGTGTGTGCTGTGGAGGGCAAACAGTAAGGCATGGGTCACTAGGGACTTTTTCTATGACTGGTTACACAATGCATTTGCCACCAATGTGAAAGATTACCTAACTGAAAAGAAATTAGACCTTAAGTGCCTCCTGGTGTTAGACAATGCCCCTGGTCATCCTACAGACGTGGCAGAGTGACTTTATGGGGACATGAGCTTCATTAAGGTGAAGTTTTTGCCTCCTAATACCACTCCTCTCCTGCAGCCCATGGACCAGCAGGATATTGCAAACTTCAAAAAACTGTACACAAAAACTCTGTTTGAAAGGTGCTTTGTAGTGACCTCAGGAACTCAACTGACTCTAAGAGAGTTTTGGACAGAGCACTTTAATATCCTCAATTGTGTAAACCTTATAGGTAAGGCTTGGGAGGGAGTGACTAAGAGGACCTTGAACTCTGCTTGGAAGAAACTGTGGCCAGAATGTGTAGACCAAAGGGATTTTGAAGGGTTTCAGGCTAACCCTGAGAGGAGTATGCCAGTTGAGGAATCCATTGTGGCATTGGGAAAGTCCTTGGGGTTGGAGGTTAGTGGGGATGATGTGGAAGAGTTGGTGGAGGAGGACAATGAAGAACTAACCACTGATGAGCTGCTAGATCAACTTCAACAGCAAGAGGCCAGACCTGAGGAAACTGGTTCGGAGGAGGGGAGAGAGAAATTGAAGAAGTTGCCTACTACAAAGATTAAGGAAATCTGTGCAATGTGGCTGAAAGTGCAAACCTTTATGGATGAAAATCACCCTCACACAGCTATTGCAAGCCGTGCTGGTGACTATTACACTGACAATGTTGTGAAACACTTTAGGGAAGTCATAAAGGAACGAGAGGTACAGGCCACTATGGACATATATGTTGTGCGACATAAGTCCAGTGACTCTGAAGCTGGTCCTAGTGGCATTAAAAGAAGAAGGGAAGTAACCCCAGAAAAGGACTTGACATCTCAAGTCTTAATGGAAGGGGATTCCCCTTTTAAACCCTAAGACTCTCTCCTCCTCCCATCCCATCAATCATCACCAGATCTTCAATAAAGGTAAGCGTCATGTAATTTTGCATGCCTTTTTCAGTTTGTGTGTATTAAAATTAATATTTCATGTGGTAAAATTTTTTTTTTCATACTTTGGGGTTTCTTGCACGGATTAATTTGATTTCCATTATTTCTTATGGGGAAAATTCATTCGTATAACGATAATTTCGCATAACAATGAACTCTCAGGAACGGATTAATATCGTTATGTGGGGGTCCACTGTATTATTATTATTATTATTATTATTATTATTATTATTATTATTATTATTATTACAGTGGACCCTCAGTTAATGATGCCATCGGAGAGTGATAAAATTGGATACCGATGTGTTTTTGTGTCAAAATGTTGGCTCGGATAACGATAAAACTCAGTTAAGGACATTCGTCCAGAACATGTCCACGCAGCCTGAGCCGCCCGGGCCACCTAGCCACTTCAGTGTGGCCAGTGTGCCATTGTTTACAAAGCCAGTGTGGACGATTCCACACACACGTGACACATTTTGTATTATTCCATTGTTTTTAGTGCTTGTAACTGCTAAATAAGCCACCATCGGCCCAAAGAAAGCTTCTAGTGCCAGCCCTGTGGTAAAGAGGGTAAGAAATACTATTGAACTGAATAAAGAGATCATCGCAAAATACAAAAGTGTAGTGTGTGTCTCCGAGTTGGCCAGGTTATATAACAAACCCCATTCAATCATCGCTACTATCTTGGCCAAGGATAAGGCAATCAAGGAAGCTGTTGTTGCGAATGGTGCAAGTATTCTTACAAAACAGAGATCGCAAATACTACTCGAAGATGTGGAGAGACTGTTGTTGGTGTGGCTTAACAAGAAACAATTATCCGAGAAACAATTAACCCCAGAGTGTTAGCCACCCAGGATAACCCAAGAAAGTCAGTGCGTCATCGAGGATTGTCTAACTTACTTCCATTGGGTACCATGCAGTACAGGATAACATATGGTGCAGGGTACCATATGGTACAGGGTACCATACGGTACATGCGCTTGAGTAAGTTTATTCAGGTGAACAGAAATACAATTACATAGATTATCATTCATAGCAGCATACGTATCAAAATCCTAGGATAACCCAAAAAAGTCAGGGTGACTTATTTCCATAGGGATCCCTGTATCTGTACCACATGGTACAGGGTACCATACAGTACAGGACACCATATGGTACGGATACAGAGATCCCTATGGAAATAAGTCACCCTGACTTTTTTGGGATATCCTAGGATTTTATACGTATGCTGCTATGTATGATAATCTATGTAATTGTATTTCTGTACACCTGAATAAACTTACTCAAGTGCATGTGGCATCATAATTAAGTTTATTTAGGTATACACAAATAAAGTTACATAGAATATCATACTTAGCAGCATATGTTTGGAGAACCTAGGATAACCCAAAAAAGTCAGACTTATTTCCATTAGAGTCCCTGTACCCTGTACCATATGGTATAATGTACCATATGGAACAATGTACTACATGGTACACTGTACCATATGGTACCATTGTACCATATGGTACCATTGTACCATATGATACCATTGTACTATATACCCCTGTATGACATGGCACCATTGTACCATATGGTACCATTGTACCATATGGCACAATGGTACCATATGGTTCAAAACCATAGAATTCCCCTTCAGCTCCACTTCCATCAGTCTTAGAACTGTAAGTTGTGAAGAGGAGTCTCAGAATTCACCCGGAGAGTGAGTGGGGAGTGAGAGCTTCCTTGCCGCCAGGCACAATGAACAAAGCTACGTTGCCGGCGTTCCCACAACGCCATGCGGGCGTCCAGATTTTTTCTATGGTGTGCACACTGACTACCCAGACCCATTCTCTCAGATGTAGGCCTACCAGCCTTCTCGGGCTAAATTTGACGCCGCTATAATTTTGGCGTAGATCTACAGTTTGGACCCTGAACGTAAAGCCTTAGATCTATGGGATGGACCCTGAAAGGGTTAATGAGATCATCATGCAACTTCCTTGCCCTCTCATAAATTATAGATTGAAAAACACTATCTCCTGATAACTGTTTTTCGTTTATCCATACTAATAACAGTCTCTCCACCTCTTCCATTATTTGCGGTCTCCGTTCTTAAAACATACTTGAACCTTTCACAACAACAGCTTCCTTGATTGCCTTTCTGTTCACCAAAATAGTACTGATGGTTGAATGTGATTTGTTGTATTGCCTTTCCAACTCAAACATACGCACTCCAACTCTCGTATTTTTCAATTATCTTTTTCTTCATTTCCATCGTAATTCTCACCCTTTTTAACACAGGCTTGGCACTAGAAGCTTTCTTGGGGCCCATGGTGACTTATTTACCAGCTACAAGCACTAAAAACACTGGAATAATCCAAAATATATGGTAGGCACACGTGGAACCGACCACAACAGCTTGTAAACAATGGCACACCGAGTCTTGGATTGGCTGGGCCCACTCAGGCCGCACTCCTGTTGCATGGACACGTTCCGGACGAACGTTGTTGGTAGAGTTTTTTACCACTGGTAGAACACTTCTTTTTATGCCAAAAAGCTCCGTTAGACAAATTTGCCGTTACTTAATGCCACCGTTAATTGAGGGTCCACTGTACTTGGATGATGACCAACAAATTCACTCTCAATATTGACAAAACATACTTTATGCTGTTTGGCAACAGAGCCTTAACCCCTTCAGGGTCCAAGGCCAAAATCTGAAGTGGTGCTCCAGTGTCCAAGAAATTTTGAAAAAAAAAAAAAAAAATTATTTTTTCTTACAGAATTAAAGAGTATATTTTTGTGAAGGTAATAAGACAAAAAAAAAGATTCTGATCAGTACTTACCGAGATACAGTGCCGAGAAGTTTACCCCAAATGACGTGGTGGCAGCAACAGCGATGATTTCCACATACTCACATTACTTTATTTACCGTTTTTTGTAGTTTTTTCTTTTCTTTTCTAATTTTTTTCTTTTCCTACTAACATTTGGGGCCTGAGAGACCAATACTGTATATAATGTATATATGTAAACTCACTGTATTGAACACAATAACTGCACTAAAGTTATCATTTTATTGTTTACCACTGTTGTTTATTACAATAAACATGCACAAATCTTGTATAATACTAATGTTCTATCATATATTTACATATTTACAATCACTGGACATGGTTTTAGAACTGCTGGAGCTTGTGGAACTCCTTGAAACAAGGCACCATGCACAGAGGTACCTTACATTCCTCACACATAAACCGAGTGTCTTTGCGTCTTTGTTGCCATCGTTTTGTTTGTGCACAGACGATGCATCTCTCCTGAGCAAATTTCTTCTGAGTTGAAGGAAGCTGTATTATGAAATGATCCCCTTCCCTCCTCAAATGCTTGGGTATATCCTGAGGAGTTCGAGGACCATGTTGTATAGCAGGTGTTGTTACCTGGTACTTCATTATGAGTTGTCTGACAACAAACAAGCAAAATTCACCATACGGTGGTCTGTTCCCAGTCTTCATTTGGTACATATTATATGCACTGAGCATTGAAATGTCCATGAGATGGAAGAAAAGTTTCATGTACCACTTGTAACTTTTACGAACACAATCAACAAAGCCAATCTGCATGTCACATTTGTCAACCAAGCACATGTTTTGTGTATAATCAATCACTGTCACTGGTTTTTGAATACGTTCATTAGTCACTCGATCAACTTTGCCACTGTCTTGCATTTCATTACGGTGAATGGTTGTCAACAATGTGACATCTCGTTTGTCATGCCACCGTAATGCCATGATGTCATTGGCAGTAAACACCTGCACGTCATCACCACAAGCACCTGCGTTGAGCCTGGGCATATGTTTATGATTAGAACGCACTGTGCCACACACATCTGTCTTGGTCACTCGCAAGAAATCACTGAGTAATGGGCTTGTGTACCAGTTATCGGTATACAGTGGACCCTCGACCAACGATATTAATCCGTTCCTGAGAGCTCATCGTTAATCAAAATTATCGTCAGTCGAGTTAATTTTCCCCATAAGAAATAATGGAAATCAAATTAATCAGTGCAAGACAGCCAAAAGTATTGAAAAAAAAAAATTACCACATGAAATATTAATTTTAATACACACAAACTGAAGAAGACATGTGCAGTTACATGACTCATACCTTTATTGAATATCTGGTGATGATTGATGGAATGGGAGGAGGGGAGACTCTGGATGGTGTTAGTGTTTAGAAGGGGAATCCCCTTCCATTAGGACTTGAGGTGTCAAGCCCTTTTCCGGGGTTACTTCCCTTCTTTTAATGCCACTAGTACCAGCTTGAGAGTCACTGGACCTCTGTCGCACAACATATCTGTCCATAGAGGCCTGTACCTCCCGTTCCTTTATGACATTCCTAAAGTGTTTCACAACATTGTCAGTGTCACAATTCAACACTTGTTCAGGTTTCAATTCTTCACTATGTACTCCTTGAATTCCTGCACATATTTTTCAGGTAGTAGGTTGGTAGACAGCAACCACCCAGGGAAGTACTACCGTCCTGCCAGATGACTGTGAAACAGAAACCTGTAACTGTTTTGCATGATGGTAGGATTGCTGGTTTCTTTTTCTGTCTCATAAACACGCTAGATAACAGGGATATCTTGCTACTCCTACTTACACTTTGGTCACACTTCACAGACACGCACATGCATATATATATACAAAACATAAGGTTTTTCTCCTTTTTCTAAATAGCTCTTGTTCCTCTTTATTTCTTCTATTGTCCATGGGGAAGTGGAAAAGAATCTTTCTCCGTAAGCCAGGGTTTGTCGTATGAGGCGAACTAAAATCCCGGGAGCAATGGGCTAGTAACCCCTTCTCCGTAGCATTTACTAAAAAAGAGAAGAAGAAAAACTTTAAAAAAACTGGGATGCTTAAATGTGCGTGGATGTAGTGCAGATGACAAGAAACAGTGATTGCTGATGTTATGAATGAAAAGAAGTTGGATGTCTTGGCCCTAAGCAAAAACAAAGCTGAAGGGGGTAGGGGAGTTGGGTGGGGGAAATAAAGGGGATTAAATCTGGAGTATCTGAGAGATTTTAGAGCAAAGGAAGGGGTAGCAGTAATGTTGAATGATCAGTTATGGAAGGAGAAAAAGAAATATGAATGTGTAAATTCAAGAATTATGTGGATTAAAGAAAAGGGTTTGGGATACGAGAAGAGGGTCATAATAAGCGTGTATGCACCTGAAAAGAGAGAATGCAGAGGAGAGAGAGAGTTTTTTGGGAGATGTTAAGTGAATGTATAGAGCCTTTGAACCAAGTGAGAGAGAAATTGTGGTAGGGGACCTGAATGCAAAAGTAGGAGAAACTTTTGGGAGAGGGTGTGGTAGGAAAAGTTTGGGTGCCAGGTGTAAATGATAATGGGAGCCCTTTGATTGAACTTTGTATAGAAAGGGTTTAGTTATAGGTAATACATATTTTAAGAAAAAGAGGATAAATAAGTATACAAGATATGATGTAGGGCGAAATGACAGTAGTTTGTTGGATTATGTATTGGTAGATAAAAGACTTTGAGTAGACTTCGGATGTACATGTTTATAGAGGGGCCACATATATATCAGATCACTTCTAGTTGTAGCTACACTGAGGGGAAAAGGTAGAGGGGATACAAGGAGAATAGAAGCATCAGGGAAGAGAGAGGTGAAGGTTTATAAACTAAAAGAGGAGGCAGTTAGGGTAAGATATAAACAGCTATTGGAGGATAGATGGGCTAATGAAGCATAGGCAATGGGGTCGAAGAGGTATGGGTAGGTTTAAAAATGTGTGTTAGGTGTTCAGCAGAAGTTTGTGGTTACAGGAAAGTGGGTGCGGGAGGGAAGAGGAGCGTTTGGGTGGAATGATGATCTAAAAGAGGTAGAAAGGGGAGAAAAAGTTAGCATATGAGAGTTTTTTACAAAGTAGAAGTGATGCAAGGAGGGAAGAGTATATGGTGAAAAGAGAGAGGTTAAGAGAGTGGTGAAGCAATGAAAAAAGAGAGCAAATGAGAGAGTGGGTGAGATGTTATCAACAAATTTGTTGAAAATAAGAAAAAGTTTTGGAGTGAGATTAACAAGTTAAGAAAGCCTAGAGAACAAAAAGGATTTGTCAGTTAAAATAGGAGAGGAGAGTAATTAAATGGAGAGTTAGAGGTATTGGGAAGATGGAGGAATATTTTGAGGAATTGGGTTTAAAAGTTGATGAAGATAGGGAAGCTGTGATTTTGTGTATAGGGCAAGGAGGAACAACATCTTGTAGGAGTGAGGAAGAGCCATTTGAGTGTGGGGGAAGTTCGTGAGGCAGTAGGTAAAATGAAAGGGTAGGCAGCCGGATTGATGGGATAAAGATCGAAATGTTAAAAGCAGGTTTGGGGGTATAGTTTTGGAGTTTGGTTGGTGCAATTATTTTAAAATGTATGGAAGAGGTAAGGTACCAAGGGGTTGGCAGAGAGCATGCATAGTTCCTTTGTATAAAGGCAAAGGGGATAAAAGAGAGGTGCAAAAATTATAGGGATAAGTCTGTTGAGTATCCTGCAAAGGTGATGGTAGAGGTTTTTATTGAAAGAATTAGAGTAAGACGGAGAAAGGATAGCAGATGAAAAAAGGAGGCTTAGGAAAGGTAGGGGGTGTGTTTGGGCCAGGTGTTTACAGGAAACTTATAAAGAACAGTATTTAGGGTAAAGGGTAAGAGGTCTTTGTGGCATTTATGGATTTGGAAAAGGCGTTGACGGGTGGATAGGGGGAATGTGGCAGATGTTGCAGGTGTAGGGTAGGGGGTAGGTTACTGAAAGCAGTGAAGAGTTTTTACGAGGATAGTGAGGCTCAAGTAGAGTATTTTAGAAAAGAGGGAAATTATTTTCCCAGTAAAGTAGCTTAGACCAAATGAAATGATGTCACCGTGGTTGGTTTAATATTTTATAGATGGGGTTGTAAGAGGGAAAAAATGCGAGGGTTTGGCAAGAGGCCTGGAGTTAAAAGATAAAGAATCACACATAAAGTGGGAGTTGTCACAGTTTGCTCTTTGCTGATGACACTGTGCTCTGGTGAGATTGAAGAGAAGTTGCGGAGATTGGTGGATGAATTTGGTAGGGTGTGCAAAAGAAAGAAATTGAAAGTGAATACGGGAAAGAGAAAGGGTAATAGGATAACAAAAAGATTAGGTGATAAAAGATTGGATATCAATTGAGGGAGAGAGTATGGAGGAGGTGAATGTATTCAGGTATTTGGGAGTGGACGTGTCAGCGGATGGGTCTATGAAAGATGAGGTGAATCATAGAATTGATGAGGGAAAAGGGTGAGTGGTGCACTTAGGAGTCTGTGGAGACAAAGAACTTTGTCCTTGGAGGCAAAGAGGGGAATGTAGAGAGTATAGTTTTACCAACGCTTTTATATGGGTGTGAAGCATGGGTGATGATGTTGCAGCGAGGAGAAGGCTGGAGGCAGTGGAAATGTCATGTCTGAGAGCAATGTGTGGTGTGAATATAATGCAGAGAATTCGTAGTTTGGAAGTTAGGAGGAGGTGCGGGATTACCAAAACTTTTGTCCAGAGGGCTGAGGAAGGGTTGTTGAGGTGGTTCGAATGTAGAGAGAATGGAGCGAAACAGAATGACTTCAAGAGTGTATCAGTCTGTAGTGGAAGGAAGGCGGGGTAGGGTCGGCCTAGGAAAGGTTGGAGGGAGGGGGTAAAGGAGGTTTTGTGTGCGAGGGCTTGGACTTCCAGCAGGCATGCGTGAGCGTGTTTGATAGGGTGAATGGAGACAAATGGTTTTTAATACTTGACGTGCTGTTGGAGTGTGAGCAAAGTAACATTTATGAAGGGGTTCAGGGAAACCGGCAGGCCTGACTTGAGTCCTGGAGATGGGAAGTACAGTGCCTGCACTCTGAAGGAGGGGTGTTAATGTTGCAGTTTAAAAACTGTAGTGTAAAGCACCCTTCTGGCAAGACAGTGATGGAGTGAATGATGGTGAAAGTTTTTCTTTTTCGGGCCACCCTGCCTTGGTGGGAATCAGCCAGTGTGATAATAATAAAAAAAATAAAAATAATTTTTCAGCTGCTTTTTGGTCCAAACTGGCAGCCTCACCATGCCTTATCACACTATGTATGCCACTACGATTCTTAAATCTCTCAAACCAACCTTTGCTGGCCTTAAATTCACTCACATCACCACTAGTTGCAGGCATTTTTCTAATTAAATCCTCATTCAACTTCCTAGCCTTTTCACAAATGATCGCTTGAGAGATGCTATCTCCTGCTATCTGCTTTCGTTTATCCACACCAATAACAGTCTCTCAACATCTTCTATCACTTGCGATCTCAGTTTCGAAAACATAGTTGCACCTTTAGCAAGAACAGCTTCCTTGATTGCCATTTTCTTGGCCACAATAATAGCGATGGTTGATTGGGGTTTTGTGTACAACCTGGCCAGCTCAGAGACACACACTCCACTTTCATACTTAGCAATGATCTCTTTCTTCATATCCATAGTAATTCTCACCCTTTTTGCTGTAGGGTTGGCACTAGAAGCTTTCTTGGGGCCCATGGTGGCTTATTTTGCAGGTGCAATCACTAAAAACAGTGATAATATGAAATGTTCCAATTGTATGTTTGGATAGAACCGTGGTGGCTGGCTGGCTTGTAAACACTGGCCACAAGTGGACGCGTCTCAGACGGAACGAATCATGTTAGTCGAGTTTTTTAGCCCTAGTCGAGGCAAAATTTTTGCGTTAAAATGTATCGCTAGTCGGATTTAACGTTAGACGATGCCATCGTTGGTTGAGGGTCCACTGTATAATGTATGCCCCTTACCAAGATAAGGTGCCATCATGCTTCTCACTACGTCACCTGAGATACCCAATAACATCTTGGTATCTTTCAATGTTTTACTTCCTGTGTATACAACAATATCCAATACCAGGCCACTGTCACAGTCACAGAGTACAAACAGTTTTATACCAAAGCATTTCCTCTTGCTCGGTATATACTGCTTGAATGACAGCCTACCTTTGAACAAAATCAAAGACTCGTCAGTTACAAGATTCTTGAATGGATAAAAGTACATGCTGAACTTTTGTTTGAGATACATAAAAACATTTCTAATCTTGTATAACCTGTCACTTCTGTCAGGCCTGCTTTTGTCAGAGAAGTGCAACATACGTAACAGTAAGATAAACCTGTTCACCAGTATGCTTTTATATTATGCTTATAGACATGAGGCATAAGCATTATTATTGCAAAAAGCAAATACATTTCTGCAACAGTCATCTCTTTCCACCGGTGTAGTCTTGACTGTGGTGATATGATCGCATTTGCCATGGTCTACTCAAAATACTTATTACTTTCCCTGACAATAGTTTCCATCAGTGGCTGGTCAAAGAATAGTTCAAAGAATTCCAGTTCATTTGCAGTGTTTCCAAGGGAACAAGTTGGTAGAATTCCACTTTGAGAGTCATCAAAGTGGTGGAGCTTGGGAACAAAATTGGGATTTTGCTGCCAATCCCAGATACGGTTTGCTGGTGGATACTGGACATCATAGGCTGGTTGTGCGGGTAGTTGTGGTTGTGGTGGGCTGGTGGCTGACGCTCCACTTTGTCCTTGAACTGCGGAGTCAGCAGCGTGGGTCCCAGCCTGGGCTGGTGAGTCACGCATGGTCATGGCACTACCATCACCACTACCACCATCTATCGATGCCTGTGGTCTATCCATGCCAAGTGTAGCCACATCATCCTCACTATCACTATCTATACCTGGTGTAGGGCCACGGGATGTACTCCGGGATGTACTCCGTCCCCTGGGCATGGCATAGAGTACACTACCCGAGCGCATGTGGCGGCGTACATACCGACGCTTCACTGGTGAATATGATTCCTCACTATCACTACTCGAATGATCATCAAGAGCAATAAAATCACAATCCACATCACTATCATCATCATTACTGAAGTCAGAGGCCTGGCCATGCGAAAATAATACTTTTCTCTTGTGTTGAGGTACAACCGACCGTGACTGACGAGTGCCCACACCAGAGATTGAAGGTTGAGGATCGTCAGGGTTTTCTGCAATATTATCAATATCCTGGACATTCTTTTCGGTCACTAACTGATCAAAGCCAAAGAATTCGTCTTCATTTCCACTTCCATCACTGTCAGAACTATCAGATAGGAACAGGAGAGTCCCAATTTTCCTTGGAGTGAGAGCTGCCTTGCGACGAGGCATGGTGAACAAGGGTAACTGAGCTGGCGTTCCCACAATGCTATGCGGGCGCCTAGATTTTTTGTTTATGGCGCACACCCACCACGCAGACCCATTCTCTCACATGTAGGCCTATGAGCGTTTTCGCGCTAAATTTGACGGCGCTAGAATTTTGGCGTAGACCTATGGTTTGGACACTCAACGTGAAGCCGTAGATCTATGGGATGGACCCTGAAAGGGTTAAATATCCAACTTAACATATTGTTAAATGGTTCCCCTATATCAAGACACAAGGAGCTCAAATTTCAAGTTCTTCTCCTTGACTGTAATCTTAAATTTTATTCCCATACCCATTACATAGCCAAGAAAGTTTCCAAATCAGTAGGAATCCTTTCCAAGATACGATACTATGTACCACAAATGACTCTCCTTACCCTGTACCACTCTCTAATATATCCTTACCTCACCTATGGTATTTGTGCCTGGGGCTCAACCACAGCCACCCACCTTAGACCCTCAATAATCCAACAAAAAGCTGCAGTGCGGGTGATAACCAGCTCCTGTGCTAGACAGTGCACACCATTACTTTTCAAAAGACTCAACTTGCTAAATATACAAGACATACACTCTTATTATTGTGCCTACTACATATACAGAACATTAAACTCCACTGTAAACCCTCCCGTAACACTACTCCTTGACAGTTAAAATAGAATGCACAGCCACAATACAAGGCATAAGGCATTTTCAACATCCCTGGAGTCAGTCTCTCACTATGCAAGAACACTATGCACATAAAGGGCCCAAAAATCTGCAACTCGCTACCGGAACAGGTCAAGGATCCCCTGACAGCTTATAAATTTAGGACTTTGCTAAAAAATCATCTTTTCTCACAATATTAACCAAATCAACCAAAACATCTGCTAACTAGTTATCTCTCAATATTAACAAAATCAGCCAAAACATCTGCTAATTAGTTTTATTATGTGACCTCCTGGCTTGTAATTCTGCCAATCCATAAAATATTACCACCTGCACCATTACCTGTAAGGTAAATTTTGTGTGCAATTTCAAGATTATTTTACCGAACCCTACTCCACTTTACTACCTCTCACCTGTATTAAGTTTAAGATTGTATAACAGTTAACCACTATTTCTTATCTAGTTTTAAGTATTGTTACTATGTACTATTATCTTATCTAATTTTAATTAGCTACACAAATATCCTTTACAAAGAAATAAACTTTACTTTACTTTACTTTACTTTATGTGTGTGGGGAAGTACCCTGGCTGGTGTGTGGGGAAGTACCCTGGCTGGTTTGTGGGGAAGTACCCTGGCTGGTGTGTGGGGAAGTACCCTGGCCGATCTGTGGGGAACTACCCTGGCTGGTGTGTGGGGAAGTAACCTGGCTGGGTCGTCGGGAAGTACCCTGGCTGGTGTGTGGGGAAGTATCCTGGCTGGTGTGTGGGGAAGTACCCTGGCTGGTTTGTGGGGAAGTACCCTGGCTGGTTTGTGGGGAAGTACCCTGGCTAGTGTGTGGGAAATATAACGAGATAGATTATTTGGAATGATGCAGTGGCGTGGAGTAAATGATACGTGTTCAGAGGCTTCTTTACTTTATTTGCAAAGTCGTGGTGGGCACACAGGCTTGTGTGTTGTGCCCATGGTCCGGTAGGGCCATGCCCATGAGGGAGAGAGCTAGTAGGACTTGTGTCTTGCTGCTAGGCCGCTTAGTGAGTGTGCAAGTGGGACCAGCGTCCCACTGACTTTGGGCTGGCCTAGAGGCCAGCACCTGAGTGCCGTGAAATATGAACTAAGCTGGCAGACAGCATAGGCTGTCTGTGCAAACAGTACAGGCTGTCTACATACGCTCAGCCACCTACCTCGCGTCGTCCCGACACGACAATACTGATGGTAAAAAAAACTTGGTCTCTCTCTCGTAGGAACAGGGCACAGAACACAAAATAAAAAACACGTAAATACATATGGACATGAAAAAAAACTTCCTACAGGGAGGGAAGAAAAAAACATGTGGGGTGTGCTAAACATCGTGGTCAAAGGCAGAGAGTGTCGAAGGGCATCACTGCACGCCTTCCTGTGTCTGGACAGATACTGCAACACAGGAGACATCGCTGCGGCTGAGCTGTAATGTAACAGGCTACGGTCTCCTCTAGAACGGTGAAGCAGTCATCGTAGGAGTCACTGCAGGTTTTCACTCAACCTGGGGCACAACATGCTGGTGCATTCGAGTGAGGCGTTGTCAAAACTCTGCAAATGGGCAGGACATCTGGCAAGCGACTCAGGAGGACACTTCTCGACTGGTACTGTCGCTGGGCTGTCACTGCCAGCGAGCGTGGAGTAAGTCGTGGAGCAAGTCGTGGCAGAGACGACTGGGCGAAACATCTGGGAGTGTAACATCATAGACCAGACTGCAGTGAGCGAGCTAGCAGTCAAAGTGACATCTTTGTGCAGGCTGCTCATTGAAGCTTGTGACACAAGGCTGACACAGCGCCTGCAGACAGGGCTAACTGCGGCTTGACATGTGTCATTCTCTCGGCAGTTGGAGTTATAGCAGAGGTTAGTCTAAGCGTCCCCAGACTTGTTTCTCTACATATAACTGCGCTCTGAAGGTCTGGAGGTGAAGTGAAACAAATCTCGATGGGAATCATAGCAGGTACGATTCTGCAGAACATCACAAGCGACGAGCATAAGAGCTTTCTGTACAAAAGGGCTCATACGTTCAGGCTGGCTAATATCAGCTGTCAAACGCGCTGGTCACACCGGGTGACACTAACAAAGTGGTGCTACACACTGGTCTGGCCACAGACCACACTGGACACACGGAAAACTTTACACACACCCGCAGTACATGCGGTACAACATGGCTTAACTAGCAAATGATGCTTTTCTGTGCACAAAATTGACACTAAGCTATACACTAACATGTGAGAACACTGACTGAGAGGAATTAATTAACACACGACATATATCTTCTCTCAATCTTCTCGACAATACTGACATAATTATTGAAACACTCGATGTGACATGTGATGTCAGGCGTGATGTCGCAAGGTGATGTCAGCAGCACTGTGACATCAGCAGACATCTCGAGGTGACATCAGGCAGACATTGTGACATCATGAAGTCGGGCAGCAGCATCAGTGACATCAATGTGACGCAGGCAGCAGATCACAGCATGAGGCCAGGGACATCTGGCAACTCATGTGGCTCGTAGGTCCTCGTGGCGTCATCCACACCCCATGTGGCGTCGTGATCCACATGGTGTCGTGATCAACATGGCATGCTGATCCACGTGGCTTGCTGATCCATGTGGCTTGCTGATCCATGTGGCTTGCTGATCCACGTAGCTTCGAGTGGCCTTGGGCACTCGGATACACAGCTCTGGCAATGAATTCACATGGAAAACAGCAGAAAAAACAGCAGAGGGAGTGATGGCATGGTGGTGTATGGTAGTGTGGTGAGGTGTGAGTGTACAGCAGGGCGAGCGTGGGCGAGGCAAGGAACGGCCACTTCCTCCTCTTCTCTCCACAAACATGTGGAGAAACTCGCAATGGACACAGAAATCACCACAAAACTCACCTCTGACTTGCTGAAATAGCTGTGCTGAGCTGAACAACAACAGCAGAACATGCAAGTGACGCTGAACACGTGACTTGAGAAACAGCGTGGGACGCTGTGGCATGGGGTCACTGGGACGCCACTTAAAATTCTCGAAGATATTTGGCAAATTTCGGCTAAATCCTGCTTGTACCTCTGTCTGGATGCTGAAACGTGCAGACACAACATCAGGATGGTTCTCTGAACCATTCATCTACAAATCAGGATAACTTGTTGAGAGACGGATGCTTGTTGTGTAGGGTGATGAAGTGAACAACTTCATTCCTTCCTTCTCTCTCTGGGCAAACACAACTGCTAATCCCACTGCTGTAACCATTTATAATGAGATTATTTGGAATGATGCAGTGGCGTGGAGTAAATGATACATGTTCAGAGGCTTCTTTACTTTATTTGCAAATTCGTGGTGGGTACACAGGCTTGTGTGTTGTGCCCATGGCCTGGTAGGGCCATGCTCATGAGGGAGAGAGCTAGGAGGACTTGTGTCTTGCTGCTAGGCCGCTGAGTGAGTGTGCGAGTGGGACCAGCGTCCCACTGACTTTGGGCTGGCCTAGAGGGCAGCACCTGAGTGCTGCAAAATATGAACTAAGCTGGCAGACAGCATAGGCTGTCTGTGCAGACAGTACAGGCTGTCAACAGAAAGTACCCTTGCTGGTATGTGGGGAAGTACCCTAGCTGATTTGTGGGGAAGTACCCTGGCTGGCGTGTGGGGAAGTATCCCGGAAGTACCCTCTACCACCACCACTTTCGTATCTTTCTACAAACTTTTCCTTGAATTCTATAGTGTTTCTCACCCTCTTTACCAAGGGCTGGCACTAGAAGCTTTCTTTGGGCCAATGGTGGCTTATTTAGCAGTTACAAGCACTAACAACAATGGAATACAAAATGTATTGCATGTACGCAGGGAATCATCCTCAATGGCTTGTAAACAATGGCACACTGGCTGTACATGGAGTGTTCGGGCCACTCATGCCTCGCAGACATGTTCAGGATGAATGACTTTAACCGAGTTCATTGTTGTTAACTGAGCAAATATTTTGACACAAAAACGTTACTTAATCCGATTATTACTTAATCCGATGATGTTTTAATCCGGGGGTCCACTGTACACGGTAGTTACATTCCTGAAAATGTTGTGTTAGGTAAATCAGCATTAGATAAACTGAAGAACTTACAGGAAAAATAGGGTTAGGTTCCATGGAACCCCAAAAAAGCCAAACAACTTTTTTAGACCTCCAGATCTTACAAAAATAAAAGTGAATATGTAGTTGTTAATCATTGTCATGATGTATTACATTGTTTTTACTGCTTAAGACTGCAACTGCATCAGAAATAATAGTATTTCTTACCTTAAATTGTGGGTGCTGGTGTTTGTGGATGATTGTGAAGAGAGTGGAGTTATGCTGTGGCCCTACTGGGCTGAGGTGGATGATAGTAGTTCTGGTACTGAGGTCGATGGTTGTACTGGAGTGTGCATAAATTCTGTAATGGATTTCTCGGCAATTTTACCCTGCAGTACATTATACAGCTGATGGTAAGGCATTAGCTGCTCTAGACACCATACCAGAGCACTGCTTCTAGATTTATCAGGGTCCTCTTTAGTGAAAAACTCTAAACTTCAAGTCAGTAAAGTCAGTCAGTCAGCAAAGTAAGTTAAGTCAGTAAGTCAGTCAAGTGCATAAGTCAAGTCAATAAGTCAGTCTAGTCTGTCAGTCAAGTCAGTCATGTCAGTCATGTAAGTCAGTCATGTAAGTCAGTCAAGTAAATCTGTCAAGTAAATTTGTCAAGTAAATCTGTCAAGTAAATCTGTCAAGTAAACCTGTCAAGTAAATCTGTCAAGTAAATCTGTCAAGTAAATCTGTCAAGTAAATCTGTCAAGTAAATCTGTCAAGTAAGTCTGTCAGGTCAGTCAGTCAAGTAAGTCAGTCATTCACTACACAAACTCATATATTTACCTCATTCTTTTTTGTTGTAAAAAGTCTCTCTCTTGCCTAATATCTCTATTTTCTTCATAACTCTAAGATTTAAATGCTTATACATTTTCTTGCCACTTTCAGCAACACTCATATGCATACTGGGTGCCATGATTGCTTGGCAGATACAAGATATGGTCTGACTCACAAGGCAGCAGCTTGAGCTGGGGAATTTTTTTCTGCGCCCACAAACAGAACCGTCTTAAGTTAATTTTACTAAGTGTTGTATAAAATTGTGCCGCAATTTTTCAATAGTGCAATAACCAAAACATGCCAAATAAATCCATGTAATATAAGGGTTTACTGTACCTATTACTGTAACATTCATGTACATATTACTGTAACATTCATGTACCTATTACTATAACATTCATGTACTTATTACTGTAACATTCATATACCTATTACAGGTCCCCCTCAACATTCGCACTTTCAACTTTCGCGGGCTTCACACATTTGTGAATTCCCAGCTGCCAAATCATATTTAAGTTTCCCACCACCCACACATCCCTACTACCCTCCCTCCGACCCCCACAATTGGCAGCCAGCCCCCCCCCCCTGCCACTCAGTGTGATAAGTGTTTTGTTTGTTCATTATTTGCTATTAAACTACAATACAAATAATGCCAACCCATTCATGACTGCATATTGGAATGGCCATTCGAACAGGTATTGGACGGTGACATTATCTGTTTACTCTTGAGCACTGTAGACTGAGTGTGACTGCAGTAGTAGAGGCAGTGGTAGAGGCAGTGGTAGAGGCAGTGGTTGAGGCAGTGGTTGAGGCAGTGGTTGAGGCAGTGGTTGAAGCAGTGGTTGAGGCAGTGGTTGAGGCAGTGGTAGAGGCAGTGGTAGAGGCAGTGGTAGAGGCAGTAGTGGAGGCAGTAGCTGAGGCAGTGGTTGAGGCAGTGGTAGAGGCAGTGGTTGAGGCAGTGGTGGAGGCAGTGGTTGAGGCAGTGGTTGAGGCAGTGGCAGAGGCAGTAGCTGAGGCAGTGGTAGAGGCAGTGGTTGAGGCAGTGGTTGAGGCAGTGGTGGAGGCAGTGGTTGAGGCAGTGGTATTTAATAACATACATGTTTTTAACAATAATAATAATAATAATACATGTTATTATTAATAATAATAATAATACGATAGAATTGAAGAAGGAAACTGTACAAAAATACAAAGGTTGAAGCAGTGGTGGGAGGTATCGTGAGTCAGTTTGGCTTTGTTTATGCTGGAGTGGGCATTAGCCTCTGAGCTCTTCCAATCATTTCACAATAATTCATTGTGTTTGGTGCTTTTAGATTGAGTGCGATTGCTACATAATTAACCATGGGCCCAAAGAAACTTGCTAATGCCAGCCCTTTGGTAAAGAAATTGCGAAAGAAATTGTACAAAAATACGAGGCAGTGCGCCACAGTGGTAGAGGCAGTGGTAGAGGCAATGGTAGAGGCAGTGGTAGAGGCAGTGGTTGAGGCAGTGGTGGAGGCAGTGGTAGAGGCAGTGGTAGAGGCAGTGGTAGAGGCAGTGGTTGAGGCAGTGGTAGAGGCAGTGGTAGAGGCAGTGGTAGAGGCAGTGGTTGAGGCAGTGGTAGAGGCAGTGGTTGAGGCAGTGATATTTAATAACATACATGTTACAAAACCATAACATGTATATAGTATAATATTTTATGGTGTTTACATGTAATTTATGATTGTTTACGGCTCAACAAGTTAAGGAAGCAGTACTGTATTATATGTATTTCCCTACAATATATTGGGGCACCAAACATTTGCGATTTTTCAACATTCACAAGGCCCTGGATCCCTTAACCCTCGTGAATGTTGAAGGAGATCTATACTTTAACATTCATGTACCTATTACTGTAACATACATGTACAGTAGGGCCCCACTTTACGGCATTTTGCCTTATGGCAAATAAGTCAGTATATTCCTTGTATATTTCCTTTTAATGTAACTGATTTTCACACAGTTTTGTTACAGAGTTGTTTTAACTTATAATAAATATAAGATATTACAAGGTCATCAATGGAAATAAGTCACCTTGTCTGATTTTTTTGTGTTATCCTAGGTAATGTTCACATGTTACAATGTATGATAATTTGTTCAAGTGTAGCTGTTGTTAAATAACTTACTAACTTTTTGGGTTATCCTTTGTTAAGTCTAAATAATGAACTTTGCATAAGACCCTAAATGTGCTGCCAATGCAAGTCTTTTTTGTTATGTACCAAAAACGTGAAAACTAACTGTTGCTGCCTGAGCACCTAACACATCACACACTCAACACCTGCTGCTGCCTGACCACCTAACACCTCACATATTCACCCCCTACTGCTGCCTGAGCACCTAACACCTCATATACTCAACACATGCTGCTGACTGAACACCTAACACCTCACATACTCAACACCTACTGCTGACTGAACACCTTACACATCACACACTCAACACCTGCTGCTGCCAGAGTGCCTAACACCTCACATACTCAACACCTCCTGCTGCCTGAGCACCTAACACCTCACATATTCACCCCTTACTGCCGCCTGAGCACCTAACACATCACACACTCAACACATCCTGCTGCCTGAGTGCCTAACACCTCACATATTCACCCCCTACTGCTGCCTGAGCACCTAACACCTCATATACTCAACACCTGCTGCTGCCTGAACACTTAACACATCACATACTCAACACCTGCTGCTGCCTGAACACTTAACACATCACAAACTCAACACCTGCTGCTGCCTGAGCACCTAACACCTCACATACTCAACACCTACTGCTGACTGAACACCTTACACATCACACACTCAACACCTGCTGCTGCCTGAGTGCCTAACACCTCACATACTCAACACCTAAGCACCTAACACCTCACACACACAACACCTGAGCACCTAACACAAAACACCTGAGTATCTAACACCTCACACACTCAACACCTGAGCACCTAACACATCACACACACACACAACACCTGAGCACCTAACACCTCACACACTCAACACCTGAGCACCTAACACCTCACACACACAACACCTGAACACCTAATGCTTCACACACAACACCTGAGCACCTAACACCTCACACACTAAACACATGATCACCTAGCACTTCACACAAACAACACCTGAGCACCTAACACCTAACATGCAGAACAACTGAGCACCTAACACCTCGCACACACAACACCAGAGCACCTAACACCTCACACACTCAACACCTGAGCACCTAACACCTCACACACTCAACACCTCAGCACTTAACACCTCACACACACACAACACCTGAGCACCTCACACACACAACACCTGACCACCTAACACCTTGCACAACTCAACACCTGAGCACCTAACACCTCACACACTCAACAGCTGAGCACCTAACATTTCACACACACAACACCTGAGCACCTAACACCTCACACACTCAACACCTGAGCACCTAACATCTCACACACACAAAACCTGAACACCTAACACCTCTCACACACAACACCTGAGCACCTCACACACTCAACCCCTGAGCACCTAACACCTTACACACAAACACCTGAGCACCTAACACACACACACACAACACCTGAGCACCTAACACATCACACATACAACAGCTGACACCTAACACCTCACACACTCAACACCTGAGTACCTAACACCTCACACAAACACCTGAGCACATAACACCTGAGCACCTAACACCTCACACACTCAACACCTGAGCACCTAACACCTCACACACAAACACCTGAGCAAATAACACCTCCCACACAAACACCTGAGCACCTAACACCTCACACACTCAACACCTGAGCACCTAACACCCCACACACAACACCTGAGCACCTAACACTTTACACACTCAGCACTTGAGCACCTAACATCTCACACACACAACACCTAACACCTCACACACAACCCCTGAGCACCTAACACCTCACACTCAACACCTGAGCACCTAACACTTCACATATAACCAAGGAGGAGGTGAAGAAGCTGCTATGCGAACTTGACACCTCAAAGGCGGTGGGACCAGACAACATCTCTCCGTGGGTCCTAAAGAGGGAGCAGAGATATTGTGTGTGCCATTAACAAAGATCTTCAACACATCATTTCAAACTGGGCAACTCCCTGAGGTATGGAAGATGGCAAATGTAGTCCCAATTTTTAAAAAGCGAGGCAGACATGAGGCACTAAACTACAGACCTGTATCACTAACGTGTATAGTATGCTAGGTCATGGGGAAGACCATCAGGAGGAGAGTGGTGGAGCACCTCGAAAGAAACAAGTGAATAATTGACAACCAGCACGGTTTCACGGAAGGAAAATCCTGTGTCACAAACCTACTAGAGTTTTATGACAAAGTGACAGAAGTAGACAAGAGAGAGAGGGGTGGATCGACTGCATTTTTTTGGACTGAAAGAAGGCCTTCGACACAGGGAGGCAACAACGAGTCATGGTACGCGACGAGGTGTCAGAGTGGGCCCCTGTGACAAGCGGGGTTCCACAGGGGTCAGTCCTAGGACCTGTGCTGTTCTTGGTATATGTGAACGACATAACGGAAGGGATAGACTCAGAAGTGTCCTTGTTTGCAGATGATGTGAAGTTAATGAGAAGAATCAAATCGGATGAGAATCAGGCAGGACTACAAAAAGACCTGGACAGGCTACAAGCCTGGTCCAGCTCCTTGAGTTTAACCCTGCCAAATGCAAAGTCATGAAGATTGGGGAAGGGCAAAGAAGATTGCAGACATAATATAGTTTAGATGGCCAAAGACTGCAAACCTCACTCAAGGAAAAAGATCTGGGGAGTATAACACCGAGCATATCTCCTGAGGCGCACATCAATCAGATAACTGCTGTAGCATATGGGCGGCTGGCAAACCTATGGATAGCGTTCCGATACCTCCGTAAGGATTCGTTCAAGACTCTGTATCCCATTTCGTTCGGGCCAATATGGAGTATGCAGCACCAGTTGGAACTTCAACAATCTAGTCAAGCACGTCAAGAAATTAGAGAAAGTAGCAAAGCTTGCAAAAGACTAGTCCAAGCAACGGGGACTGTCTAACGAAGAAAGTTGATGCAAATCAACCTGAACGACACTGGAGGAAGGAGGTTCCTGGGGAGACATGATAACAACTATAAATAAGGGCGCGAATAGACCAAGGTTGACAAAGACGGATGTTTCCAGAGAGGGAACAGACACAAGAGGTCACAATTGGATTTGAAGCCCTCAGATGAATAAATAGGAAATGTTAGAAGTATTCTTCGTCATACAGAAGTCAGGCCGTGGAATTTTAGCCAAGAAAGTGTCGTAGTGGAGGCAGGACTACACATAGCTATTTGGGCGAGTATGATAAAACTCATGGGGCAGGGAGAAGGGGAACTAGTAGCAAACAGTTAGGGAGGCAGACCAGAGCCATTGGACTAAACCCTGCAACTAACAAAAGGTGAGTACAAATATCTGAGTAAAACAAACACCTGAGCAGCTAACAATTCACATGCACAAAACATAGACACTAACACTCACACAAAACACTGAGCACCATAACAGCAACAGACACAATCACCTGACACCTAAACAGTCACGACAAAATTGAGCCCTAACACCCACACACTAAACACCTGAGCACCTAACAAATAACACACAAAACACCTGAGCACCTAACACCCCACACACTCAACATCTGAGCACCAACACCTCACACACACAACACCTGAGCACCTAACACCTCACACACATAACACTGAGCACCTAACACCTCCCAACTCAAACACTCAGCACCTAAAACCTCACACACACAAACACCTGCTACCTAACACCTCACACACTCAACACTGAGCACCAACACCTCACATTCACAACACCTGAGCACCTAACACTTCACACACAAACACCTGAGCCCCTTTACACCTCCAACAATAACACCTGAGCATCTAACACCTCACACACACAACACCTGGCATTTAACACTCACAACTCAACACCTGAGCACCTAACACGTCACACACACAACAGTTGGGCCAACCTAACACCACACACACCACTCAACATCTGAGCACCTAACACCTCACACACAAACCCAAACCTAGCAAACTAACACTCCTAACACCCCACAACAACCTGAACCACCCTAACTACACCTCACTCACCCCACAACGCCTGAGCACCTAACACATCACACCAACAACACACTAGCACCTAACACCTCACACACCACACAACACCTGAGTACCTAACACTCACACACAACACCTGAGCACCTAACACCTCACACACACAACACCTGACCACCTAACACCTCACACACAACCCTGACCACCTAACACCTCACACAACACCAACACCTGAGCACCTAACACCTCACACACACAACACCTCACACTCAAAATCTGAGCCCCTAAAACCTCACACACACAACACCTGAGCACCTAACACCTCACAAGCAACCCCTGAGCACCTAACACCTCACACACTCAACATCTGAGCACCTAACACCTCACACACACAACACCTGAGCACCTAACACCTCATACACACAACACCTGAGCACCTAACACTCAACACATGAGCACCTAACACTTCACACACACAACACCTGAGCACCTAACACCTCACACACACAACACCTAAGCACCTAACACCTCACACACACAACACCTGAGCACATAACACCTCACATTCTCAACACCTGAGCACGTAATATCTCACACACACAACACCTGAGCACCTAATACCTCACACACAACACCAGATACATAACACCTCACACACACAACACCTGAGTACATAACACCTCACACGCAACACCTGAGCACCTAACACCTCACACACTCAACACCTGAGCACCTAACACCTCACACACACAACACCTGAGCACCTAAACCTCATACACACAACACCTGAGCACCTAACACCTCACACACACAACACCTGAGCACCTAACACCTAACACACACAACACCTGAGCACCTAACACTTCACACACACAACACCTGAGCGCCTAACACCTAAAACTCAACACCTGAGCACCTAACACTTCACACACACAACACATGAGCACCTAACGCCTCACACACAAAACCTGAGCACCTAACACATCCCACACAACACCTGAGCACCTAACACCTCACACTCTCAACACCTGAGCACCTAACACTTTACACACACAACACCTGAGCACCTAACACCTCACACTCAACACCTGAGCACCTAACACTTTACACACACAACACCTGAGCACCTAACACCTCACACACTCAACACCTGAGCACCTAACACCTCACACACACCACAACTGAGCACCTAACACCTCAAAACACAACACCTGAGCACCTAACCCCTCACAAACACAACACCTGAGCACCTAACACTTCACACACAACACCTGAGCAGCTAACACCTCACACTTAAAACCTGAGCACCTAACACCTCACACATATAACACCTGAGCACATAACACATCACACACAAAAACACCTGAGCACCTAACACCTCACACACTCAACACCTGAGCACCTAACACATCACACACAACAGCTGAGCACCTAACACCTCCCACACTCAACACCTGAGGACCTAATATCTCACACACACAACACCTGACCACCTAATACGTCACACACAACACCTGAGCACCTAACACCTCACACACACAACACCTGAGCACCTAACACCTCACACACTCAACACCTGAGCACCTAACATCTACACACACAACACCTGAGCACCTTACACCTCACACACACAACATCTGAGCACCTAACACCTCACACACTCAACACCTGAGCACCTAATATCTCACACACAACACCTGAGCACCTTATACCTCACACACAACACCTGAGCACCTAACACCTCACACACACAACGCCTGAGCAACTAACACCTAACACTTAACACCTGACCACCTAACACCTCACACACATAACACCTGAGCACATAACACCTCACACACTCAACATCTGAGCACCTAATACCCCACACACACAACACCTGAGCACCTAATACCTCACACACAACACCTGTGCACATTACACCTCACACACACAACACCTGAGCACCTAACACCTCAAACACACAACACCTGAGCACCTAACACTTCACACACACAACACCTGAGCACCTAACACCTCACACACACAACACCTGAGCACCTAACACCTCACACTCAACACTTGACCACCTAACACCTAAACACAACACCTGAGCACCTAACATCTCACACACACAACATCTTAGCACCTAACACCTCACACACACAACACCTGAGTACCTAACACCTCACACACATAACACCTGAGCACATAACACCTCACACACATAACACCTGAGCACCTAACACATCACACACACAACAGCTGAGCACCTAAAACCTCACACACACAACACCTGAGCACCTAACACCTCACACACACAACACCTGAGCACCTAACACTCACACACTCAACATCTGAGCACCTAACACCTCACACACTCAACATCTGAGCATCTAACACCTCACACACAAAACACCTGAGCACCTAACACCTCACACACGCAACACCTGAGCACCTAACACCTCACACACTCAACATCTGAGCACCTAACACCTCACACACACAACACCTGAGCACCTAACACCTCACACACACAATTATGTACAAGTGTTTTTCCTTGATGGATATATCCATGTGTAACCTACCCCCCCTCCCCCGTTCATTCAGTTACACTAATATAATCTATACAGTCCACAATTAATTAGTAGTGCCGTAGTTGTGGGTGCTATCCAATCAATACTGGTCTCGGATAGATATGGATAAGATTGTGAGGTCGAAGGCCCACCTGCAGTGACCAGAGGTGGTGAAGTTTTCTCACATGTCTACACTGGGTGACTATGGTAAACAATATAGTGTTGTCCCCCAATGAGATTACTTGTATGTATATAATGTTGAGGTACATACAGGTAATCACCCTATAAAATTTTCCAAAGCACCTAACACCTCACATACACAACACCTGAGCACCTAACAACTCACACACAACACCTGACCACCTAACACCTCACATACAACACCTAAGCACCTAACACCTCACACACACAACACCTGAGCACCTAACACAACACCTAAGCAACTAACACCTCACATGTCGGAGGATCTCACCTTCAAGGACCATAACATTGTATCAATCGCATCTGCTAGAAAAATGACAGGATGGATAATGAGAACCTTCAAAACTAGGGAGGCCAAGCCCATGATGACACTCTTCAGGTCACTTGTTCTATCTAGGCTGGAATGTTGCTGCACACTAACAGCACCTTTCAAGGCAGGTGAAATTGCCGACCTAGAAAATGTACAGAGAACTTTCACGGCGCGCATAACGGAGATAAAACACCTCAATTATTGGGAGCGCTTGAGGTTCCTAAACCTGTATTCCCTGGAACGCAGGAGGGAGAGATACATGATTATATACACCTGGAAAACCCTAGAGGGACTAGTACCGAACTTGCACACGAAAATCTCTCACTACGAAAGCAAAAGACTTGGCAGACAATGCACCATCCCCCCAATGAAAAGCAGGGGTGTCACTAGCACGTTAAGAGACCATACAATAAGTGTCAGGGGCCCGAGACTGTTCAACTGCCTCCCAGCACACATAAGGGGGATTACCAACAGACCCCTGGCAGTCTTCAAGCTGGCACTGGACAAGCACCTAAAGTCAGTTCCGGATCAGCCGGGCTGTGGCTCGTATGTTGGTTTGCGTGCAGCCAGCAGCAACAGCCTGGTTGATCAGGCTCTGATCCACCAGGAGGCCTGGTCTCAGACCGGGCCGCGGGGGCGTTGACCCCTGGAACTCTCTCCAGGTAAACTCCAGGTAAAACACACACAACACCTAAGCACCTAACACCTCAAAACACCTGAGCACCTAACACAACATCTAAGCACCTAACACCTCACACACACAACACCTGAGCACCTAACACAACACCTAAGCTCCTAACACCTCACACACACAACACCTAAGCACCTAACTCCTCACACACAACACCTAAGCACCTAACACCTCACACACCACAACACATGAGCACCTAACACCTCACACAAACAAGACCTGAGCACCTAACAACTCACACACAACACCTGACCACCTAACACCTCACACACAACACCTGAGCACCTAACAACTCACACACACAACACCTGAGCACCTAACACCTCACACACACAACACCTAAGCACCTAACACCTCACACACACAACACCTGAGCACCTAACAACTCACACACACAACACCTGAGCACCTAACACCTCACACACACAACACCTGAGCACGTAACAACTCACACACACAACACCTGAGCACCTAACAACTCACACACAACACCTAGGCACCTAACACCTCACACACACAACACTGAGCACCTAACACCTCACACACACAACACCTGAGCACCTAACACCTCACACACAACACCTGAGCACCTCACACACACAACACCTGAGCACCTAACACCTCACACACACAACACCTGAGCACATCACACACACAACACATGAAGCACTTAACACCTCACACACACAACACCTGAGTATGTAACATCTCACACACAACATCTGAGCACCTAACACCTCAAACATACAACACCTGAGCACCTCACACACACAACACCTGAGCACCTAACTCCTCACACACAACACCTGAGCACCTAACACCTCACACACACAACACCTGAGCACCTAACACCTCACACATACAACACCTGAACACCTAACACGTCACACACACAAGACCTGAGCACCTAACACAACACCTAAGCACCTAACACCTCACACACACAACACCTAAGCACCTAACACCTCACACACACAACACCTAAGCACCTAACACCTCACACACACAACACCTGAGACCTAACACAACACTAAGCACCTAACCTCACACACACAACACCTGAGCACCTAACACAACACCTAAGCACCTAACACCTCACACACACAACACCTAAGCACCTAACTCCTCACACACAACACCTAGCACCTAACACCTCACACACACAACACCTGAGCACCTAACACCTCACACACACAACACCTGAGCACCTAACACCTCACACAAACAACACCTGAGCACCTAACAACTCACACACAACACCTGAGCACCTAACACCTCACACACAACACCCAAGTACCTAACACCTCACACACACAACACCTAAGCACCTAACACCTCACACTCACAACACCTGAGCACCTAACAACTCACACACACAACACTGAGCACCTAACACCTCACACACACAACACCTAAGCACCTAACACCTCACACACACAACACCTGAGCACCTAAAATCTCACACACACACACCTGAGCACCTAACACCTCACACACACAACACCTGAGCACCTAACACCTCATACACACAACACCTGAGCACCTAACACCTCACACACACAACAACACTGAGCACCTAACACCTCACACACACAACACCTGAGCACCTAACACCTCAACACAACACCTGAGCACCTAACACCTCACACACACAACACCTGAGCACCTAACACCTCACACACACAACACCTGAGCACCTAACACCTCACCCACAAACACCTGAGCACCTAACACCTCACACACACAACACCTGAGCACCTAACACCTCACACACACAACACCTGAGCACCTAACACCTCACACACACAGCACCTGAGCGCCTAACACCTCACACACACAACACCTGAGCACCTAACACCTCACACACACAACCCTGAGCACCTAACACCTCCCCCACACAACACCTGAGCACCTAACACCTCACACACACAACACCTGAGCACCTAACACCTCACACACACAACACCTGAGCACCTAACACCTCACACACAATACTGAGCACCTAACACCTCACACATACAACACTCAGCACCTAACACCTCACACACAACACCTGAGCACCTAACACCTCACACACACAACACCTGAGCACCTAACACCTAACACAACACCTAAGTACCTAACACCTCACACACACAACACCTAATCACCTAACACCTCACACACACAACACCTGAGCACCTAACACAACACCTAAGCACCTAACACCTCACACACACAACACCTAAGCACCTAACACCTCACACACACAACACCTGAGCACCTAACACAACACCTAGCACCTAACAGCTCACACACACAACACCTGAGCACCTAACACAACACCTAAGCACCTAAACCTCACACACACAACACCTAAGCACCTAACTCCTCACACACAACACCTAAGCACCTAACACCTCACACACCAACACCTGGCACTAACACCTCACACACACAACACCTGAGCACCTAACACCTCACACAAACACACCTGAGCACCTAACAAATCACACACAACACCTAAGCACCTAACACCTCACACACAACACCTGAGTACCTAACACCTCACACACACAACACCTAAGCACCTAAAACCTCACACACACACCTGAGCACCTAACAACTCACACACACAACACATGAGCACCTAACACCTCACACACACAAACACCTAGCACCTAACACCTCACACACAACAACACCTGAGCACCGAAAATCTCACACACACAACACCTGAGCACCTAACACCTCACACAACAACAACACCTGAGCACCTAACACCTCACACACACAAACCTGAGCACCTAACACCTCACACACACAACACCTGAGCACCTAACACCTCACACACAATACCTGAGCACCTAACACCTCACACATACAACACCTGAGCACCTAACACCTCACACACACAACACCTGAGCACCTAACACCTCACACACAACACCTGAGCACCTAACACCTCACACCCCAACACCTAGTACTAACACCTCACACACAACACTAATCACCTAACACCTCACACACACAACACCTGAGCACCTAACACAACACCTAAGCACCTAACACCTCACACACACAACACCTAAGCACCTAACACCTCACACACACAACACCTGAGCACCTAACACAACACCTAAGCACCTAACAGCTCACACACACAACACCTGAGCACCTAACACAACACCTAAGCACCTAACACCTCACACACACAACACCTAAGCACCTAACTCCTCACACACACAACACCTAAGCACCTAACACCTCACACACACAACACCTGAGCACCTAACACCTCACACACACACACCTGAGCACCTAAACCTCACACAAACAACACCTGAGCACCTAACAACTCACACACAACACCTGAGCACCTAACACTCACACACAACACCTGAGTACTAACACCTCACACACACAACACCTAAGCACCTAACACCTCACACACACACCTGAGCACCTAACAACTCACACACACAACACATGAGCACCTAACACCTCACACACACAACACCTAAGCACCTAACACATCACACACACAACACCTGAGCACCGAAAACTCACACACACAACACCTGAGCACCTAACACCTCCACACACAAAAACACTGAGCACCTAACACCTCACACACAACACCTGAGCACCTAACACCTCACACACACAACACCTGAGCACCTAACACCTCACACACACAACACCTGAGCCCTAACACCTCACACACACAACACCTGAGCACCTAACACCTCACACACACAACACTGAGCACCTAACACCTCACACACACAACACCTGAGCACCTAACACCTCACACACACAACACCTGAGCACCTAACACCTCACACACACAACAACACCCGAGCACCTAACACCTCACACACACAACACCTGAGCACCTAACACCTCACATACAACACCTAGCACCTAACACCTCACACACACAGCACCTGAGCACCTAACACCTCACACACACAACACCTGAGCACCTAACACCTCACATACACAACACCTGAGCACCTAACACCTCACACACACAACACCTGAGCACCTAACACCTCACACACACAACAACACTGAGCACCTAACACCTCACACACACAACACCTGAGCACCTAACACCACACACACAAACCTGAGCACCTAACACCTCACACGCACAGCACCTGAGCACCTAAACCTCACACACACAACACCTGAGCACCTAACACTCACATACACAACACCTGAGCACCTAACACCTCACACACACACACCTGAGCACCTAACACCTCACACAACACCTGAGCACCTAACACTCACACACACAACAACACCTGAGCACCTAACACCTCACACACACAACACCTGAGCACCTAACACCACACACACAACACCTGAGCACCTAACACCTCACACACACAGCACCTGAGCACCTAACACCTCACACAAACAACACCTGAGCACCTAACAACTCACACACACAACACCTGAGCACCTAACACCTCACACACAACACCTGAGTACCTAACACCTCACACACACAACACCTAAGCACCTAACACCTCACACACACACCTGAGCACCTAACAACTCCACACACACAACACATGAGCACCTAACACCTCACACACACAACACCTAAGCACCTAACACCTCACACACACAACACCTGAGCACCGAAAATCTCACACACACAACACCTGAGCACCTAACACCTCACACACAAAACAACACCTGAGCACCTAACACCTCACACACACAAACACTGAGCACCTAACACCTCACACACACAACACCTGAGCACCTAACACCTACACACCACAAACACCTGAGCACCTAACACCTCACACACAACACCTGAGCACCTAAACACCTCACACACACAACACCTGAGCACCTAACACCTCACACACACAACACCTGAGCACCTAACACCTCACACACACAACACCTGAGCACCTAACACCTCACACACACAACAACACCTGAGCACCTAACACCTCACACACACAACACCTGAGCACCTAACACCTCACATACAACACCTGAGCACCTAACACCTCACACACACAGCACCTGAGCACCTAACACCTCACACACAACACTGAGCACCTAACACCTCACATACACAACACCTGAGCACCTAACACCTCACACACACAACACCTGAGCACCTAACACCTCACACACACAACAACACCTGAGCACCTAACACCTCACACACACAACACCTGAGCACCTAACACCACACACACAACACCTGAGCACCTAACACCTCACACACACAGCACCTGAGCACCTAACACCTCACACAACACAACACCTGAGCACCTAACACCCCACATACACAACACCTGAGCACCTAACACCTCACACACCACAACACCTGAGCACCTAACACCTCACACAACACCTGAGCACCTAACACCTCACACACACAACAACACCTGAGCACCTAACACCTCACACACACAACACCTGAGCACCTAACACCACACACACAACACCTGAGCACCTAACACCTCACACACACAGCACCTGAGCACCTAACACTCACACACACAACACCTGAGCACCTAACACCTCACATACACAACACCTGAGCACCTAACACCTCACACACACAACACCTGAGCACCTAACACCTCACATAAACAACACCTGAGCACCTAACACCTCACACACACAACACCTGAACACCTAACACCTCACACACACAACACCTGAGCACCTAACACGTCACACACAAAACAGCTGAGCACCTAACACACACAACACCTGAGCACCTAACACCTCACACACACAACACCTGAGCACCTAACACCTCACACAGACTGAGTGGCCATGTTTGGTGCCTCGCCCCTTTAATACACTATATTAATACACTATACTTCATTAATACACTATATTTTATGGTTTAGACTCACTCTGTATATTATCTAGCACATGAATGTTGTATTGTAATAAATGTAGTTGTCACTTACCTGTGTAAGAGACCAGAAACAACACAGTAGCTGTTGAGCTGCCAGTCTGCTTCTGTATTGTTGTTGTTGTTAAGGGCCAGTGAGAGGTGGAGCCGTATACTGTCCAGCTGCTGCTTCCCGCAGGAGCAGTGTGGTGTCCTGCTGCTGCTGTGCTGTCCTGCTGCTGCTTCCCGCAGGAACAGTATTGTGTCCTGCTGCTGCTGTGCTCTCCTGCTGCTGCTTCCCGCAGGAGCAGTGTGGTGTCCTGCTGCTGCTGTGCTGTCTTGCTGCTGCTTCCCGCAGGAGCAGTGTGGTGTCCTGCTGCTGCTGTGCTGTCCTGCTGCTGCTTCCCGCAGGAGCAGTGTGGTGTCCTGCTGCTGCTGTGCTGTCCTGCTGCTGCTTCCCGCAGGAGCAGTATGGTGTCCTGCTGCTGCTTCCCGCAGGAGCAGTATGGTGTCCTGCTGCTGCTGTGCTGTCCTGCTGCTGCTTCCGCAGGAGCAGTATTGTGTCCTGCTGCTGCTGTGCTGTCCTGCTGCTGCTTCCCGCAGGAGCAGTGTGGTGTCCTGCTGCTGCTGTGCTGTCCTGCTGCTGCTTCCCGCAGGAGCAGTATGGTGTCCTGCTGCTGCTTCCCGCAGGAGCAGTATGGTGTCCTGCTGCTGCTGTGCTGTCCTGCTGCTGCTTCCCGCAGGAGCAGTATTGTGTCCTGCTGCTGCTGTGCTGTCCTGCTGCTGCTTCCCGCTGGAGCAGTATTGTGTCCTGCTGCTGCTTCCCGCAGGAGCAGTATGGTGTCCTGCTGCTGCTGTGCTGTCCTGCTGCTGCTTCCCGCAGGAGCAGTATTGTGTCCTGCTGCTGCTGTGCTGTCCTGCTGCTGCTTCCCGCAGGAGCAGTATTGTGTCCTGCTGCTGCTGTGCTGTCCTGCTGCTGCTTCCCGCAGGAGCAGTATTGTGTCCTGCTGCTGCTGTGCTGTCCTGCTGCTGCTTCCCGCAGGAGCAGTATTGTGTCCTGCTGCTGCTATGCTGTCCTGCTGCTGCTTCCCGCAGGAGCAGTATTGTGTCCTGCTGCTGCTGTGCTGTCCTGTTGGTGCTTCCCGCAGGAGCAGTATTGTGTCCTGCTGCTGCTGTGCTGTCCTGTTGCTGCTTCCCGCAGGAGCAGTATTTTGTCCTGCTGCTGCTGTGCTGTCCTGCTGCTGCTTCCCGCAGGAGCAGTATGGTGTCCTAATGCTGCTGTGCTGTCCTGCTGCTGCTTCCCACAGGAGCAGTATTGTGTCCTGCTGCTGCTTCCCGCAGGAGCAGTATGGTATCCTGCTGCTGCTGTGCTGTCCTGCTGCTTCTTCCTGCAGGAGCAGTATGGTGTCCTGCTGCTGCTGTGCTGTCCTGTTGCTGCTTCCTGCAGGAGCAGTATGGTGTCCTGCTGCTGCTGTGCTGTCCTGTTGCTGCTTTCCGCAGGAGCAGTATGGTGTCCTGCTGCTGCTGTGCTGTCCTGCTGCTGCTTCCCGCAGGAGCAGTATGGTGTCCTGATGCTGCTGTGCTGTCCTGCTGCTGCTTCCCACAGGAGCAGTATTGTGTCCTGCTGCTGCTTCCCGCAGGAGCAGTATGGTATCCTACTGCTGCTGTGCTGTCCTGTTGCTGCTTTCCGCAGGAGCAGTATGGTGTCCTGCTGCTGCTGTGCTGTCCTGCTGCTGCTTCCCACAGGAGCAGTATGGTGTCCTGATGCTGCTGTGCTGTCCTGCTGCTGCTTCCCACAGGAGCAGTATTGTGTCCTGCTGCTGCTTCCCGCAGGAGCAGTATGGTATCCTGCTGCTGCTGTGCTGTCCTGCTGCTGCTTCCCGAAGGAGCAGTATGGTGTCCTGTTGCTGCTGTGCTGTCCTGCTGCTGCTTCCCACAGGAGCAGTATGGTATCCTGCTGCTGCTGTACTGTCCTGTTGCTGCTTCCTTCAGGAGCAGTATGGTGTCCTGCTGCTGCTGTGCTGTCCTGCTGCTGCTTCCCACAGGAGCAGTAAAGTATCCTGCTGCTGCTGTACTGTCCTGTTGCTGCTTCCTTCAGGAGCAGTATGGTGTCCTGCTGCTGCTGTACTGTCCTGTTGCTGCTTCCGGCAGGAGCAGTATGGTGTCCTGCTGCTGCTTCCCGCAGGAGCAGTATGGTATCCTGCTGCTGCTGTACTGTCCAGTTGCTGCTTCCTTCAGGAGCAGTATGGTGTCCTGCTGCTGCTGTACTGTCCAGTTGCTGCTTCCTTCAGGAGCAGTATGGCGTCCTGCTGCTGCTGTACTGTCCTGTTGCTGCTTCCCACAGGAGCAGTATGGTGTCCTGCTGCTGCTGTACTGTCCAGTTGTTGCTTCCCGCAGGAACAGTATGGTGTCCTGCTGCTGCTGTACTGTCCTGTTGCTGCTTCCCGCAGGAGCAGTATGGTGTCCTTCTGCTGCTGTACTGTCCTTTTGCTGCTTCCCACAGGAGCAGTATGGTGTCCTGCTGCTGCTGTACTGTACTGCTGCTGCTTCCTTCAGGAGCAGTATGGTGTCCTGCTGCTGCTGTACTGTCCTGTTGCTACTTCCCGCAGGAGCAGTATGGTTTCCTGCTGTTGCTGTACTGTCCTGTTGCTGCTTCCCACAGGAGCAGTATGGTGTCCTGCTGCTGCTGAACTGTCCTGTTGCTGCTTCCCGCAAGAGTAGTATGGTGTTCTGCTGCTGCTAAACTGTCCTGCTGCTGCTTCCCGCATGAGCAGTATGGTGTCCTGCTGCTGCTGTACTGTCCTGTTGCTGCTTCCTGCAGGAGTAGTATAGTGTCCTGCTGCTGCTATCCTCTCCTGTTGCTGCTTCCCACAGAAACAGTATGGTGTCCTGCTGCTGCTATACTGTCCTGTTGCTGCTTCCTGCAGGAACAGTATACTGTCCTGCTGCTGCTATACTGTCATGTTGCTGCTTCCTGCAGGAGCAGTATAGTGTCCTGCAGCTGCTATACTGTCCTGCTGCTGCTATACTGTCCTGCTGCTGCTATACTGTCCTTCTGCTGCTCCCTGCAGGAGCAGTATAGTGTCCTGCTGCTGCTATACTGTGCTGCTGCTGCTCCCCACAGGTGCAGTATGGTGCCTTGTTGCTGCTGCTGCTCCTTTCAGGAGCAGTATAGTGTCCTGGTGCTGCTTCCTGCAGGAGCAGCATACTCTCCTGCTGCTGCTATACTGTCCTGTTGCTGCTCCCCGCAGGAGCAGTATACTGTCCTGCAGCTGCTATACTGCCCTGTTGCTACTTCCCGAAGGACAACTCATGTATGCTCAAGGCTCATTCCTTTAAGAAAAAGGAGGAGTAGATGTAAAATAGAAAGAGACAAGCGCTCTCTTCACAGGCGACGGAAAAAAATAAGAGAGTGGCTAAAAGAAGCCAATGTATCTGATATGCGTAGGGAGGCACTGATCAGAGAAACAGCAAACATCGAACTAAAACTAAAGGAATCTTATTGGAGTCAGGAATCGCGGGAAGAACTAAAAGCCATAAATGAAATTGAAAGAATCCCAAAGTATTTCTTCTCCTATGCCAAATCAAAATCGAGAACAACGTCCAGTATTGGGCCCCTACTTAAACAAGATGGGTCCTACACAGATGACAGCAAGGAAATGAGTGAGCTACTCAAATCCCAATATGACTCAGTTTTTAGCAAGCCGCTAACCAGACTGAGAGTCGAAGATCAAAATTAATTTTTTATGAGAGAGCCACAAAATTTGATTAACACAAGCCTATCCGATGTTATTCTGACGCCAAATGACTTCGAACAGGCGATAAATGACATGCCCATGCACTCTGCCCCAGGGCCAGACTGATGGAACTCTGTGTTCATCAAGAACTGCAAGAAGCCCCTATCACGAGCCTTTTCCATCCTATGGAGAGGGAGCATGGACACGGGGGTCGTCCCACAGTTTTGTGCGCTATTACGCCATGGTCACACTTGTCGAAGGCTTTTGCAAAGTCTGTATATATTACATCTGCATTCTTTTTGTCTTCTAGTGCATCTAGGACCTTGTCGTAGTGATCCAATAGTTGAGACAGACAGGAGCGACCTGTTCTAAACCCATGTTGCCCTGGGTTGTGTAACTGGTGGGTTTCTAGATGGGTGGTAATCTTGCTTCTTAGGACCCTTTCAAAGATTTTTATGATATGGGATGTTAGTGCTATCGGTCTGTAGTTCTTTGCTGTTGCTTTACTGCCCCCTTTGTGGGGTGGGGCTATGTCTGTTGTTTTTAGTAACTCTGGGACGACCCCCGTGTCCATGCTCCCTCTCCATAGGATGGAAAAGGCTCATGATAGGGGCTTCTTGCAGTTCTTGATGAACACGGAGTTCCATGAGTCTGGCCCTGGGGCAGAGTGCATGGGCATGTCATTTATCGCCTGTTCGAAGTCATTTGGCTTCAGGATAACATCGGATAGGCTTGTGTTAACCAAATTCTGTGGCTCTCTCATAAAAAACTCATTTTGATCTTAGACTCTCAGACTGGTTAGCGGCTTGCTAAAAACTGAGTCATATTGGGACTTGAGTTGCTCACTCATTTCCTTGCTGTCGTCTGTGCAGGACCCATCTTGTTTAAGTATGGGCCCAATACTGGACGTTGTTCTCGACTTTCATTTGGCATAGGAGAAGAAATACTTTGGGTTTCTTTCGATTTCATTTATGGCTTTTAGTTCTTCCCGCTAATCCTGACTCCTATAAGATTCCTTTAGCTTAAGTTCGATGCTTGCTATTTCTCTGACCAGTGTCTCCCTACGCATTTCAGATATATTGACCTCTTTTAGCCGCTCTGTTATTCTTTTCCTTCGCCTGTAAAGGGAGCACCTCTCTCTTTCTATTTTACATCTACTCCTCCTTTTTCTTAGAGGAATAAGCCGTGTGCATACATCGAGTGCCTCCAAGTTAATCTGTTCTAGGCATAAGTTGGGGTCTGTGTTGCTTAGTATATCTTCCCAGCTGATATCGATTAGGACTTGGTAAACTTGGTCCCATTTTATATTTTTGTTATTGAAGTTGAATTTGGTGAATGCTCCCTCGTGACTAATCTCATTATGTCGGTCTGGGGCTCCACGCATACATGTCTGAACCTCAATTATGTTGTGATCTGAGTATATTGTTTTTGATGTGGTGGCATTTCTTATCAGATCATCATTGTTAGTGAAGATGAGGTCTAGTGTATTCTCCAGTCTAGTAGGCTCTATTATTTGCTGGTTTAAATTTTAATTTTGTGCAGAGATTTAAAAGCTCGTTTGAGTGCACCTAAAGTCGGTTCCTGAATAGCTGGGCTGTGGCTCGTACGTTGGTTTGCGTGCAGCCAGCAGTAACAGCCAGGTTGATCAGGCTCTGATCCACCAGGAGGCCTGGTCACAGACCGGGCCGCGGGGGCGTTGACCCCCGAAACTCTCTCCAGGTAAACTCCAGGTAAGTGTGAGTTTTCATCAGAGCTGCCTCCTGGTGTTATTACTGCAACTATATTATTTGCTATATTCCTCCATTTTAGGTGCCTTAAGTTGAAATCCCCCAGGAGCAAGATGTTCGGTGCAGGAGCTGGAAGATTTTCCAGACAGTGGTCAATTTTTAACAGCTGTTCCTGGAATTGCTGGGATGTTCAGCTTTTGGAGGCTTGTAGACTACCACAATGACTAGGTTTTGGTTCTCGACCTTTACTGCTAAAACTTCCACTACATCATTTGAGGCATTAAGCAGTTCTGTACAAACAAGTGACTCTGCAATGTACAGGCCAACCCCCCCCCCCTTTTGCCTGTTCACTCTGTCACATCTGTATAGGTTGTAACCTGGGATCCATATTTCGTTGTCCAAGTGATCCTTTATGTGGGTCTCAGTGAAAGCCGCGAACATTTCACCTTTCACAATTTTTTTTCCATCATCAGTTTAATCTCATTTCCATAGATTTTCTCCTGTACCCTCTTTATCCAATATTCAAGAGGATGTGAAAACTTATATGAGATATTCATCTTGTTTAGAAATTTAAACACCAATTTAGTTACATTGATTAGTTTGGGAAAAGAAGAATACCTATTTATATCAGTGGCTAAGGAAGGACAAACTATTGAAGCGGTGGTCACAGTAATTTCAACAGGAGCAATATACGCCAATTAGCTTTATTTACTAACCAGCTCGGTGCTTTAAACCATGATACAGCATTTACAAATTTAGCATAAGGTAAACCTCGAGACAAGAAATCAGCTGGATTCTCCTCACCAGGTATATGATTAAATGTTGGTATAAACCTTGGTAATAAATACCGACAAGTTGGTGATCAAGGTCACAGGACTGAAACGTTTTCTAATAAATATGTTATAGTGTTTGCTAACATGTCTTTCTAAACCATGATTAAATGTTAACATATGCTGACCCAAACTATTATACTTCCCTTGCATCTGATTAATTTCAGCGACTCTGTTTTGTACGTACACAATTTTACTGTTTCCATTATGAATCCATTGTAAGGATACCTCATTATCAGACCAAATTACAGTGTCACTAATATTTATCTCCTGCAACTTATTTCTTATATAATTAGCTAATTTGACACCTACATAAATGGCTGTTAATTCCAACTGAGGAAAGGTACGTGATTTAATTGGAGACACTTTAGCCTTAGACATAACAAGAGAAATAACACTATTACATTGAAGGTAAGCAACTGCTCCATATGCCAATTTTGAAGCATCACAAAAAATGTGGAGTACATTTTTCCCATTTGGATTGGCACCTGGCATGGAAACTCCAACATTGGAATTTTTTCATAATCACCAATTAATTCATCCCACCTGTTAATGAATTCCTCAGGTAGAATTTCATCCCAAGCACATTTAATTTTCCATGCTTCCTGTATTAATAGTTTCCCTCTTATAGTAAGGGGTGACACTAAACCTAGTGGATCAAGACATTTGGAAACTTCAGCAAGCAAAACTCTCTTAGTTAATTCATTGGGCATTCTGTAATTATTAGGTTTTAACATTAACAAATCTCTCTCAGTATCCCAAGTTAAACCCAATACATTACTACATTTTGGCACTTCATCTCCAAGGAAATCTTTACTTATTTTGTCCTTTAATTTGGACGAATTACTGTTCGATTCCCTCAGAGCCATATTTGCACTTTGCATTATTTTATTAGCCTCTCTATAAGTCATTAACAGTTCCCCTTCAGTTGATGTCACACCCAAGAAATTGTCCACATAAAATTGTTTGCTCATTACTTTACTCAGTGGAGTTCCCATACATTTAAGGTGTGCATTTATCGTCGCTTGAAGTAGGAACGGACTGGATGTAGCACTAAATAATATGCTCCTAAAGCGAAAGGTTTTCAGAGGGCTAAGTGGGTCAATAGGATTCTCAGGCCATAAGAAGCGGGAACAATCCTGGTCAGCCTCTTGTAAACCCACTCTTAGGAAAGCTTTACTTATGTCAGCCATAAAGGTATAATTCTTCACCCTGAAATTTAATAAGATATCTCCTGATTTTCCCATCAACGACGGACCTGTCATCAGTCATATAAACAAGGTACAATTTTGTTACTCCTGGCACTACAATTAAACACAATTCTCATAGGAGTGGTCTTAGAATCCTTCTTCACTCCGTGATGTGGCAAATAGTGACCATAAATTTTGGCTTGCTCAGGAGGTAAATCTAAAAATTTATTAATTAATTGTTCAGCAATTATATCATTATAGGCAGTTAACAATTCTGGTGTCTTACTCAGTTTGCGGAGCTGAGCCTTTAACTGTCCATATGCCATTCTGTAATTAGTGGGCAATTTTGGATGGTTCAGTCTCCACGGAAGTCGTACCGAGTATTGTCCAGATTCAAATTTCACATCTCTCAGGTACTGTTCCTGAGTAAAAGAATCGTCTGGACTTTCTCCATTTACATTTATTCCAATGCTGTCTAATTCCAACAATTTATTCACTGGCTCAACACCATCCTCTATGGCAGAATTATACTGGGGCACGATTTCATGAGTAAGACATGAGTATGGCATTCGTAGTTTCCTCTAGTCATGAATTATTATTACGAGGAATCGTACCATACATTACATGGCCTCCTGCAGTCTTCAAAAGGGTGACACCACATTTCTTTACCATACTCTTTACAAAGGAGGCAAAATAGTCACTACCTATCAAAATATTTATTGGGCCTACAGAATCATCACTTACACCAGAAGGTGCTAAATTTACATTATGTGAAAATCTTTCTGTAGCTTTACTAAGCCCTATTGTAGATATTTTCTCTGGAAGTCTATCTACAATTACTGCATTAACACGTTTTTTCTCATTGCCCAACCTGAGACTTACATAAACAGTGTCATACAATTGAGCCCTTTTTTCCGAGAGAAAACCGGATAATTTTAAAGTTGTGGGATCTCCCAACTGTACTTTCATCCCATCAAGACATTTACGTTTAATGAAAGTACTCTGGGATCCCTGGTCCAATAATGCAGTTACATTTTTTTATTTATGCCTTTCATCATCAATTTTTACCTGTAACACAGGTAAGGCTACTTCAGCAAAACAATCATTATTAACATTAACAGCAATTTTTACATTAGCTACTGTTGTGTCAGGATTGTCAACATTATCATTATTACCTGGAGTTTATTATCAACATTGTCATAAAGACCCTTACAAATGACTACATAGTGTCTTCCTTTGTGACATTGATAACAGTTGTTTAATTTGGCATGACAATCCTTTACATTACTCGACTCAAGAAATCGTAATGACACGATTGCAAATAAACCATACCCCCGGCCGGGATTGAACCCGCGGTCATAGAGTCTCAAAACTCCAGCCCGTCGCGTTAGTCACTAGACCAGCTAGCCACAATAAGATTCATCCAACTAGGTATATTTCTACACCATAGGAAAGTTAGCACAGGCACCTCTGTGACCACAAATGCAAGTTTTTACAGACGAATCTCCAGCTAGCTGGAGATTCGTCTGTAAAAACTTGCATTTGTGTCACAGAGGTGCCTGTGCTAACTTTCCTATGGTGTAGAAATATACCTAGTTGGAGAATCTTTTGTGGCTGCTGGTCAGTGGCTAACGCGACGGGCTGGAGTTTTGGGAAACCATACCGGGGGTTCAACCCCGGGCCCCGGGGGTTGGGTTTTTTGCAATCGTGTCATTAGATTTTTTGAGTCATGGGGGCCAAAGGGGCTTGAGCTAGAGTTCCAGGGCCACGCTAGTGGAATTCGTCTGAAAAAAACTTCATTTGTGGTACGAGGTGCCTGTGCAACTTTCTATGGTAGAAATTACCTATTGGATGAATCTTTTGGGGCTAGGGGGTCTTGGCTAATGCACGGGCTGGAGTTTTGAGACTCTATGCCCGGGTTCAACCCCGGGCCCGGGGGTATTCCGGGGGTTTTACCTGGAAGATTTTGGGGGGCAACCCCCCCGGGGCCCGGTCTGTGACCAGGCCTCCTGGTGGATCAGCGCCTGATCAACCAGGCTGTTGTGCTGGCTGCACGCAAACCAACGTACGAGCCACAGCCCGGCTGATCAGGAACTGACTTTAGGTGCTTGTCCAGTGCCAGCTTGAAGACTGCCAGGGTCTGTTGGTAATCCCCCTTATGTGTGCTGGGAGGCAGTTGAACAGTCTCGGGCCCCTGACACTTATTGTATGGTCTCTTAACGTGCTAGTGACACCCTGCTTTTCATTGGGGGGATGGTGCATCGTCTGCCAAGTCTTTTGCTTTCGTAGTGAGTGATTTTCGTGTGCAAGTTCGGTACTAGTCCCTCTAGGATTTTCCAGGTGTATATAATCATGTATCTCTCCCTCCTGCGTTCCAGGGAATACAGGTTTAGAAACCTCAAGCGCTCCCAGTAATTGAGGTGTTTTATCTCCGTTATTGCGCGCCGTGAAAGTTCTCTGTACATTTTCTAGGTCGGCAATTTCACTCTGCCTTGAAAGGTGCTGTTAGAGTGCAGCAATATTCCGCCTAGATAGAACAAGTGACCTGAAGAGTGTCATCATGGGCTTGGCCTCCCTAGTTTTGAAGGTTCTCATTATCCATCCTGTCATTTTTCTAGCAGATGCGATTGATACAATGTTATGGTCCTTGAAGGTGAGATCCTCTGACATAATCACTCCAGGTCTTTTGACGTTGGCGTTTCGCTCTATTTTGTGGCCAGAATTTGTTTTGTACTCTGATGATTTAATTTCCTCATTTTTTACCATATCTGAGTAATTGAAATTTCTCATCGTTGAACTTCATATTGTTTTCTGCAGCCCACTGAAAGATTTGGTTGATGTCCGCCTGGAGCCTTGCAGTGTCTGCAATGGAAGACACTGTCATGCAGATTCGGGTGTCATCTGCAAAGGAAGACACGGTGCTGTGGCTGACATCCTTGTCTATGTCGGATATGAGGATGAGGAACAAGATGGGAGCTAGTACTGTGCCTTGTGGAACAGAGCTTTTCACCGTAGCTGCCTCGGACTTTACTCTGTTGACGACTACTCTCTGTGTTCTGTTAGTGAGGAAATTATAGATCCATCGACCGACTTTTCCTGTTATTCCTTTAGCGCGCATTTTGTGCGCTATTACGCCATGGTCACACTTGTCGAAGGCTTTTGCAAAGTTTGTATATATTACATCTGCATTCTTTTTGTTTCTAGTGCATTTAGGACCTTGTCATAGTGATCCAGTAGTTGAGACAGACAGGAGCGACCTGTTCTAAACCCATGTTGCCTGGTTGTGTAACTGATGGGTTTCTAGATGGGTGGTGATCTTGCTTCTTAGGACCCTTTCAAAGATTTTTATGATATGGGATGTTAGTGCTATTGGTCTGTAGTTCTTTGCTGTTGCTTTACTGCCCCCTTTGTGGAGTGGGCTATGTCTGTTGTTTTTAGTAACTGAGGGACGACCCCCGTGTCCATGCTCCTCTCCATAGGATGGGAAAAGGCTCGTGATAGGGGCTTCTTGCAGTTCTTGATGAACACAGAGTTCCATGAGTCTGGCCCTGGGGCAGAGTGCATGGGCATGTCATTTATCGCCTGTTCGAAGTCATTTGGCGTCAGGATAAAGGGATGGGTGTTTTAATCAAATTTTGGGGCTCTTCAAAAAAAAATTTTTTTTGATCTTCGACTCTCAGTCTGGTTGGGGGCTTTGCAAAAACTGGTCATATTGGGACTTGAGTAGCTCATCATTTCTTTTTTTCATCTGGTAGGACCCATCTTTTTTAAAGGGGGCCCCCAATACTGGACGTTGTTTCTCGTTTTTTGTTTTGGGGCATGGGGAAAAGAAAACTTTGGGTTTCTTTCGATTTTTTATGGCTTTTAGTTTTCCCCGCGATTCCGACTCCAAAAGGATTCTTTTAGCTTAAGTTCGATGCTTGCTATTTCTCTGCCAGTGTTCCCGCGCTTTTAAATAATGACCTCTTTTACCCGCTTCGTTTTTTTTTCCTCGCCTGTAAAGGGACGCCTGTTCTTTCTATTTTAATCTATCCTCCTTTTTCTTAGAGGAATAAGCCTTGTCATACATCGAGTGCCCACCGAGTTAATCTGTTCTGGGCAAATTTTGGGTCTGTGTTGCTTAGTATATCTTCCCATTTAATCGGTTAGGACTTGGTTTATTGGGCCCCCATTTATGTTTTTGTTATTGAAGTTAAATTTTGGTGAATGCCCCCCTCGGTTGTCTCTTTTTGTGGGTCTGAGGCTCCACGCATACATGTCTAAACCCTCAATTTGTTGTGATCTGAGTATATTGTTTTTGATATGGTGACTTTTCTTATCAGATCATCTTTTGTTAGGAAGATGAGGCTAGTGTATTTCCATCAAGTGGGGTTTATTTTTTGGGTGGTTTAAATTGAATTTGTGCAAGTTTTTAAAAAGTCGTGTGGGTGGTTTTCATCAGAGCTGCCTCCTTGTTATTACTGAAACAATATTATTTGCTATATTCCCCCATTTTGGGTGCCTTAAGTTGAAACCCCCCGGAGAAGATGTTGGGTGCGGAGCTGGAAGATTTTCCAGACAGTGGTAAATTTTTAACAGCTTTTCCGGGAATTGCTGGGATTTGCACCCGGGGAGGTTGAGACTACCAAAATGCGGGTTTTTGGGTTTCTCGCCCTTTACTCCCTAAAACTTCCATACGTTTTTGAGGCTTTAAAGCAGTTCTGTGCAAACAATGACTCTGAAATTACAGCCAAACCCCCCCCCCCTTTTGCCTGTTCACTCTGTCAATCGTATGGGTTTTTGAAACCTGGGATCCATTTTCTTTGTCCAAGTGATCCTTTTTTGGGGGGCTCAGTAAAGCCGCGACTTGCCTTTGTTTTGCAAGCGTCCACGGAGAAAGGTTTTTGTTTTTTTGTTCTGGTTTAGACCTGTATTTTGCAAAGAAGAATTTATCGGCTGGTGGTATTGTTGGTACTGGGGGGTTTTTTTTTTCCGCATTAGTACTTTTTCTGTTGGTTTGGGTGGACCCCATCGTTTGGGGTTTCCCCACCCCAGGAATGACGGGATTTGGTGTACGATTTCTGCCTTTTTCCTGCCATTTTTTTTTCTTCCTGGCACAAAAAAAAACCTTTCCCCCCTCTTAGTCCACCCAGGTTTTCCCATGGCTGGATGTTTTGTATTTTTTTGCCCCTTTGATGGTATGCCTGGCAATTTAAGTTATAGCACAGTCTTTCCGGGACTGAAGAGGTACACATTTCAGGGTGAAAAAGTTACAGGAAAAGGGATTTTGCATTTTCCTGTTGTCTAAGGGCAAATTTTTTCTAGGGGGGGTCATAGTTCATGCCCCATCGTTTTTCCAGATTTCCCATGCCAGCAGTACCAGTGCATAGATGAGCCAGGTTTGGGTTTTCCCGTTTCCCTTGGGTTTCTGTGACTTTTTCCCTGTTGGTGCATTTTTTTCCCCCTGTCTTACTCTATCCTCCCAGCACCAACAATGGAGCCCCCCACCAGTGTTTTTGGTATTTATCCTCACTTTTCTATTGGATCCTCTTGTTTGCTATTTCCTGCGGTTTTTCTAGTTTGCAATTTTGGGTTTTATCTTATCTTTGACTACACTTGTTTCCCTACTATGGCCCCCTGTCCCCTTGAGGTATTTTAAGTATTCCTTTGGTAAAATTTCCCCGACTACCTGGAAAAAAATCTCCGTTTCACCATTCCCGTCTCCCAGGCGTTTCTACAGCTTCCCATTTCTTTTTTCCTAGACAGCACCCCCAGCTTCCCCATTTCTTTTCCCCCCAGGACGACTATCAGCCCCACATTTACTGTCCCAGGACATCACCCCCAGCCTTACAGTTTGTGTACAGGGCCCATATCAAGGGAGTCCCATCAGCCCAGCTTTTTATTTTTCCATTGTTGTGGGGAAAGTTTCCCGGGTTTTTTTTATAAAGCGCTTTGAGTTATCCACTTTAATACCCTGTGATTTTATCCACGTTTTTCCTCTTTTGGGGCATACCCAAAAAACCTTCTCTTTTTTAATACTGCTTGTATAGTCGGGGATATCGCACAAGGTATTTTAAAAATCCTTTAATTTGATTACCTAAAAAACCGAAAACATCGTCAATTCCTCCAATCTTTTCAACTTTTTCTTTCCATGAATTTGTATGCCTGTAATTCTTAGAAGAGAAAATCTCTCTTTTTTTTGACTGTTTCTTTTTAAATAGCTACTTTTAGGAGGGTACTTTTCTTTTCCCTTTTGGAGAATCATTTTTTCTGACCTGTAATTGATAGCCCTATCACTATTTTTTGAAATGAATTTCGATTATTACCATTGGGAAAATTTTTTCCCCTTTGGGTAAAACTTACAGATCCCTCAGAGTTATTTGTGTTGCATCTTTAAAATGAGTTATTTGGCGGGGTCTGCAACGAACAATTAATTCTTGTAGACCTAGTCTTATTTCCTCCAGACCAAAATAACCTTTGTGATATTTGTTCGATCCAAAGTGTTTTACAGTTTAAAATTTATTCTGACCTGGCACTCAAAAAAACCAGTCTGATTCCTTCAAATTTATTTATTATTTAAAAGTTTTGGAGTGCTCTCCGTTTAACCCTTTAAACTGCTGTAAACTTTTGTAAGTTGATCTGGAGATTTAAAATTAACAATGATATTCACAAACCCAACCTACTTTGTTCTTATTACCATAAGTGACCTTCAACAAGTAAAATGCTTCCTTGAAAGAGTCATCTACTTTTGGAAAAGGCTTGTATATAGTGAGCATCCCCCTCTTACTTGTCCTTTGGGGAAAATAATTTAGTTACACAGGCTAGGCACTCCCCCATGCCAGCTGTTTAAAAATTGACCAAAAACTCCCCCAATTTTCTCCGGGATTAATTACAGGTAAACAAAATTCTGGGAGTTTTGGAAAAGAATATTATTTGTTGGGCGACTGATTAACTGCCGTTTTCCGTTTTAAATTTTTTCAAAGCCGACTTTTTCAAGAAAGAATCTTTCCTTTAATTCATAATACTGATTAATCTAAGATCTACTTCGTCCACTACACATTTTTTAAAAAAATCTCCTTCAAATTTTTTGTATATAATTTTTATGAAAAATATCTATTCCCTAAAATTTCTAATACAATTTTTTAAAACTCATATTCACATTTCTTTATTCATTATTTTCCCAAAAATTTTTTATACTTTGGTTTCATACCCTTTCTAGCTTGCAGTATGCTTTTTTTCTTATATTTCCCTATGTTTGTCTTCTATATTAATTTCTCATTTTCAGCCCTGATGCAATGTATTAAATTTAACTTTTTTTAATAAACCGTTATGTACAAATTATGCACTTTATTAAAGGTAAATAGCAACTTTCCTTTTAAAAAATCCTAACTCCCTTGAGCTTTGCAATTCTGTAAAAAAATTGTAATATAAAATTTTAAATACACATTAATAATGTTGCTACACTTAAGTTAAGCAATTTTCAATGAAGAAAAATTTTAAATAAATTTAAAAAATACATTATAAAGTTGCTACCGAGTTAGTAACTAAATGTAAGAAAAATTTTAAAATAAATTTTAAATGTACATTAATACAAACCTTTTGTCAAAAACTTGGCTTATTTAAAATTAATAAATTTTCAAAATTTAAAATAATCTTTGCCAGAAATTGGGGATGCAAATTAATGTTATACAATAAATATAATTGCTACACTTGGCTTATATTACATGATATAAATCTTGGCCAGAATTTTTTATCAAATTAATATTGTAATAATTAAATCCATCACATTAAATAAATTTTTGAAAATTATCATCCCCCTCCCTTTTGCATTTTCCATATAATTATTAAAAAATTAACAATTAATGACTTCACTAATTTTCATTCATTCAAAGGGGCCCAAAGGGAAATTAAATGTGGAAAATTAATTTATCTAATGTAACTCATTATGTACATGACGTAAAAACAAAAATAATTATTTTTTACAAGTTACATAGACAAGTAGGAATTTTTTGACACTAGGTCACAAAAAATTCCCTCTTTTATACCTACCCCCGTCATATACAAGTTGCTCTGACCCATTAATTACAAATAAATGTCATCACCAGGAATTCTGGTAAATATATAAAATTTTTGGACTGTTTTTATTAAAATTAAAATGATTAATATACACAAATTTTAATAACAGAAGGGGAATATATTAATATCACCCAAAAGGGGGAGGTTTTTTAGTGCCGGAAAGGGAAAAAAAAAACTGGCAGGAAATGGCAGAAATCGTACACCAAATCCCCCGTCATTCCCGGGGTGGAACCCATCGATGGCCTCCACTCCCAAACCCAAAAGATACAGAACTAATGCCGGGAAAAAAAAAAACCCCCCCAGCCAACAATACCACCTCGATAACATTCTTTTTGCAAATATCAGGGTCTAAAAACCGCAAAAACAACAAAATACCTTTTTATCCGTGGGGCTTGCAGAGGCAAGGCAAAGTTCGCGGGTTTCACGAGACCCCCTAAAGGATCACTTGGACAACGAAAATGGATCCCAGGTTACAAACCCTTTCAGATGTGACAGAGGGAACAGGAAAAAGGGGGGTTGGGCCCTTTCATTGCAGAGTCATTGTTTGCACAGAACTGCTTAATCCTCAAAAGCGTAGTGGAAATTTTAGCAGAAAGGTGAGACCAAACCTAGTATTGTGGTAGCTACAACCTCCGGATGCAACATCCCAGCAATTCGGAAAGCTGTTTTTAAAAATTTACCACTGCTGGAAAATCTTCCAGCTCCCGCACCCAAAACTTGCTCCTGGGGGGTTTTAAATTAAGGACCTAAAATGGGGAATATAGCAAATAATAGTTGCAGTAATAACAAGGAGGGGAGCTTGATGAAAACTCACACCACACGGCTTTTAAATCTCTGCACAAAATTCAATTTAAACCAGCAAAATAATAACCTATAGACGGGAAAACACTAGACCTATCTTCATAACAATGTTGATTGATAAGAAATGTCACTTATCAAAAAAATATCTCAGATCACAACATAATTGAGGTTTAGACATGTATGCGTGGGCCCCCGACCACAAAAATGAGTAGTACAGGGAGCTTCCTAAATTCAATTCAATAACAAAAAAAATAAAGTGGGACCCAAATAAACCAAGTCCAACCGATATAAGCGGGAAGATATACTAAAAACCAGACCCAAACTTATGCCTAGAAAAAAGTTAACTCGGTGGCACTCGAGTATACAAGGCTTTTTTTCCCCTAAGAAAAAAAAGGAGTAGATGTAAAAAAGAAAAAGACAGGGCTCCCTTTCAGGCGACGGAAAAAAAATAAAAGAGCGGCTAAAAGAGGTCAATATATTAAATCGCAGGGAGACATGGTCAGAGAAAAAACAAGCATCGAACTTAAGCTAAAAGAATCCTTTAGAGTCAGGAACGCGGGAAAAACTAAAAGCCATAAATGAAATCGAAAGAAACCCAAAATATTTCTTTTCCTATGCAAACAAAATCGAGAACAACGTCCAGTATTGGGCCCCTACTTAAAAAAAGATGGGGCCCACACGATGACACAAGGGGAAAGGGGTGAGCTACTCAAGTCCCCCAATATGACCAGTTTTTAGCAAGCCCCAACCAACTGAGGCGAAGTCAAAAAGAATTTTTTTGGGAGCCACAAAATTTGATTAACACAGCCTACCGATTTTATCCCGAGCCAAATGACTTCGAAAAGGCGATAAATACATGCCATCACTCTGCCCCAGGCCAGATATGGAACTCTGTGTTCATCAAAAACTGCAAGAAGCCCCCACACGGCCTTTTTCCCTCCTTGGAGAGGGGGCATGGCAGGGGGGTCGTCCCTCATTACTAAAAACACAGACATAGCCCACTCCACAAAGGGGGCGTAAAACAACAGCAAAGAATAAAACCAATAGCCTAACATCCCATATCATAAAAAACTTTGAAAGGGTCCTAAGAAGCAAGATCACCACCCATCTAGAAAAACCCATCAGTTACACAACCCAGGCAACATGGGTTTAGGAACAGGTCGCTCCTGTCTGTCTCACATACTGGATCACTACGACAAGGGTCCTAAATGCACTAGAAGACAAAAGAATGCAGATGTAATATATACAGACTTTGCAAAAGCCTTCGACAAGTGTGACCATGGCGTAATAGCGCACAAAATGCGCGCTAAAGGAATAACAGGAAAAGTCGGTCGATGGATCTATAATTTCCTCACTAACAGAACACAGAGAGTAGTCGTCAACAGAGTAAAGTCCGAGGCAGCTACGGTGAAAAGCTCTGTTCCACAAGGCACAGTACTAGCTCCATCTTGTTCCTCATTCCTCATATCCGACATAGACAAGGATGTCAGCCACAGCACCGTGTCTTCCTTTGCAGATGACACCCGAATCTGCATGACAGTGTCTTCCATTGCAGACACTGCAAGGCTCCAGGCGGACATCAACCAAATCTTTCAGTGGGCTGCAGAAAACAATATGAAGTTCAACGATGAGAAATTTCAATTACTCAGATATGGTAAACATGAGGAAATTAAATCTTCATCAGAGTACAAAACAAATTCTGGCCACAAAATAGAGCGAAACACAACGTCAAAGACCTGGGAGTGATTATGTCGGAGGATCTCACCTTCAAGGACCATAACATTGTATCAATCGCATCTGCTAGAAAAATGACAGGATGGATAATGAGAACCTTCAAAACTAGGGAGGCCAAGCCCATGATGACACTCTTCAGGTCACTTGTTCTATCTAGGCTGGAATATTGCTGCACTCTAACAGCACCTTTCAAGGCAGGTGAAATTGCCGACCTAGAAAATGTACAGAGAACTTTCACGGCGCGCATAACGGAGATAAAACACCTCAATTACTGGGAGCGCTTGAGGTTTCTAAACCTGTATTCCCTGGAACGCAGGAGGGAGAGATACATGATTATATACACCTGGAAAATCCTAGAGGGACTAGTACCGAACTTGCACACGAAAATCACTCACTACGAAAGCAAAAGACTTGGCAGACGATGCACCATCCCCCAATGAAAAGCAGGGGTGTCACTAGCACGTTAAGAGACCATACAATAAGTGTCAGGGGCCCGAGACTGTTCAACTACCTCCCAGCACACATAAGGGGGATTACCAACAGACCCCTGGCAGTCTTCAAGCTGGCACTGGACAAGCACCTAAAGTCAGTTCCTGATCAGCCGGGCTGTGGCTCGTACGTTGGTTTGCGTGCAGCCAGCAGCAACAGTCTGGTTGATCAGGCGCTGATCCACCAGGAGGCCTGGTCACAGACCGGGCCGCGGGGGCGTTGACCCCCGAAACTCTCTCCAGGTAAACTCCAGGTAAACTCACCAATTTGACTGGAGATTAAGGTGTATCATACTCAGAAAACCTCACTGTCTATCCATGAAAATAACACTGGCCAGAGTTACAAACATAAACAAACTTACCTGAGGTTCCTGGAGCTGTCTTGTCCAGTCGCCTGATATCTCAAGTTATGCAGGAATGCATATCCATCAATTTTGGCTTCTATTTGAGAGGTGTCAGCCCAATTTCACCTCTAGAGCACGAAAAATTCTTCCCATTATTCACTAACATTAGTGTCCAGTTCAAACAACAATGGCGAGTCTCGTCTGCGCAGGTGCAGGCTTCCCATTTTTTATAGCATTAATTTTTATTAAATACAGTATGGCCATCTATTTACATATAACTACTATATTTCTAGAAAATATATACAGTATTTTCCACAATAACTATTCTATTAGTTTTGTGGAAAATACTGTATATTCTCCAAAAATATTGCAGTATATTGTAGGTAATAAAAATTCATTTGTAAATAAATAAAGAACCAGGAATGGGTGAGCATCGGTGGGGTAGAGACGCCATTGTTTATGAATGTGGTACAGGCATGCTAGTGAAATGTGCATAAATTTTGTTGCTCTGGAAGTTAAATTGTGTTTGAAACTTCCCAAATAGGAGCCAAAATTGTTGGAATTGCAGTCCTGCATAACATGAGAAATCAGGCGACTACACAGAACTCCGTAATTAGATGGAAACAGGATATTACCCCAGCTACATCATGTCTTTATATTTATGTTGAAATTCTGGCCAGTATTTTCTCCATATTTTAGACAGGGGGTTCTGTACATGATGTACAGTAATCTCCAGACTAATTGATGAGTGGTATTAAGATAAATTCTCCTTCTGTTACATAAATGTGTATATGTAATCATTTATTAAATTTAACATGCAGTCCACAAATTTATAATAATGTTTACCAGAAATCCTGGTAATGTATATTTCATTTGAAATTAATATAGGTGAAGAGTGACTTGTGGATATGACAGTGGTAGGTATCGAAGGGGGACATTTTTTGTGACCTAGGTGTCCTAAAATTCCTACTTGTCTCTGTAAATTTTATAAAAAAATAATTATCTTTGTTACCATTTATTGGTATGTATCCCATGAGTTACATCCAAGTAAATTTAGTTTTCCACATTAGTTGCCCATTGGTCCTTTGAACCGGATGGAATTAGTGAAATCATTAATTAGTGAATTAATTACTTAAGAATTATATGTGAAATGACAGGAGGTGGATGTTAGGTCCACAAATTTACTTAATGTGTAGTGGATTATAATTATTACAATACTAATTTTTGTTAAGCCAAGTCTGGCAAAGATTTATATTAGAGTATTTGTATAACATTAATTTTGTTAAGCCAAGTCTGGCAAGGATAAGCTAAGATTTATATTAATGTGTATTTAAAATTTATATTATTTCCTTACATGAGTAATTGCTAAGCTCAAGTGTAGCTAGAATTCATATTAATGCAATTAAAATTTATATTATAATTTCCTTACATGTGTAATTGTTAAGCTCAAGTGTAGCGAAAATTATTAATGTATATTTAAAGTTTACATTATAATTTCCTTACATGTAATTGCTAAGCTCAAGTAGCTAGGATTTGTTCAAGGTAAGCTGTAATATTTACCTTCATAAAATGCAAAAGTAAGTACATAATCAGTGTTATTAATTAAGTTAAATTTAATACATTGCATCATGGGTGAAAATGAGGAAATTAATGCAGATGACAAACACCTGGAATTTAGAGGAAAAAAAAACATCATTGCAGGCTAGAAAATGTCATGTAACAAAGGCATACAATAGATGTTTGGAATTAATGAATCAAGAAACTGTGAATACTGATGATTTAAAAATTGTATTTAGATGCCTTAGGGAATAGATATGATTCATACAAATTATATTATAAAAAAATATGAAGGAGATTTGTTAGTAAATTGTATAGATGAGACAGAAATAAATCTTATGATTAACCAGTATTATGAATTAGAAGAAAAGATTCTTTCTTGTAAAAGTCAGGCCTTGAATAAATTAAAAGATATAAACCAGGCAGTTAATCAATCTGCTCCAACAAATAATATGTCTTTGCCAAAACTTCCAGAATTATGTTTACATGTATTTAATCCTGGAGAAAATTGGGAGGAGTTTTGGTCAATTTTTAAAGCAGCTGTGCATGATAGGAGTGACCTAACCTGGGTAACTAAATTATTTTACCTCAAAGGGCACATAAGAGGAGATGCTCACATACAAGCCTTTACCAATGTAGATGATTTTTACAAAGAAGCAGTTGACTTGTTGAAGGTCACTTATGGTAATATAGAACAAAGTAGGTTGGATCCAGTGAATATCATTGTTAATATAAAATCTCCAGATCACACTTACAAAGGTGTACAGAAGTTTAGAGTTAAACTGGAGATCACTCTCAAAACTTTAAGTAATAAATATAATCTGAAGGAATCAGACTGTTATTGAGTGCCATTGTACAGAATAAATTAAGCTGTAAAACACTTGAATGCCTCTCAAACAAGTATCACAAAGGTTATTTTGGTCTGGAGGAAATAAGACTAGGTCTACAAGAATTAATTGTTCAGTTGAAGACCGCAACCAACTCATTTTAAAGATGCAACACATAATAACTCTGAGATATCTGTCAAGTTTCACAAAGGGAAAAATTATCACAATGTTGATAATCAAAATTCATTTCCTTAAAAGAGTTGCATAGGTGCATATCAAGTAGCAGGAATCAGAAATAATGATTCTCCACAAGGTAAGAAAAATAAGTACCCTCCTAAGAGTAACCCAGTTAATAAGAAACCAGTCAAAGAAAAGAGAGATTGCCTCTTCTGCAAGGGTACTCATTTTTCTAAGAATTACAGTGCATACAATTCATGGATGATAAAGTTGAAGATTGGAGGAACTTTGACAGATGTATCAGATGTCTAGGTAATCACAAAAGTAAGGATTGTCATGCCAAATAAAACAACTGTTATCAATGTCACAAAGGAAGACACCATATAGTCATGTGTAAGGGTCTACATGATTTAAAGTTGATAATAATGATAATTGTTGACAACCTGACCCCAACAGTGGCTAAAGCAAAAATTGTGCTAATGTTTAAAAATGACGGTTTAGCTGAAGTAGCCTTACCTGTGTACAGGTAAAAGTTTATGAAAAAAAGGCATAAATCAAAAATGTAAAATGCATTATTAGGACCAGGGTCCCAACGTACTTTCATTAAAAGTAAAAGTTTTAATGGGGTGAAAGTACAAATGGGCGATCCTACAACTCTAAAATTATCTGGTTTTTTTCCTCAGATAAAAGGGCTCAATTGTTGACACTGTTTATGTAAAATGTCAGGTTGGGCAATTAGAAAAAAAAGTTTTTAATGCAGTAAATTTTGATAGACTTTCAGAGAAAATATCTACAATAGGGCTTAGTAAAGCTACAGAAAGACTTTCACATAATGTAAATTTAGCACCTTCTGGTGTAAATGATGATTCTGTAGCCCAATAAATATTTTGATAGGTAGTGACTATTATGCCTCCTTTGTAAAGGGTATGGTAAAGAAATGTGGTGTCACCCTTTTAAAGACTACAGGAGACCATGTAATGTATGGTACGATTCCTCGTAATGATAATGCATGACTAGAGGAAACTATAAATACTATCACTGTGTCTTACTCATGAAGTCGTGCCCCAGTATAATTCGTCCATAGAGGATGGTGTTGAGCCAGTGCATAAATTGTGGGAATTAGACAGCATTGGAATAAATGTTTACCTGGAGTTTACCTGGAGAGAGTTCCGGGGGTCAACGCCCCCGCGGCCCGGTCTGAGACCAGGCCTCCTGGTGGATCAGAGCCTGATCAACCAGGCTGTTGCTGCTGGCTGCACGCAAACCAACATACGAGCCACAGCCCGGCTGATCCGGAACTGACTTTAGGTGCTTGTCCAGTGCCAGCTTGAAGACTGCCAGGGGTCTGTTGGTAATCCCCCTTATGTGTGCTGGGAGGCAGTTGAACAGTCTCGGGCCCCCGACACTTTTGTATGGTCTCTTAACGTGCTAGTGCAGCCCCGCTTTCATTGGGGGGTGGTGCATCGTCTGCCAAGTCTTTGCTTTTGTTAGTGGGGGATTTTCGTGTGCAAGTTCGGTACTAGTCCCTCAGGATTTTCCAGGTGTATAATCATGTATCTCTCCCCCCTGCGTTCCAGGGATACAGGTTTAGGAACCTCAAGCGCTCCAAAAATTTAGGTGGGTTTTTTCTCCGTTATGCGTGCCGTGAAATTCTCTGTACATTTTCTAGGTCGGGAATTTCACCTGCCCTTTAAAGGTTTCTGTTAGTGTGCAGCAAATTCCCGCCTGATTGGGAAAAAGTGACCTGAAGAGTGTCATCATGGGTTGGCCTCCCCAGTTTTGAAGGTTCATTATCCATCCTGTCATTTTTCTAGCGATGCGATTGATACATGTTATGGTCCTTGAAGGTGAGATCCCCCGACATGATCACTCCCGGTCTTTGAGTTGGTGTTTCGCTCTATTTTGTGGCCAGAATTTGTTTTGTACTCTGATGAAGATTTAATTTCCTCTGTTTACCTATCTGAGTAATTGAAATTTTTCCTTCGTTGAACTTCATATTGTTTTCTGCAGCCCCCTGAAAGATTTGGTTGATGTCTGCCTGGAGTTTTGCAGTGTCTGCAATGGAAGACACTGTCATGCAGATTCGGGTGTCATCTGCAAAGGAAGACACGGTGCTGTGGTGACTCCTTGTCTATGTCGGATATAAGGATGAGGAACAAAATGGGAGCGAAATACTGTGCCTTGTGGAACAGAGCTTTTTACCGTAGCTGCCCCCGGACTTACTCTGTTGACGACTACTCTCTGTGTTCTGTTAGTGAGGAAATTATAGATCCATCGACCCACTTTTCCTGTTATTCCCTTTTGCACGCATTTTGTGCGCTATTACGCCATGGTCACACTTGTCGAAGGCTTTTGCAAAGTCTGTTATTATACATCTGCATTCTTTTTGTCTTCTAGTGCATTTGGACCTTGTCTAGGGGCCCAATATTTGAGACGACAGGAGCGCCCTGTTCTAAACCCTTTGCCTGGGTTGTGTAAAGGGTTTTTAGTGGGGGTGATCTTGCTTCTTAGGACCCTTTCAAAGTTTTTTTATGATATGGGATGTTAGTGCTATTGGTCTGTATTTTTTTGCTGTTGCTTTACTCCCCCCTTTGGGGAGGGGGGGTTTGTCGTTTTTTTTTTAAATGTGGGGACGCCCCCGGTCCAGCTCCCCCCCCCCTGGTGGAAAGGCTCGTGATGGGGCTTCTTGCAGTTTTGAGAACACAGATTTTCCTGGTGGTCCTGGGGCAAGGCTGGGCATGTCTTTTATCGCCTGTTCGAGTCATTTGGCTCAGGAAAACATGGGATAGGCTTGTGTTATCAAATTTTGGGCTCTCCATAAAAATTCTTTTTGATCTTCGATCTCGTTGGTTAGCGGCTTGCAAAAAACAGCATTGGGACTTGAGTATCCTATTTCCTTGTTGTATCTGTGTAGGACCCATCTTGTTTAAGTAGGGGCCCAATACTGGACTTGTTTCGACTTTCTTTTTGGCATAGGAGAAAAATACTTTGGGTTTCTTTCTTTATTTATGCTTTGTTCCCCCCGCGTTTTCCTGACTCCAAAGGATTTTTTTAGTTTAAAGTTCGAGGGTTTGTATTTCTCGCCGTGTCCCCCTCGCATTTCAGTTTTTTTTACCTCTTTTTGCCGCCTGTTTTTTCTTTTCCGTCGCCTTTTTAAAGGGAGCGCCTGTTCTTTTCTGTTTTACATCTTCCCCCTTTCCTTAGGGGAATAACCCTTGTGATAATCGAGTGTCCGATTTAAATCGTTTGGGATAAGTTGGGGTCGTTTGCTTAGATATTTTCCCAGCTTATATGGGTTGGGAATTGGGTTTATTTGGGTCCCATTTTAGTTTTTGTTATTGAAGTTAATTTGGTGAAATGCCCCCTCTGACTAACCATTATGTCGGTCTGGGGCTCCGCGCATACATGATAAACCCTAATTAGTTGTGTTGAGTAATTGTTTTTGATATGGTGATTTTCTTATAGTCATCTTGTTATTTTGGATGAGGTTGTGATTCCCCATCTAGTAGGCTTATTTTTTGCTGGGTTTAAATTAATTTTGTGCGGTTTAAAAAGCTCCGTGAGTGTGATTTTTCATAGGCGCCCCCGGGTGTTATTCTGCAAAAATTATTTGCTATTTTCCCTCCATTTGGGTCCCTTTAAATTGAACCCCCCGGAAAAGATTTTGGGGTGCAGGAGCGGGAAAAGGTTTTCCCGGGACAGGGGTCAATTTTTTAAAGCTTTTCCTGGAATTGCTGGGATTTGCCCCGGAGGCTTGTAGACTATCAAAAGATGGGTTTTGGTTTCCGACCTTTATGCAAAAAACTTCCACACATCTTTTGAGGCTTTTAGCAGTTCTGGCAACAAGTGACTCTGCAATGTCAGGCAACCCCCCCCCTTTTGCCTGTTCACTCTGCATTTTTGTATAGGTTGTAACCCGGGACCCCATTTTTTTGTCCCAATATCCTTTTGTGGGTCTCAGTGAAGCCCCGAAATTGCCTTTGCCCTTTCAAGCATCCACGGGGAAAAAGGGATTTTGTTGTTTGTTGCTGGGGTTTAGACCTGTATATTTGCAAAAAAGAAGTATCGGACTGGTGGGATTGTTTGGGATGGGGGGGGGAATTTTTTTTTTCCGGCATTAGTATCTGATCGTTGGTTTTGGGGTAGGCCATCGAGTGGGTTTCCCCCCAGGAAAGACTGGATTTTGGGAACATTTCTGCCATTTCTGCCAGTTTTTTTTCCCCCTGGGATAAAAACCTCTCCCCCTTGAGTGGTTTTGGCTACCCGGTTTTCCCCGGCCGGATGTTTTTTTTATTTTTGTCCCCCTTTTTATGGTAGCTGGCAATTTAGTATGCCGTCTTTTCCCGTATGAAGGGTACCAGTTCGGGTGAAAAAGCTTACAGGAAGGGAGTTTTCATTTTCCCGTTGTCTTTTGGGGATGGCATTTTTTTGGGGGGTCAAGGCAGTCCCATCTGTTTTTCCGATTTTCCCATGCCCGCAGATACCCAAATCATTATGTGACAGGTTTTTTTCCCTTTGCCCTTGGGTTTCTGTGACGTAAACCCCGTTGGGGCGTTTCCCTGTCTTCTTCTATCCTCCCTAGCACCAACAATGGGGCTCCCACCCTTTGTTTTTGGGTTTTTATCCCAAATATTCTATGGGGTCCTCTTGTTTGCTATTTCCCGCGGTATTTTGTTTGCAAATTGGTTTTATTTATCTTTGATACCTTGTTTCCCTACTTGGTCCTGTCCCCTATGAGGTCATCATTTGTATTCCTTCTGGTATAATTCCCGACTACCTGGACAAAATCCCCTTCACCCCTTCGTCTCCCAGGACGCATCTCCACTTCACCCTTACTGTCTCCAGGACGCATCTCCCCTTCCCCAGTATGTTCCCAGGACGATCCAGCTTCACCCTTATGTCCCCAGGGAAAACACCTCCAGCTTCACCATTCGTCTCCCAGGGGCAGCACCTCCGCTTCACCATTCTGTTCCCGGGCAGACCTCCCGCTTCCCCATTACTGTCCCCGGACAGCACTATCAGCCCCCCATTTATGACTACAGGCATCATCCCAGCCTTACAGTTTTGACACATGGCCAGTCAAGGGCAGTACCCTTTAGCCGGACTTTTATGTTCCCATTGTTGTAAAATTCAGGTTTTTTGAAAAACAGTTTTATGTTGACCCCTTTTTTTTTTTCCCTTGTGATTTTAGTCCCCCAAATTTATCCATTTGGGGATACCAAAAAACTTCCCCGTTTTTAATATGCTTGTAGTAGTTTTTTGGATATCTGCACAAAGGGGGGTGACACCCCCCCCCCCCCCAAAAATGACAAATTTAGCATGTGGAAGCCCCTTTTTGACTGACCACAGATACACACGCTTATAATGATTTTGAAGGTTGATTTACTGCAATTCTACTAGCAACCTCTTGAATATTCTATTTAAAAACCGTAGGTGGTGCCAACGAAACCGTTGAAACCGTCCCGGGTTGACCATCAAGGGTTGGGGCCCGTCAAGGTTCGGACCCTAAGGGTTCGGGCCCGTCTATTGATCTGACGTGGGTCACTTATTTAAACCCTCTGGTCGGTGATTTGAGCTAACCATGAAGGTCTATGGAAAAAACTACCCCAGAATAGGATTTGATTGATACAAAAGTATAACTTGCGTGTTGAAAAGCCCTGACTGGGACTCCTACAATGCAACGGGCGGCATCCCCTTTGTTTTTTCAATGCTGTATTAGTTCTCTATTTTTTTTTTTTCCTTCCACCCCAAAAAATGCTATATTATCATATGTTGCTGGTGCAAAATTTTTGGGGGAAAAAGGGGGCTTTTTTTGTAGTAAAAATTGCTTTTCGTTGTGTATATTGCGACCGCTGGTAAACTACAGGTTATATGAAATTCACAGTAACGTCTCGTATTTCAAGAAAAGAAACTAATGAAAGTCACTCCACTCCACATAAGTACCATTATAATACTGGTTAGTTGCTACTACAACACTGTATCTGCTATTCACTGGTATCACTAGATTATATGCGAGTACACTAGCAAGCCAGGAAGATTATTAAAAACAGCTGACCTGTGGTAAGTTTCTGGCGACTTCTGGCACCTGCCTCTATAGGCTTATCACTTCATTACAAATTCACCTGTTTTCAAATGACACTTTAGCCTTTATCATCAATATACTAGGGAGCCACTGTAGTATACACTATACACTATGTATACTCAATGCTTTCAGGGAGACTTTCTTTCCTCTGACACAAAGTTCAATATTATTTTTTTTTTTTTTTTTTTTTTTTTTTTTTTTCCTGGGACAGGCCTATGATTCCCCTCTGGCAGTAAACTCTGTTAGGTAGTGCACACAATTCTCCTTTTTTTACTCAGTATATAATGTTTTCCGCCCAAGATTGGTTCCAGGTGCTAGAGGGATGTATCGTATAGGATTGATGACACAAATTAAAGTTCTAGCACGTAAGAGCGACCGTGAAAACACCAGAAAACCGGGAGCACAACGAGGCACGGTGACACGCTGACACGCTTACCCCACCCTTCTTTTACTCAGGAACAGTACCTGAGAGATGTAAAAATTTGAATCTGGACAATACTGGGTACGACTTCCATGGGGACTGAACCATCCAGAATTGCCCACTAATTACAGAATGGCATATGGACAATTAAAGGCTGAGTCAGCTCCGCAAACTGAGTAAGATGCCAGAATTGTTGACTGCCTCTAATGATATAATTACTGAACAATTAATTAATAAATTTTTAGAAGAGGTACCTCCTGAGCAAGCCAAAATTTATGGTCACTATTTGCCACATCACAGAGTGAAGAAGGATTCTAAGACCACTCCTCAAAGGATTGTGTTTAATTGTAGTGCCAGGAGTAACAAAATTGTAATTAGTTGAAATGACTGATGACAGGTCCGTCGTTGACGGAAAAATTAGGAGATATCTTATTAAATTTCAGGGTGAAGAATTATGCCTTTACGGCTGACATAAGTAAAGCTTTCCTAAGAGTGGGTTTACAAGAGGCTGACCGGGATTGTACTCGCTTCTTATGGCCTGAGAATCCTATTGACCCACTTAGCCCTCTGAAAACCTTTCGCTTTATGAGCGTATCATTTGGTGCTACATCCAGTCCGTTCCTACTTCAAGCGACGATAAATGCACACCTTAACCATATGGGAAGTCCATTGAGTAAAGTAATGAGCAAACAATTTCATGTGGACAATTTCCTGTGTGTGATGTCAACTGAAGAGGAACTGTTAATGACTTATGGAGAGGCTAATAAAATAATGCAAAGTGCAGATATGCTTCTGAGGGAATGGAATAGTAATTCGTCCAAATTAAAGGGCAAAAATAAGTGAAGATTTCCCAGGAGATGAAATACCAAAATGTAGTAAGGTATTGGGATTAACTTGAAATACTGAGAGATATGTGTTAATGTTAAAACCTAATAATTACAGTATGCCCAGTAAATTAGCTAAAAGAGTTTTGCTTGCTGAAGTTTCCAAATGTTTTGATCCACTAGGCTTAGTGTCACCCCTTACTATAAGGGGAAAATTATTAATACAAGAGGCATGGAAGCTTAAATGTGCTTGGAATGAAACTCTACCTGAGGAATTCATTAACAGGTGGGATGAATTAATTGGTGATTATGAAAAAATTCCAATGTTGGAGTTCACATGGCAGGTGGCCAATCCAGATGGGAAAAATGTACTCCACATTTTTTGTGATGCTTCAAAATTGGCATCTGGAGCAAATGCTTACCTTCAATGTAATAGTGTTATTTCTCTTGTCATGTCTAAGGATAAAGTGTCTCCAATTAAATCACGTACCTTTCCTCAGTTGGAATTAACAGCCATTTATGTAGGTGTCAAATTAGCTAATTATATAAGAAATAAGTTGCAGGAGATAAATATTAGCGACACTGTAATTTGGTCTGATAATGAGGTATCCTTACAATGGATTCGCAATGGAAACAGTAAAATTGTGTGCGTATAAAACAGAGTAGCTGAAATTAATCAGATGCAAGAGAAGTATAATAGTTTGGGTCAGCACATGTTAACATTTAATCATATCATGTACCTGGTGAGGAGACTCCAGCTGATTTCTTGTCTTGAGGTTTACCTTATGCTAAATTTGTAAATGCTGAATCATGGTTTAAATGACTGAGTTGGTTGGTAAATAAGGCTAATTGGCCTGTACAAAAGGTGCATATTGCTCCTTTTGAAATTTCTGTTACCACCGCTCCAATAGTTTTTCCTTCCTTAGCCATTGATATAAATAGATATTCTTCTTTACCCAAACTAATCAATGTAACTAAGTTGGTGTTTAAATTTCTAAACAAGATGAATATCTCACATAAGTTTTCACATCCTCTTGAATATTGGATACAGAAGGTACAAGAAGAAATGGTGTAATAGCGCACAAAATGCGTGCTAAAGGAATAACAGGAAAAGTTGGTCGAAGGATCTATAATTTCCTCACTAACAGAACACAGAGAGTAGTCGTCAACAGAGTAAAGTCCGAGGCAGCTACGGTGAAAAGCTCTGTTCCACAAGGCACAGTACTCGCTCCCATCTTGTTCCTCATCCTCATATCCGACATAGACAAGGATGTCAGCCACAGCACCGTGTCTTCCTTTGCAGATGACACCCGAATCTGCATGACAGTGTCTTCCATTGCAGACACTGCAAGGCTCCAGGCGGACATCAACCAAATCTTTCAGTGGGCTGCAGAAAACAATATGAAGTTCAACGATGAGAAATTTCAATTACTCAGATATGGTAAACACGAGGAAATTAAATCTTCATCAGAGTACAAAACAAATTCTGGCCACAAAATAGAGCGAAACACCAATGTCAAAGACCTGGGAGTGATCACGTCGGAGGATCTCACCTTCAAGAACCATAACATTGTATCAATTGCATCTGCTAGAAAAATGACAGGATGGACAATGAGAACCTTCAAAACTAGGTAGGCCAAGCCCATGATAACACTCTTCAGGTCACTTGTTCTATCTAGGCTGGAATATTGCTGCACACTAACAGCACCTTTGAAAGCAGGTGAAATTGCTGACTTAGAAAATGTACAGAGAACCTTCACGGCACGCATAATGGAGATAAAACACCTCAATTACTGGGAGCGCTTGAGGTTCCTAAAACTGTATTCCCTGGAATGCAGGCAGGAGAGATACATGATTATATACACCTGGAAAATCCTAGAGGGACTAGTACCGAACTTGCACATGAAAATCACTCACTACGAAAGCAAAAGACTTGGCAGACAATGCAACATCCCCCCAATGAAAAGCAGGGGTGTCACTAGCGCGTTAAGAGACCATACAATAACTGTCAGGGGCCCGAGACTGTTCAACTGCCTCCCAGCATACATAAGGGGGATTACCAACAGACCCCTGGCAGTCTTCAAGCTTGCACTGGACAAGCACCTAAAGTCGGTTCCTGACCAGCCGGGCTGTGGCTCGTACGTTGGTTTGCGTGCAGCCAGCAGCAACAACCTGGTTGATCAGGCTCTGATCCACCAGGAGGCCTGGTCACAGACCGGGCCGCGGGGGCGTTGACCCCCGGAACTCTCTCCAGGTAAATTCCAGGTAATAGAGAAATTGGGGCTGCATTTAGAGAATAGTGTAATTAGGTGCAGAGGTAGGTTACAAATGCTCAATTGGGTGATTATGCTAAACACCCTATCTTACTGCTCAAAACTCGTCATCTAACAAATTTAATTGTTTTAAATGCCCATAAAAATGTAATGCATGGTGGGGTACAAGATACCTTAAATTGTATTAGGGAAACTTTCTGGATTCCTCAAGGACCGCAAAGTGCAAAAAGGGTGATTAAATCTTGTGTAATATGTTTCCGTGTGGACGCCAGATACTATATGTACCCAGGTCCTCCACTATTGCCAAAGGAGCAATTTGAGTCGTTCAGCAACGATCTCCACCCGGCCCCAGTGTGGAAAATACATTGGATCCCCGGTTAACGATATTTTTTCATTCAAGAAGTATGTTCAGGTGCGAGTACTGACTAAATTTGTTCCCATAAGGAATATTGTGAAGTAGATTAGTCCATTTCAGACCCCCAAACATACACATACAAACGCACTTAAATAAATACACTTACATAATTGGTCGCATTGCGAGGTGATCGTTAAGCGGGGGTCCACTGTACTGTATATTCTCCAAATATACAGTGTATTTTGTATGTAAATTAATGTAATATATTGTAGGTAATAAAAATTAATTTGTAAATAAATAAAGAACCAGCAATTGGTGAGCGTCGCTGGGGTAGAGACTCCACTGCTTTTTAATGTGGTTCAGGAACGCTAATGAAATGTGTATAAATTTCATAGCTCTCAAGTTAAATTGTGTTTCAAACTTCCCAAATAAGAGCCAAAATTGTTGGAATTGCAGTCCTGCATAAAGTGAGAAATCAGGTGACTGGACAGGACTCCGTAATTAGATGGAAACAGGATATTACCCAAGCTAAGTCATGTCTTTATATTTATGTTGAAATTCTGGCCAGTATTTTCTCCATATTTTAGATGTGTGCATATGTCTGTGCCTGCGCCCCTTGTGTGTATGTGTGCTCGCGCACGCTAGTGTGGGTGTATGACCCACTTAATATTTGTATTTATAACTCATTACAATCGTGACCAGGTGTGGACGTATCAGTGGTTCATTACTGTGAAGGCTTACTCAGCTCTGTAATAACTTCAGACAGTATTACCAAAGCTGGCTCCTCCTCAGGAAAATTAATGAATAGAAAACGAAATAATAATTAACAAAGATAAACACTTTATTATTTATTAAAGCAAGCATAAAACAATAAAACATGACAGGTATATCCTATTACAAAGAAAAATGAAAAATGAAATGAATAAAATAACATTTGAACTCAATGCTAATATTTATATTGGGGTGTCTGGTGTTGGTGACACTTCGTGTTGTTGAAATCTTAGCCGTTGCTGATGTGGGGGGGGGGGTCGCAGGTGTTGGTGACCACCACCGGCTAGTTCTTCACAGAGTATCGCCGTGAGTATTCTATCCCGATGACAGGAAAGCAGGTTCTTTACCGCTGCAATGATGTGGGGTTACGTCCTGCAATTTCATACAGGTGCACAGATAATTAAATCCAATATGGGACGTCTCCAGGATGTTAGTCCGTCTCCATCAGTTTTGCTCGTTGATTGACAGGTGACCCTCTCTGCCATCCAAGCTGAAAAGATAGACAGATTACCCACTGCTTAAATAATCACTCTTCATGATAAGTACAATACCTAAAAGACGTGGTGATTATTACAACAGTCAACTTAGAGCAAGGTTGAAAAGACTAAGTATATTATTGGTCCAAAGTGAAGCTTTCAACCAATAAATCTACTAGAATACAAGGCAGGCATGTACTTACAGTAGTGTTGGGAGCTGTGAGTCGAGTGATTTACTGTTTGACCAGAGCCCCACACGTCACCTTTCTGGGGGGGGAAGAGGGAGGGGAAGGGATAGTGGGAGCTAGACTGACCCTATGTTAACAAGCAGCTGGCAATCAAACTATCACTTTTGGGGAGGGGGAAAAAAAACGGCGGGAATAGCGGGAGCTTGACTTACCCTACCTTAACAAGTAGCCGGCAATGAAACTATTGTTACTATATATTCCCTCGCTACTCCTATCTATTGAACTTTTCCCTCACAATTACTTTGTAATTTGTTCATGACTGTAACTGTGGAAATTTTTTTGATTTTCCGAAGCTATAGCGCCTAATAGGTGTTTAAGGTGTCGATATGAGTCAAAAATGGATGTGCGGGGGGTTTGGTGGACTCGGGCCATGGGGGAGGCTGGAGTTTTTTGAATGTGGTGAGGAGGCTGGGAAAGCATGGAACCACGAAATTGGCATTCACGGCGGCCTAAGGATTAATATAGGCCTCATTTCATAATAGGAAGTGCCGAATGTTCCTGTGAAGTGAAGGGAACGTGAATTAACGACCACCGTAATAAAGTGGTAAAATGAGTGAATAAGGTAGACCGGTGACTGGCGCTACTATGGACTGCCGGGGAACATTACCCTTGGTTTAATCATCACTCATCGGTCCAGATCTAATGGAGTGATCTTAATGGGAAAAAATTATGAGACATTAAATCGTCTTGTGAATTGAATGTATTAAGAAATAACGCAAGTAAGATAATGCGTGGAATGAAATAAGTCCGCTGTCCGTGTGAACACCTAGACCTGGTTGTATCCCGTCCGAGAAAGTGAAGGCATTGAGTCCGACTTTAACGGACAAACCAACGGTATCTCCCTGCAGAATGAGAACCGTGTCGGTGTAACAGGAATCGAATGAGATGGTGAATGGAGGAAATAAGGGTATCAATCACCCACAGTTAAGTAACCCTCTATTATAACAGACTGATGCTGGCCAGTTAGGTTATGTTGTAATTGGATAGGTTTATGAGTGATCCACTACATCAATGACCACCAGAGAACATCTGGAAAGTGGTGGGATTATGTACAAAGTTTTTCCTTGATGGATGTATCCAGGTGTATCCTACCCCCCCTTCATTCAGCTAAACTAATATAATCTATACAGTCCACAATTAATTAGTAGCACCGTACTTGTGGGTGCTATCCAATCCATACTGGTCTCGGATAGATATGGATAAGATTGTGAGGTCGAAGGAACCACTTGCCGCGACCAGGGGTGGTTAAGTTTTCTCACATGTCTACACGGGGTGACTACGGTAAACAATATGGTTGTCTCCCAATGAGATTACTGGTATGTATATAATGTTGAGGTACATACAGGTAAGCACCCTATAAAATTTTCCATATCTGCCCGTTGGTCCTTCCTGAACCGGAGGCAATCAGTGAAAAAATTAATTGAATTAATTACTTAATAATTAAGTGACTGATTGAAGGAAGTGGGTGTAGGGTGCACAAGTTTAATCGATCGTGTGATGGATGATAATTAGCCCAATTAATTGCTAGCACATGTGTGGCTAGGATTTATACAAGAGTAAAGTGCAAGAATTACTCTTATAAGGCGCCTACTTAAGTTGTATAATCAGTGATTAATAATTCTCTAACCAGACTGGATCTAATGGAGTTAATGTGACTGACAAGTCCGTGAATTTTAGAGTAATGAAAGCATCATTACAGGCTATTAAAAGCCATGTGACGAAGGCATTTGATTTAGTGAATCAAAGAACCGTGAACCCTAATGAATTAAAGTTATATTTAGATGCTTTAGAGAGTAGATTTGATTGGTACAAATTGTGGTTTAAAGACTGTGAAAGAGATCTGCTAGAGAATTGTGCAGATGGAATGGAAATGAATGTTTTTAATTAATCAACATTACGAATTGGAAGAAAAACTGTCTTGTAAAAGTAAGGCTTTGAATAAATTAAAGGGTGTAAGCCAGGCAGTTGATCAACCTATTAATGCAAAGGGTGGGTTTGCCAAAACCTCCATAGTACGGTCTGGAGGAAATCAGACTAGGTCGGCAGGAATTAATTGTTCAATTGCAGACCAGTCAGCCAAACAGTTCTAAGGATATAACACATAATGACTCTGAAGTATCTGTCAAGTCTCAAAAGGGAAAAATAATCCCAGTGGTAATAATCATAGTTAAGAGTTAAATAGGCACATATCAAGTCAGGAATCAGTAATAGTGGTTTCCTCACATCAAGGTAAGAGGAATAAGTACCTCAGTAAGTGTAACCCAGTTAATAAGAGGTCAGGCAAGGAAAGAGAGACTGCCTCTTCTGCCAGGGTACTCATTTCACTAAAAATTGTAATGCCTGTAATTCATGGGATATTAAAGTGGAAAGAATGAAAGAACTTGACAGATTTATCAGATGTCTAGACAATCATAATGTAAAGGATTGTCATACCAAATTGAACAGTTGCTATCAATGCAACAAGGGAAAGCACCATACAGTTATGTGCAGGGTTGTATGTGATTCTTATAATAATGGTGACAATAATGATAATGTTAATAACCCTGACACTACAGTGACTGATGTAAAGGTTGCAGCTAATGGCAATAATGATGGCCTAGCTGAGGTAGCCTTGCCGGTACTGGATGTAATAATTCAGGATAAAGGGCATAAATCCAAAAGCATGCGGCGTCACTCTCCTCAACACTGGTACGGGCCATGTACTATATGGCAGACTACCGCCTAGTAATAATGACTAGAAGTAGTGAATACGTCACGGTGTCTTGCTCATAAAAGGTCAACCCAGTACAAGTATTCCTCTATCGAGAATGATGTTGAACCAGTCTAATTTGTGGGAGCTGGACAGCATGGGGATTAATATAAATGAGTTAAGTCCAAATGATTCCTTTACTCAGGAACAATACCTGAAGGATGTTAAATGTGAATCTGGACATTACTGGGTGCGACTTCCGTGGAAGCTCGACCGTCCAGAATTACCTACTAATTATAGGATGGCATATGGACAGTTAAAGGGCCCAGCTCTGCGAACTGAGCAAGACACCAAAATTGTTGACTGCTTATAATGATATAATTAATAAACAGTTAAATAATAAATTGTTCTTCAGGCGACGATAAATGCACACCTTAAGTGCACAGGTGGTCCACTGAGCGAAGTAATTGGGTAAATAATCTTATGTGGACAATTTCCGGGTGTGACGTCAACTGAAGAGGAACTAATGAGGATATGTGAAGGGGTTAATGAAATAATGCAGTAAGGTGCTGGGACTGACTTGGGATACTGAGAGAGACTTGTTATTGTTAAAGTCTCAAAATTCCAGTATGCCCAATAAATTAATCCAGGGAGCATAGGCTTATGCCCCTGAGAGAATGGAACAGTAATTAGTCCATTTTGAGGGATCAATAAATATGGATGGCCATGGAGTTGGTGCCTATATGCAGTAATGTGCTGGGGCTGACTTGGGATACTGAGAGAGACTTGTTATTGTTAAAGTCTCATAATTCCAGTATGCCCAATAAATTAATCCAGGGAGCATAGGCTTATGCCCCTGAGAGAATGGAACACTAATTAGTCCATTTTGAGGGTTCAATAAATATGGATTGCCATGGAGTTGGTGCCTATATGCAGTAATGTGCTGGGGCTGACTTGGGATACTGAGAGAGACTTGTTATTGTTAAAGTCTCATAATTCCAGTATGCCCAACAAATTAACCCAGAGAGCATAGGCTTAGTGTCACACCTTACAATAAGAGGGAAATTGTTAATACCAGAAGCATGGAGGCTTGAGTGTGCTTTGGATGGAGTCCTACCTGAGGAGTTAACAGGTGGAAAGAATTAATGGGTGATTATGTAAATATCAATGCAAGAGTTCCCAAGCCAGGTGGCCAGTGAAGATGGGAAAATTGTACTCCACATTATGTAAGTCGTCTAGCAACGACCTCCGCCCGGCCGCAGTGTGGAAAATTTTTTGATTTTCCGAAGCTATAGCGCCTAATAGGTGTTTAAGGTGTCGATATGAGTCAAAAATGTATTTGACAATAGAGTAGAACCAAGAGTTCCCTTTGCGCATGCGCGGATGTGCGGGGGGTTTGGTGGACTCGGGCCATGGGGGAGGCGGGAGTTTTTTGAATGTGGTGAGGAGGCTGGGAAAGCAATGAACCACGAAATTGGCATTCACGGCGGCCTAAGGATTAATATAGGCCTCATTTCATAATAGGAAGTGTCGTAACTGTTCCTGGTGGAGAGTGAGGGAACGTGATTTACGAGACCACCGTAATAAAGTGGTAAAATGAGTGAATAAGGGTAGGACCGGGTGACTGGTGCGTCACTATGGACTGTGTCCTGGGGAAAATTACCCTTGGTTTAATCATCACTCATCGGTCTCAGATCTTAATGGAGTGATCTCTAATGTGTATAATAATTATGAGACATTAAATCGTCTTGTGAATTGTAATGTAATTAATGATAATAACGCTAAGTTAAGATAATGCGTGAAGTGAAATAAGTCGCCTTGCTCCGAGTGAACACGCTAGACCTGGTTGTTCCCGTCCGAGGAAAGTGAAGGGCATTGAGTCACGACTTCTAAACCGGGACAAACCAACGGATACCTCGTCCTGCTGGAATGAGAACCGTGTCGGTGTAACAGGACATCGAAATGAGATGGTGAATGGAGGAAATAAGGAGTATCAATCACCCACAGTTAAGTAACCCTTCTAGTTATAACAGACTGATGCTGGCCAGTTAGGTTATGTTGTAATTGGATAGGTTATGAGTGATCCAGCTACATCAAGTGACCACCAGAGAACATCTGGTAAGTGGTGGGATTATGTACAAATGTTTTCCTTGATGGATGTATCCAGGTGTATCCTACCCCCCCCCCCCTTCATTCAGCTAAACTAATATAATCTATACAGTCCACAATTAATTAGTAGCACCGTACTTGTGGGTGCTATCCAATCCATACTGGTCTCGGATAGATATGGATAAGATTGTGAGGTCGAAGGAACCACTTGCCGCGACCAGGGGTGGTTAAGTTTTCTCACATGTCTACACGGGGTGACTACGGTAAACAATATGGTTGTCTCCCAATGAGATTACTGGTATGTATATAATGTTGAGGTACATACAGGTAAGCACCCTATAAAATTTTCCATAGTAACCATGTATAGGAGTGAGGCTGATTCATTACCTTTGTAACTTGCCATGATTGTGACCAGATCTACCTGGAGTTCATTACCTTTGTAACTTGCCATGATTGTGACCAGATCTACCTGGAGTTCATTACCTTTGCAACTAGTTCAGCTATCATAACTTTGGGGTCCAGTCCCTAGACACATTATGTACCTTTGTAATCTTTTGACTACCGCCCACAGGATGGGTATGAAGTGCATAATAAAGATATTAAACAAAATTAAACTAACTTTTAGACAGGGGGTTCTGTACGTGACACACAGTAATCCCCAGACTAATTTGTGAGTGGTATTAAGATAAATTCTCCTTCTGTTACATAAATGTGTATATGTAATCATTTATTAAATTTAACACACAGTCCACAAATTTATTTTAAAAATTTTTTACCAAAATTCCTGGTAATGTATATTTCATTTGAAATTAATATAGGTCAAGAGTGACTTGTGGATATGACAGTAGTAGGTATCGAAGGGGGACATTTTTTTGTGACCTAGGTGTCCTAAAATTCCTACTTGTCTCTGTAACTTTGATAAAAAATAATTATCTTTGTTATCATTTACTGGTATGTATCTGATGAGTTACATTCAGGTAAATTTAATTTTCCATAAGTTTTAAGTCAATTTTAAGCCTGCCCATAATGCTCGGCATTTTGACATGTACACCCAACCACTATAATACTACGAGGCCTCAGTAAGGAAGTTCACAGCTGACCTAGAGACTGTTGATTGGCCTACAGAATTCTCCAAGGCCAATGGTATTGATGACTGGACAGACATCTTTCTTAACAAATTACTTAGACTATACAACAAACATTGTCCTATAAAAACAAAACAGATCACATACAAACGGCTTGGTTGCCCATGGCTAACCAGCACCATTCTGAAATCCATTGACAAGAAACACCAATATGAAAAGCAATATAGACAGGGCTTAATACACAAAGATACTCTTAAACACTATTCATCAGCTCTCACCAAAGTAATAAAAAAGCCAAACAACTATACTACTCCAGTAGATTCAAACACAACAGACCTCCATCACGTCGGCTGTCAATATCAGCCTAGCTGAGTCAGCTGACAGTCAGCCAAATAGCTCAGCTGACCGGGACTTCACGTCTCCAGATGTTCCAAGTCTTGCTCCTGTGGTATACAACCTGATGTCGCGCATAAAAATACTGGAAACACAACAATTTCTCCTGAAACAACAACTTGAACAACACATGGAAAGATGTGTAGAGTGTACCAATAACAAGATTGTCACAATTTGTGAAAGCAAGTGTAAGGCTGCTGAACAAGGTGTTAGTTTAATATGTTTATTATGCACCCCATACCCATCCTGTGGGCGGTAGTCAAAAGATTACAGAGGTACATAATTGGTCCAGGGACTGGACTCCAAAGTTTTGATAGCTGAGCAAGTTACAAAGGTAATGAACTAGATCTGGTCATAATCATGACCAAGTTACAAAGGTAATGACTCCAGGTAGAGCCTGGTCACACTCATGAATAATTGCAAAGGAATGAATCATAAAACACATTAATCATGAGAATTTACAAAGGTAATGAAACTCCAGGTAGAGCTGGTCAAATCATGACAATTTCAAAGGTAATGAATGATAAACACGTTATCACATGATTACAATCATAAACAAATTACAGAGTAATGAACAGTTAACAAACATAGCAGGGAATTCATCCATTGCCCCAACAACAGATGTTTTCTAGTGCCTGTCTCTCCTCGGCAGACAGCCATTGCAAACAGCAGCAAGTTGCCCCGGGATCTGCTGCTTGCACGAGCACCATCGACCCTCCCCAAGAGGTCCAAGAAGCCAGTGGTTTTCCGTTAGCAGCCCATGGAGACTGTCCTAGGACATGGAAAAACGCCCCGGGGCCCCAAGTTGACTGAAGATCCCAGGCCCTCGTGTCACGGGATTTTAAGCTTGAGGAACTGAGCAAGGTGGTGGTGGGGGTTTCTTAATCACATAATGACAAAATAAATTTTTTGTGTTGAAAATGTAGGAGCAACAAAACGAAGGCTATGGTGTCAATGAGTTAGTAATATTTGGATGACCGTAATAAGTGGGGGGTTTAAGAGTGTAAAGGGGGCCAATGGGGGGTCTATAATTTTTAGAAATAGTGATAGCTTTAAGTGGGGGGTGAAGAGGTGATGAGAGCGGGGGTGTCATAATGTTAGAAATTAGTGAAAAACATAATTTAAGTGGGGTGAAAAAAGGGGTGATGAGAGTGGTGGTGCTTAATGTTATAAAGTGATGCATAAAATAATGGGGGTGCGAGTGTGATGGGGTTAGTCACAAGACTTTAAAATTTGAACAAATCCGGTTGACAAATGTAATAACACAATGTGGTAGTGGCGCTGGTGATGACAGTGTATTTTTGGGGAAAAATTTTTTTTAATTTTTCCCCAAACTATAGTGCCTAATAGGTGTTTAATGTGTCAAAAGGGTAAAAAAGTATTTGAAAATAAATTAAAAACCAAGATTTTCCCTTTGCGCACCGCGGATGTGGGGGGGAAGGGGGGGGCCGTATTGTTTTGAATGGTGGTGGGGAAAAAGCTGAGAAAACAGGAACCACAAAATTTGACGTTCACGGGGGCCCAAAAAGGGGTTTAATAAAGGCCTCATTTCAAAATAAGAAGTTCAAAATTTTTTTCCCTGGTGGAGAGTGGGGGAAAGGGATTTAGGGGCCCAAACAGTAAATAGTGGTAAAAGTGTGATAAAAAAGGGACGGGTGACTGACCCCCAAAAAACAAGGGAAACTGGGGTCCGGGGGAAAAATTTCCCCCTTGGTTTTAATCACACTCCTCGGTCTCAGATTTTTTAAGGGAAAGTGCCCTCTATTTTGGGTATAATAGTTATGAACTTTAAAAATCGGTTTGGGTAAAATTGGGTAATTAATTAATGATAAAACGCTAATTTAAAGAGAATATGTAAAGTAAAATTAAGTCTTTTTTGCTCCGAGAACACGCTAAAACCCTCTTTTGTTAAGAGACGGGGAAAAGGGGGAAAACCCCTTGAGCCCAACGACGTCTAAACCCAGGACAAACCAGGGGGGATACCCCCGTCCTGCTGGAATGAAAATCGGGGTTCGGTTTTGCAGGCCCATCGAAAATGGATGGTAAAACAAGAAATAGGAATATCAATAAACCCATTTTTAAAGAAACCCCTTCTAGTTAATGAAAACCTTAGACGGGCCATGGGGTATGTTATAATTAGAGGGGGGGGGGGTTAAGTGATCCAGCTACATCAATGACCCCCAAGAACATCGGGGTTAAGAAATTGGGGAAAAAAAGTACAAATTTTTCCTTGAGGGAAATGTATCCAGAAAAATCCTCCCCCCCTCCCCTTCATTCAGCTAAATTTAATATAATCTATAAGTCCACAATTAAATTTAGTAGCACCTATTTGGGGGTTTGGACCCAATCCTTTAACTGGCCCGGGGATAATAGGGAAAAAGATTTGAGGTCGAGGGGCCCAACTTGGTGCGCCCGGGGTTGGGTTAAGTTTTTTTTCACAATGTCTAAAAAGGGGTGACTACGGTAAACAATATAAATTGCTCCCAATGAATTACGGTATGTATAAAATTGGTTGAGGTACATACAGGTAAGCACCCAAAAAAAATTTTTTCCCATATCTTCTTTGGGGCCTTCGAGAAGGGATGCAATCATTGAAAAAATTAATTAAATTTAAATTACTTAATAATTAAGTGACTGATTAAAAAGGGAAGGGGGTGAAGGGTCACAATTTTTAATCGATCGTGTGTTTGGATACAATTACCCCAAATTAAATTTGGGCTAGCACATATGGGCTAGGATATATACAAGAGAAATTTGCAAAAATTACTCTTAAAAGGGGCGCCTATTTAATTTGTATAATCAGATTAATAATTTTTTCTAAACCAGACGGGGATCTAATGGGTTAAATGGGGCCCGACAAGCCCCGGAAAATTTTTATGGTAATGAAAGAAACATTACAGGCTAAAAAAAAGCTATTTTACAAAGGGCTTTTTATTTAGGGGAATCAAAAAACCTTGAAACCCAAATAAAATTAAAGTTAAAATTTAAAAATGCTTTAAAAAAAGTAGATTTGTTTGGGTACAAATTGTGGTTTAAAGACGTAAAAGAAGACCCTGCTAGAGAATTGTGCCAGATGGAATGGAAAAAAATTTGTTTTAAAAAATCAACTTTAAACAATTTGGGAAAAAAAAAACTGTCTTGTAAAAGTAAGGCTTTGAAAAAATTAAAGGGTGTAAGCCAGGCATTTTGAAAACCTTTTAATGAAAAGGGGTGGGGTTTGCCAAAACCTCCATATAGGGTTTCGGGGGAAAACAGACTGGGTGGGGGCAGGAATTAATTGTTCAAATTGCAGACCAGCAGCCAAACAGTTCTAAGGATAAAACACAAAAAGGACTCTAAAGTATCTTCAACCTCAAAAGGGAAAAAAAACCCCCAGGGGTAAAAAAATCATGTTAAGAGTTAAAAGGCACATACCAAGTCGGGAAATTTCAGTAATATTTGGTTTCCCAAAACAAGGTAAGGGGAAAATAATCCCTCAGTAATTTAACCCAGTTAATAAGAGGTCAGGCAAGGAAAAAAAAACGCCTCTTTTTGCCGGGGGACTAAATTTCACAAAAATTGTAATCCCTTGAAATTAAATGGGATTTTTAAAGGGGAAAGGAAATGAAAGAACTTTGAAAATTTTAAATCAGAGTCTAGACAATCATAATGTAAAGGTTGTCTTTCCCCAAATTTGGGAACATTGCTATCAAAATGCAAAAAGGGGGAAAGCCCCATACAGTTATGGGGCGGGTTTAAAATGTGATTCTTAAATTTTGGGTAAAATTTAATGATAAATTTTAAATTTAACCCCGGACACTACATGACTGATGAAAGGGTTGCAGCAAAAGGCAAAAATGAGGGCCCTAGCTGAGGTACCCCTTGCCCGGGTTTTGGATGAAAAAATTCAGGAAAAAAAGGGCATAAATCCAAAACCAAAACGGCGCACCTCCTCAACACTGGTACGGGCCAGGTAAAAAAATGGCAGACTACCGTTTAAAGTAAAAAGATAGAGGAATATGAATACGGCCCCGGGGGTCTTACCATGAAAGGTCAACCCATACAATTTTTTCTTCTATCGAAATGATGTTGAACCAGTCTAATTTTGTGGGAGGGTGGACAGCATAGGGATTAAATGTAAATGAGGGAAATCCCAAAAGAAACCCCTTTTCCAGGAACAATACCTGAAGGATTTTTAAAAGTGAATCGGGACATTACTGGGTGCACTTCCGTGGAAGCTTGACCGTCCAGAATTACCTTAAATAAATTTTAGGATGGGGTATGGGGCAGTTAAAAGGGGAAACCCGCTCGCAACTGAGCAAGACAAACCAAATTTTTGACGGCCCTTAAAAAGATAAAATTAAAAAAAAACATTAAAAAAATAAATTGTTCTTACTTCAGGGGACGATAAATGCACACCTTAAGGGCACAGGGGGGCCACTGAGCGAAGTAATTTGGGGAAATAACTTATGGGACAAAATTTTCCGGGGGAAATCAACTTTAAAAAGGGAAATAATGAGGATATGGAAGGGGTTAATTTAAATAATGAAGAAATTTTTTGGGCCCGACTTGGGATACTGAGAGAAATTTTATTGTTAAAGGCCCCAAAATTTCCCGAAAGTCCAATAAAATTTAAACCAGGAAACATAGGCTTTTGCCCCTGAGAGAATGGGAACACTAATTAGTCCAATTTTATGGGGATCAAAAAATTTTAGATGGCCAAGGAGTTTTTTGGGCCTTTTATGCAGTAATGGCTGGGGCTGACTTTGGGGTACGAGAGACTTGTTTTTGGTAAAGTCCAAAATTCCAGTAAAAGCCCAAAAACTTAACCAGGGGGCATAGGGTTATGCCCCCCGAGGAAAGGAACACCAATTAAACCCCTTTTTAGGGATCAATAAATAAGAAAAGGCCCTGGGGTTGGTGCCTAAATGCAGTAATGTTCGGGGGAGACATGGGGATACTGAGAGACTTTTTATTGGTAAAGTCTCAAAAAATTCCCGAAAGCCCAAAAACTTTAAACCAGGGGCATAGGGTTTTGCCCCCGAAGAATGGAAAAACCAATTAGTTTCCCTTTTGAGGGATCCATAAAAAAAAGGGCCCGGGGGTTGGGGCCATATGCAGTAATGGGCGGGGGTTTACTTTGGGGTACTGAAAGACTTGTTATTGGTAAAGTCTCAAAATTCCGTATGGCCCCAAAAACTTTAATTTCCCGGGGGGCATAGGCTTATGCCCCCGAGAGAATGGGAAAACCAATTAGTCCATTTTTGAGGTTCAATAAATAAAGGGGGGGCCAGTGAAGATGGAAAAAATTGTACTCCACATTAATTTAAGTTCCTTTTAGCAACGACCCCGCCCGGCCCCAGTGTGGGGAAAATTTTTTTTAATTTTTTCCCAACTATAGTGCCTAATAGGTGTTTTAAAGTGTCTATAAAGGGTCAAAAATGTATTTGAAAATAAAGGGAGAAACCAAGAGTTTTCCCCTTTTCGCATGCGGTTGGGGCGGGGGGGAGGGGCCCCGTAAATTTTTTTGAATGGTGGTGAGGAAGCTGAGAAAACATGGAAAACCCCCAAAATTTACGTTCCCGGTGGCCTAAGGAAAATTTAGGCCTCATTTTTAAAATAAAAAGGTCGAAAAATTTTTTCCCTGGAGGGGTGAGGGGAAAGGGATTACGGGAACCCCAGTAATAGAGTGGGAAAAGTGTGATAAAAAGGAAAACGGTTTACTAAAAGCGCCACAATGGGGGCTGTGTCCTGGGGAAAATTACCCTTGGATTAATCATCACTCATCGGGCTCAGATCTTAATGGAGTGACCTCAGGGGTTTTTATTTAAAAGTTATGAACCTTAAATCGGCTTGTGAATTGTAATGTAATTTAAAAGATAATAACGCTAAGTTAAGAGAATAAATTTAAGTGAAATAAGTCTTTTCTCCGATGAACACGCAGACCTCGTTGGGTTTTCGAGACGGGGGAAAGGGAAACCCTTGAATCAAAGACCCTCAAAACAGGACAAAAACCCGCGGGTACCTCGTCCCCGCTGGAATTGGGAAACGTGTCGGGAAAAGAAAAAACGAAAATGGGGATGGGAATCAAAAAATGAGGGAAAATCAAAACACCCCCCAGAAAGTAAACCCCTTTTAGTTTTTAACAACCTTAGACTTGGGCCCGTAAATGGGATGTTTAAAAGATAGGTTACGAGTGTTCCAGCTACATCAAGTGGGCCACCCGAGAACACTGGTAATATTGGGATTTAATGTACAAAAAAGGGTTTTTCCCCCACGGATGTATCCGGTGTAACCTACCCCCCCTCCCCCTTTATTTTACTAAACTAATATAATCTATACAGTCCACAATTAATAAACACCGTACTTGGGGTGCAAACCCAATCCATACGGGCCGGATAGATATGGGGAAGATTGGAGGTCGAGGGGACCACTTGGGGGCACCAGGGGGGGGTTTTAAATTTTCTCCAAGTCACACGGGGGGCAAAGGGAAACAATATGATTTCTCCAATAAATTTTTCTGGTATATATAATTTGAAAGGGACATACATTTAAACACCCTAAAAATTTTTTCCCTATAGTGGGAAAGTGTAATTTTTTTTGGAGGAGGGAATGTGGGGTGGTGGGGTGTCACCTATCATACATTCACACCCTAAAACCCCGTCATGCCCCTTGGGTTTTTCGAAGAAATCCCCCCAGGGCCCTTTCAACGGAGGGGCACTTTAAAAAAAACTCATGGGCAAGGGTTTGCAAATGTTTTACAAAGGGAAAAGGGCTCCCATTTATATGAACAATTTTTTCATTATCTTAAAAAACTCAAGATTTATCCCAGGACTACTATAATGGATCAAAACTCGTATAAAAAATTTTTTATATTAAGCTTTTGGGAAAATTGCATCACTTAGAAAAAGGGGTTCCTGAACTTTTAGCATAAAGTAACCACCGAACCCATTGATGTTTGTTTTCTCAAGAGTGAGAGTCCCCCGAAAAATCCCAAACCCCCTAAATTACCATCATTTGTTGGGATATAACCCAAATCAAATAAATCTTTTTGTTCTAAATATTTAAAAAATCACTTCCCCCTTTAAATTCTTGCAAAATAAAAAAACAGAGGGGGTACCAAAATCACGGTGTTAGGATTTATATAAAGGGAACTCGCTCTCAACCCAATTTTAAATTTTATTTCTCCTGCTGATAAAATTTTAAATTTCTTGGAGCTCCCAAATTGTGCCATTCGAGCCTTCTTCCCTTTTTATTGGCGATTCAAGCGAGACACAAAAGCTTTTTAAACTCAAAAGTTTTGGTAAACCCTAATTTGGGGAATCACTGTTGTCCCCTCTTAAACAGTCATGAAAGTGAAAATTTTGGGGTGCCCTTTAAACCCCAACAAACATGGAGGCGCCCTTGTCTTGCCTGGGCTTCAACATTCTCTGCCAGCTGGGTCTTCCTGTAACAGATATAGCGTCTGATTTTTCCCTAGGCAAACCCTCTCTAGAATTGGTAATTTTCCCTTTTTCCTGGGGGAAATTTAAAACGGAAACTTTTAATGTTCCCACAGATCACTGATGTTTTTGTTGCACATGTACTGACGGGTATAATTCCTATAGTGTTCCCTTAGAGACCTTTAACAATGACCTTGGACAAAAACGAACAAATAGAGCCGCCATGAAACCTCTGGTACCAAACCCCAACAAACTTTCCCGTAATAATCTACCTATTCAAAACCATATTATTACAATGATTCAAAATTTCGTACACTGAAACGTACGCTCGCAGACTAGGCCTAGCCATAGAAAACATGTACCCCGAATGCTGAGGCCCTTTCCAAAAAGCCCTTTCTGCTGCAGAAGCGTATGACAGAGCTGCGGCAAACCGAGGGAAAAATTTTCAATGGGTCTTAAAGCCAACCCCATTAGCCCGGGGATGGAGGGACAAAAAAAAAGGGTAAAAGAACTGGGGAATCGCGCACCCCCCATTCCCTTGCATAGGCGAATGAGTTTTGCATGCTTGGGGGCTCATCTAGCCTACAATCTTCCCATACACACAGGGAAAAAAAAAATGAAAAAAATGATGCAAGGGAAGACTTGTTTGCTTTATGCTCAGAACAGTGATTGCAACTTCCTTTTACAAAAACTGGAAGCTTTTTACAACAGATGGAAAAATAAAAATCCCGGGGTAATGTACTGCCCCTTTATAGGGGAGTAGTCAAAACTTTTAAAGGGTGGAGATGATTCCTGGTAGCAGTAAAAGGGGGGGGTGTAGTGCTGTCCTGGGAGACAGTAAGGGGGAAACGGGGTGCTGCCCGGGAGACAGTAAAGGGAAGCTGGAGTCTGCCTGGGAGCAGTAAGGGGGAAGGGGTCTGTTTGGGAGAATTAATGGGGGCTGGGGAGGGGTCCCGGGGGACTAATGGGGGAAACGGAGATGAGGTGTCCGGGGAAAATACCAGGGGTTTGAAGCGAAGGGGAGGGATGTGGGAAAAAAGGGGTCAAAAATAGATTTATTCCCAGAAAAAACCCGGAAAAGAAAAAAGGGCTATGCTTTTGGGGATAAAAAAAAAATGGTGGGGTTTTTTTGGGGTAGGTGGGGCAGAAGTAGAAAGGGAAAAACCCCCCAAAGGGTAAATCAAGAAAAAAAAACAAAAATTCAAACTTAGGAAATCGGGAGGGAAAAAGGGAAAAAAAGAGGGACTCCAAAATAGCAAAAGGAAAAAAACCCA